>CAJQUN010000028.1:2530000-3130000 GCA_907163345.1 Haberlea rhodopensis | reverse complement strand
TGGACAAGACATAAAATGGATGACTACCAACTGGATGACATCAACTGGATAGCTACCAACTGGACAAGACATAAACTGGATGGCTACCAACTGGACAAGACATAAACTGGATGGCTACCAACTGGATAGACATCAACTGGATAGCTACCAACTGGACAAGACATAAACTGGATGGCTACCAACTGGACAAGACATAAACTAGATAGCCACCAACTGGACAGACATCTACTGGACAACTATCAACCGGATAGTCCCACTGAACAAAGACATCAACTGGTCATAAGAGGATGAACGACCAGTTGAACACAGAAAACCAGCAGAAGTCTAAACTTCCAGTAAGAGCACTAAGCAACGAGACAAAATCAGTACAACATTCTCTGACAAAGGTACAACAGAGCGGCGCACCCTGCTATATCTCCGCCACCATTACCGTCAGAGTGAAAAGAGCCGTTGCTTAGACAAAATAGGAAAGAAGACAATATAAATTTGGAAAGCTAATCTCTTCCATATACAGAAAAGCTACCGTTGGACAACCAAACCTATAAATACGTCCATGCAGAGAATGAAGAGGTGCTGAGCGATTTTCAACAAAGAGATATACTTCAAAGAAAACAAGAAAATCATTTTACTGATATTCCAAACGTTCAGCAAAGAGCAGACAAACAGCGAAACTGAATCTGTGATAGATTATTGCCAATTGAAGTCTGCTGCTCAAAAACTCTCAAAGCTAGAAAGTTTATTCTGTAAAGAGTGTTATAGAATCCCTTGTAATCAAAAGTTAAGAAGATTGTGATTGCTAGGAGTTTAGGCCAAGTGTGTTAGTGCCTAAGAAGGTTGTATACTGTAAAGTGTAAACCAAGTCTTCTAGTGAATCCTTCCTGTAAAGGAAGAAGGGGAGACGTAGAAGCGTTGTGCTTCGAACTTCCAGAAACAACTCTTGTGTTATTTGTTCATTACTTTACTACCTCAGTTTTATTCCTCACAAGTTCAGTAGACGTCTTCCGCACTATAATAAGTGTCTGCTGACTTGCCTGATATTGAGAAGCAACTGTAATACTTAACAGCTTACAGTTAACCAGAAGAAGAAACAGAAATTGAATCTAGTGTTTATTCAACCCCCCTTTCTAAACACTACCCCGATCCTAACAAGTGGTATCAGAGCTTAGGTCTTCTCAATCTTGAGAAATTACCATTTACCAAAAACTGATGGCCTCATTCAGCAAGATCCCAATGTTCAAGAAAGACGAATATGATGACTGGAGGATCCGTATGCAAGCACATTTAAGTGCTCAAGATGATGATATGTGGTATGTAATCATTGAAGGACCTTTGAAGATCATGAAAATCAATACAGCTGCTTCTATCACAAGTGGTGATCCACAAATGGTAGAAAAGGAAAGATCTCAATGGTCAAACGAAGACAAGAAAAAAGCAAATCTAGACAACGTTGCTAAGGACATTCTGTTCAAAACTTTGGACAAAAATATGTTCAACAAAATAAAAATGTGCTCAACAGCCAAAGAAATCTGGGAGAAGATTGCCCAACTCTGTGAAGGAAATGATCAAACCAAAGAAAACAAGCTTACTGTGGCTTTACAGAAGTTTGAGCATATCAAGATGATGAATGGAGAAACTCTCAACGAGTATGATGAAAGAGTGACTGGAATAATTAATGAACTAATCAGTCTGGGTAAGGATTTACCCAACAGAGAAGTCACTCTCAAAGTAATGAGAGGTCTCCCAAGAGAATGGGATGTCAAGACCATTGCTATGAGAGAATCGAAGGACATCAACAAGATAGATCTACATGATATGTTTGCTGATTTAAAAGCCTATGAATTTGAATTAGGCATTCGGGTTGAAGATGAACCAAATACCAGTCAACCAACCAAAACTCTCACTGCATCAGAGTCTCTGCCTACTTCTACAGAGATGACTCCAGAAAAGATGTGTAATGATGCTATGGCAATGTTTGTAAAGAAATTTGGGAAATTCATGAAGAAGAACCAGAGACCTTATCAATCATATCCTCGAAGGCAGAGTTCCAAAGGAAATACAGAAGAAGAAGAGCGAGTATGCTTCAACTGCCTCAAACCAGGGCACTTCATTGCGGACTGTCCTAAACCCAAAAAGGATGATCACAAAAGAGGATCCAAGGATTACAGAAAATCTAAAGAAACCAGAAGATCATCCAAAAGGGACAGAGATCAAAAGGTTTTGATGGCAGAAGAAAGTAAGAGCAAATGGGCTGATTCTGAATCAGAATCAGAGGAGTTAACTAGCTCATCCAGCGAGAGTGAAGACGAGGAAGTCCACTGCTTAATGGCAAATGATGAAAATGAGGTACATGAATCTAACCTATCTGAATTTACAGATTGTGAACTTACCAATGCATTGCAGGACATGATCAATGAGTATCGGACGCTATATGAATCCTTTGAAAGCTATAAGACTGAGCACACAATCCAAACTGAAACGCATGAAAACAAGCTTGATTGTGAACAATCAAGGGAGTTGAACTGCTTAAGGGAAACAACCAGTCTCCTAGTAAAAGAAAGAGATGAAGCCAAGTATGCCTACCAGAAACTTAGCAAACTGGTTAGCACTTGGAATGCGTCGACTACCAGAAAGGATGAAATGCTTGAGTCTATAAGGCTTGCTGGTGATTTAACAGGCATAGGCTATAATAGCAATGACGGCAGTTCATCTGGTAATGAACCTCAAATGTGTCTAACAAAAAGCAAGGTTCAATCAATGAACTTTGTAAGATCTAGCACAGTATATGACCCTTATGAACTTGTTAAAGAACCTGTTAAAGCAACACTCATCAAGGAACAGGCACAGCACAGAGGTATCGGTTATGTAGAACCACTCAAAGAGGCTAAACCGAGGCAAAAGTTCAGAAATGAACTTAAACCCACTGGTCGAGCAGCTAAAGAGGTTAAACCCAACTGGTACTGCAACTGTAAACCTGTCCAGAAGAGGTATATGCTAAATAACAGGAACTACAAACCAAAAGCACATGCATACACAGATTACCACACTTCACAGTCAAAATCATCACCAATATTCATAAATGCACACACATTTCAGAACACACACCGACCTAAGTCATTCAGGGTCATACAAGTGTGGGTTCCGAAAGGAATATCCTACCTGGACCCAAGTAGGATTGGGTACCAATCATTCTATCGCTTTAATTGCATGAAACTAGAATGCATCCAGTTCGGAGCTCAGAATGGTTCCTGGACAGCGGATGCTCTAGACATATGACAGGAAATGCGAGCTTATTGTCTGAATTGGTGGACTCCACCGGACCCAGAATAACTTTTGGAGATAACGCGAAAGGTAGAACCGTGGGTAAGGGTAAGGTTATCTACGGTAACATCATCATTAAAGATATTCTTTTAGTTGAAAATCTATGCTATAACTTGATTAGCATAAGTCAACTGTGTGACAATGGTCATTCCGTAGAATTCAATCAGCACTCATGCACAATTAAATCTACTGATGGCAGTATATTACTTGTAGGTAGAAGGCATGATAACACATATAAAATTGATTGGAATCATAATCAGTCTACTTCCTCTACTTGCTTAGCTGCCCTGAACTCCTCCAAAAATTGGCTTTGGCACAAACGGTTGAGTCACTTAAATTTTAAAACTATTGCCAGTCTGCGTAAAATTGATCTAGTTATTGGACTGCCTCAAATTGAGTTCTCAAAAGACAAGATCTGTGCAGCCTGCCAACTTGGTAAGCAAATCAGATCATCCTTTAAGAACAAAGGGAGTAAATCTTCTTCTCGGTGCCTAGAGTTGCTGCATATGGATCTGTTTGGTCCTATACCAGTAACAAGTCTAGGGGGAATGAAGTATACCCTAGTGTTAATAGACGATTACACTCGTTTCACGTGGGTCTTGTTCCTAAGTGGCAAAGATCAGGCTACTCCAAAGCTGATCAAATTACTGAAAAGACTCCAAAATGAGAAATCGTGTGGGATAGATAGAATTCGCAGTGATAAAGGTACTGAGTTCACCAATCAATCACTCGAATCATATCTAGATGACCTTGGTATTAAACACGAATACTCTGCAGCTAGAACTCCTCAACAAAACGGAGTTGCTGAGCGTAGGAACCGCACTTTGAAAATTTTGGGCAGAAGCTGTCAACACAGCATGTTATACGCAGAACAGATCAATGATTAATAAGCGAGAAAATAAAACCCCTTATGAGATCTGGAATGGCAGTAAGCCAAATATTTCCTATTTCCATGTGTTTGGTTGCAAATGTTTTATTCACAACAATGGAAAGACTCATCTCACCGCTTTTGATGCCAAATCTGATGCTGGAATATTCCTTGGCTATTCTACAGTTAGTAAGGCCTTCCGAGTATTTAATAATAGAACTCTTACTGTAGAAGAATCAGTGCATGTAAAATTTGATGAACCTACTGACTGTACACTATCTGATATACAAATCAACAACTTGAGTAATCGACTGGAAAGCACTTACATTGACGAAAATGTTGATGATGAGATTGATTATAGAAGCATGACTGACTGCTCCTTAGAACCAGAAGTTCCTGAAGCTCAAACAGAGGAGTTTGCTGGCCAACAAGCACTGCAGCCAGCTACCAATGAAACAGTGGCATCTACCTCTACTGCAGTAGAAGGAACAAATGAGAAAGATGAGTCTATCAGAACCTCTGATTTGCCTACTCACATCCAATCATCTGAAGAACTCAACACTCTTGGACCTTCGCTCCGGTGGAAGAAGGATCATCCACCCGAGCAGGTCATCGGTAAACCTCTTGCTCCTCTACGCACCAGAGGACAAATGATTAATGAATTTCTTCATGCTGCATTCATATCTCATATAGAACCTAAGAAGATTGATGAAGCTATATTAGACCCAAGTTGGGTAGAAGCAATGCACAAAGAACTAAATCAGTTTGAACGAAACAAAGTATGGTATCTTGTACCACGACCACAGCATCACACTGTAATTGGCACCAAATGGGTATTTAGAAATAAATTAGACGAAAATGGTACAGTAATCAGAAATAAGGCAAGATTAGTTGCACAGGGCTACAGACAGGAAGAAGGCATTGATTTTGATGAAACCTTTGCCCCTGTAGCTCGACTAGAAGCAATTCGCATATTTCTTGCATTTGCTGCGTTTAAAGACTTTAAAGTCTATCAGATGGATGTTAAGAGTGCATTTCTTAACGGCAAACTCCAGGAAGAAGTATATGTTGAACAACCTCCTGGATTTGAAAACCATCAGCAGCCATCTCATGTTTTCCGTCTCAATAAAGCTTTGTATGGTCTAAAGCAAGCTCCCCGTGCCTGGTATGAAACTTTATCAAAATATTTGACAGAGCACAATTTTATTATTGGCACGGTGGACAAGACCCTTTTTAAATTTACAAAGGGAGATCATACTCTGCTAGTTCAAATTTATGTTGATGATATTATCTTCGGAAGTACTAACTCAAAATTGTGCGAAAGATTCTCTAAAATTATGCAGGACCAATTTGAGATGAGCATGATGGGAGAACTATCATTTTTCTTAGGATTGCAAGTCAAGCAATCTAGTGAAGGAATCCTGATAAATCAGTCTAAATACACTAAAGAGCTGCTGAAGAAATATGGAATGAATACCAGCTCAGCTGCTACTACACCAATGAGCTCATCTTCCAAACTCGACTTGGATAATTCAGGAATACCAGTCGAAGTTACAATGTATCGAGGCATTATCGGATCTTTACTATATTTGACAGCCAGCCGACCAGATATTATGTTTGCTGTGTGTATGTGCGCCCGGTTTCAAGCAAATCCCAAACAGTCGCACTTCACTGCTGTCAAAAGGATCCTCAAATATTTGAAAGGCACTGAGAATGTTGGTCTATGGTATCCCAGAGACTCAACTTTTAATCTTATTGGATACTCAGATGCTGACTATGCTGGATGCAAAATTGACAGGAAAAGCACCAGTGGGTATTGTCAATTCCTTGGTGATCGATTGATATCATGGGGATGCAAGAAACAGACATCCATAGCAACTTCCACTGCAGAGGTAGAGTACCTTGCTGCTGGAAGCTACTGTGCTCAACTGCTCTGGATTCAGCAACAACTCAGAGACTATGGAATTGAGTCCACAGAGGCTCCCATTTTTTGTGATAATACGTCTGCCATTGCTATAACATACAATCCAGTTCTTCATACTCGTACTAAACATATTGACATCCGTCATCATTTATCAGAGATCATGTTATGAAGAAAGAAATTCGACTGGAGTATATCTCTACCGAACAACAGGCAGCAGACATTTTCACAAAACCCCTACCGGACGCTAAGTTTTCTTACTTTCGAAATATTCTTGGTTTAATTGAAATTACTTCTTGATTATTTTGTTTGGGTAATGATTTCAGGGGGAATTAGTTAGTTTATTTGCATAAATTTAGGGGGAATTTCAGTTATAGTCCTATCATGGTTATTTAAGCTCAGCTGGTAATACAATGGTCAGCTGCAGTAGGTGTATCCGTACCAGTAGGACTCTACATCCAGTAGATGCTTTCCTACCAGTCGAACCTTACATACCAGCTGATGTTACCAAATATGCTTTGACAAAAATAACCTTCGATACTTATTAACCTAATGAACGTCGGAATTCAAAATTACTTTTGTGTAAAATAAATTATTTCACTCCCGCCTAAATACTGTCCTTTTATTTATTTGTTAAATCTTTTTAAATCGTTAGATGATCGCCATGTATACATGTGTCCGCTCATCTACAATACGACGTTACATATACTTCCATTTTCACCGCCATTATTTTCTCTACTCTTCATCTTCTCCAACAATTCACTGCAATTATTTTTCTTCTTTCAGAAAATTTTACTCTAGCGAGACTGCTGCTGTTATTCATCCAAAATGTCAAAGAATGTACAACCAAGCTTCATCACCAATGCTGTTCACATCGATTTTCATTCTATACACACATCATCTGATGAGGAGACAAAGGAGTTGATACAAAGGCTGGACACCTCCGGACTCCTGGTAATCCTGAGCCAGACCCCCTCATTTTACAAGGACGAGCTACACGAGTTCTTTGCTACGGCCAAGGTTGTGGATGACACCGTGGTGGCATCCGTATCTGGACAGTCGGTTACCATCACCCAATCTGAATTTGCCACACACCTGTGCCTTCCCTCCACCGGAATCACTGATTTTTCCACTGTTCCAGCGGAACTAAGAGAAGAGATGCGTCTCACAGTTTCGGACTCTGCTCATCGCCTTCAACGTCCTCCTTTCAGGAAAGTATTAATGAAGAGCCATTATCGACAACTGGCAGACATCATCTCCAAGGGGCTTCTATGTAAAGCTGGATCATTTGATATGATCACCCCTGAAAAGTTTGACGTTATGAGTGCAATATGCAAAGGATTGGAGATAAACTGGTCAGCTGTGTTATTTCAAACTCTGACTAGTCTAGTGGTCTCTAGCAAGGGTCAATCAGGCTTTGCTCTCCCGCTAAGCAGCCTTTTTGACAGCAAACACATTAAAACAGGGGCTCTCTCCAACCTTCATCCAGGGAGACTTATCACTGCCAAGTATCTTCAGCTTCATCGACAACGAAGTGGCAGAGAAGGTGGGGTGACAAAGCGCCGTTTGACTCAAGTAATTAGTGACTCTGAACAAACTGTCTCGGAATCCGCTGAGTCTTCTCCTCCTCCTCCCCCTCCTAAGAAGCCCAGATCAAGAAAAACGGCTCCTTCAGCTATCCGACAGCAGGTCATTGCCGCTTCTGATACCATCTCCTCCGCCGGCCGTGCAAACGTTATTCCTGGTAGCGAACCCAGCCCTGAAATTCCTCCAACTGAGGAACCAACTGCTTCATTAGCCATGGTGCCTACTCCATCAATGGTTCCAGTTGACACTCCGTCAGCACTGGTGAGCTCTCAGCAAGCACCAGGCGCTATCAGCTTTAGGACACCCAAGTCCTTGTGTCCATACTGTCATCCAAAGACCACCCCTGCTGGCAAAGGAAAACTCTTACGGCTCCAGTGTCCACTCCTGTTGCTTTCGAGATCCAGATGGTCATGGATACAGTTGAAGCCAATCTGCAACCACAGCTGAAGATTTTTGATCGTTGGGTAAATGCTCGAATAAAGGTTCGATTTGATGATTTTGATCCTATTCTGGATCAGGCTAGGGAAGATGAGAACAAAATCCTGGCATATCTTCAAATCTCAGACCCTGAAACAAGCTTGAAGGTGCGGGATGTTTTTCGCCTGATGACCTATGTGGGCGAACTTCAAGCCCTTGTGGAAACCCGCCTTCAACATTTCAATGGTGATTCAGGCACAGCGAATCATGATAGAGCCGTTCTAAATGCTCTTGGCCCCAAGCTGGAAATGGCTGAGCTTGCTCTTCATGATATTCGCATATCCACTGGGATTCACTCATGCTCCACTGCTGAAACTGTTGCAAGCCCTGATCAGCCGGATCTACAAACGGTCATTGCAAATTTGGAGATTGTCCCCTCTTCTGTGGAGCTCACTTCTACTGCTCTGGAGACCACTCCCACTGGAGCGGAGGCCGCACCAACTGCATTGGAGGCAGCCTCCTCGGTTAAAGAACTCTCCTCTCCAACTCCTCCCAGCGTCTCCTCTACTCCCAGCTCTCATAATGATCAACAGCCCCAACCAATGGTTGTTGATCACACCAATGTGGATGCAGTCATTCAAACAGTGGTTCAGCAGGTTACTATATCCTCTGCCAATCATGAACCCAGTGAGTCTTCACACTCCAATGATCACACCCAGTCGTCTGCTGCTGCGGTTGATCAAGCCACTACTGCTTTGGCTGTCCCACAAATTGAAGAAACTGCCAATTTGGCTGTAACTATCTCAGACTCTACAGCTGCCCCAAATGTTGAAGCTACTATTTGGCACCCCACTACAGTTGAAGATGCTCATCCCAGTGCTCTTGTCCCTACTACTGGTACTCCAATGATTGCCGTAGATCCGTCCATGGTTCAAGAGCTTTCTGAGGATTTTTTTGTCTTTACAAACCCTCTGGACGAGCCACCAAACATTGCTGCACAGCTAGCTAATCTCTCCACTGCAATATCAGCACTAGCCAGCGATGTTCATAAACTTAAGCAGGAAGAGTGGACCGCAACTATCATACTAGGAACCCATCAGCAGCACACGGACTTTCAATTCCAGCAAGTCTACAGGGACTTAAGTAGTTTAATGACTACTGTCACCAGACTTCAAAATTTTCCTGAAAACACAATGGCGGAAACTCTTTCTCGAATTGGCCAGGCTCGGCTTCAGATCAATCAAAATAATGAATCTCTTCATGCTGCCACATCCCTGGCTCTTGGAGAAAAGATCGAAGAAGCCAAGAAAGTCTTAACCGATCAGTTGGCCACCATGCAGGCAGCATTTGCTTCTCAGATTCAAGATATATGCAACAGCCTGCCTGTAGCCCCTCAAATAATTCGCAGACTACCTGAACCCAGCCGAACTGCTCCCTCAACGCAGCGAGCTTCAAGTTCAGCTGCTCGTTCATCCCCTGCAACTGGAGCACTCACTCAGTCCAGACCAACTGCTCAACCCAGATCTCGGAGTCCGCACCAACCGCCTGCCGAAAAATGCGACTATTCCAAACATTGGTTAGGGCGAAAATAGTATCGTTTTCTGACTCCTCCTTTAATTACTCTTATCTATTTACTGTTTTTAGTTGACTTTTTCTTTGTATTTACTGATCAACATAAATACATTCACATTAATTGAAACCTTTTCATTTCTATAAATAGCGACTCGTGTTTGTTCACATAACACACATTCACTCATCATGATTAACTTCAAACCTTTCAAAATTCCTTGGTTTTCTGTTAAAAACTTTTCCGATTCATGGGTTTATTACTTATCTAAATCAACCCCTCATGGGTTGATTACTTATCTAACCCAGCTCCATTAAGCTTCAGCGTTTTGGATCCTGCTCTGATGCTCATCATCAGTCAGGAACTGCTATCAGGAGTTATCTGGGTGCTGATGACAAAAAGGGGGAAGACAGAGATAGAGTATTCTGATAGGTGAATCCATGAACCATGGAAGCTGCCCGATGAATATACATATGACTCTTCCCGACCTTCTCTCTGAAACAAGGTAGACCGGCAGAGATAGAGTATTCTAATTAGGTCATCTCTGAAACAAGGTGGATCGAGCTCTTCCTCTCTGAAATAAGGTGGATCGAGCTCTTCCTCTCTGACATTAGATGGATCGAAGCTCTCCAGGTCTACAGTGCTTGTTTAAAAATTTGTCATGTATCAGCTATATTATGTAAACTAGATTCGTCTTAGATTCTATTCAAGTTATTAGAATTCATCTTAAATGAAGATGAATCTCTCTCAATTGTCCAGTTTGATTAGAACTTGTAATATGCTTATATTTAATGAAAATTTCTTTTCCATTATGTCTTCAAGTATTTTCAGGATTCTCATCTTATTTACTCAAGTAGGAAATCGATTATTACTTAGTTTTGTCATCACCAAAAAGGGGGAAATTGTTGGGAAAACGATTTCTAAGTTTTGGTGATTACAAACCGGATATTAAAGATCAACTGGATGAAGTCCTACAGAGTAACAAAGACTCCTACCGGATAAAGACTCCTACCGAATGAAGACTCCTACCGGATGAAGACACCTACCGGATGAAGACACCTACCGGGTGAAGACATCAACCAACTGGATAGCTACCAACTGGACAAGACATAAACTGGATGACTACCAACTGGATAGACATCAACTGGATAGCTACCAACTGGACAAGACATAAACTGGATGGCTACCAACTTGACAAGACATAAACTGGATGGCTACCAACTGGATAGACATCAACTGGATAGCTACCAACTGGACAAGACATAAACTGGATGGCTACCAACTGGACAAGACATAAACTGGATAGCCACCAACTGGACAGACATCTACTGGACAACTATCAACCGGATAGTCCCACTGAACAAAGACATCAACTGGTCATAAGAGGATGAACGACCAGTTGAACACAGAAAACCAGCAAAAGTCTAAACTTCCAGTAAGAGCACTAAGCAACGAGACAAAATCAGTACAACATTCTCTGACAAAGGTACAACAGAGCGGCGCACCCTGCTATATCTCCGCCACCATTACCGTCAGAGTGAAAAGAGCCGTTGCTTAGACAAAATAGGAAAGAAGACAATATAAATTTGGAAAGCTAATCTCTTCCATATACAGAAAAGCTACCGTTGGACAACCAAACCTATAAATACGTCCAAGCAGAGAATGAAGAGGTGATGAGCGATTTTCAACAAAGAGATATACTTCAAAGCAAACAAGAAAATCATTTTACTGATATTCCAAACGTTCAGCAAAGAGCAGACAAACAGCGAAACTGAATATGTGATAGATTATTGCCAATTGAAGTCTGCTGCTCAAAAACTCTCAAAGCTAGAAAGTTTATTCTGTAAAGAGTGTTATAGAATCCCTTGTAATCAAAAGTTAAGAAGATTGTGATTGCTAGGAGTTTAGGCCAAGTGTGTTAGTGCCTAAGAAGGTTGTATACTGTAAAGTGTAAACCAAGTCTTCTAGTGAATCCTTCCTGTAAAGGAAGAAGGGGAGACGTAGAAGCGTTGTGCTTCGAACTTCCAGAAACAACTCTTGTGTTATTTGTTCATTACTTTACTACCTCAGTTTTATTCCTCACAAGTTCAGTAGACGTCTTCCGCACTATAATAAGTGTCTGCTGACTTGCCTGATATTGAGAAGCAACTGTAATACTTAACAGCTTACAGTTAACCAGAAGAAGAAACAGAAATTGAATCTAGTGTTTATTCAACCCCCCCCTTCTAAACACTACCCCGATCCTAACATGAAGAATTATTACTGGGATGAACCGTATGTATTCAGACGCTGTGCAGACCAAATTGTCAGGAGATGCGTAACTGAGGAGGAATCAAGAGAGATTCTTGAAAAGTGTCACTCCAGACCTTATGGAGGACATTTTGGAGCAGCAAGGACGGCAGCAAAAGTGCTTCAATCGGGTTTCTATTGGCCAGAGCTACATCGAGACAGTTATACTTTGGTGAAGACGTGTGATCGTTGTCAGCGCATTGGTAATATTTCTAAACGCCATGAGATGCCGTTGACAAATATCTTGGAATTAGAAATTTTCGATGTATGGGGTACTGATTTCATGGGCCCCTTTCCACCATCTTGTGGGCAGTCATATATTTTGCTAGCAGTGGACTATGTTTCTAAGTGGGTTGAAGCGATTGCCACATCGACTAATGAAGCTCATGTCGTGGTCAAGTTTGTGCAAAAGAACATATTTACACGGTTTGGTACTCCGAGATCGATTGTAAGTGATGAAGGGACCCACTTCTGTAACAAGATCTTCAGTGCTTTGATGACGAAATACACTGTGAGGCATAAGATTGCATTGGCTTATCATCCACAGACTAATGGCCAAGCCGAAATTTCTAACCGAGAAATTAAGCTAATTCTTGAAAAGACGGTCAGTATTAACCGAAAGGATTGGGCTCTGAAATTGGATGATGCATTATGGGCATACCGCACTGCATTCAAAATTCCCGTAGGGATGTCCCCATATCGTCTAGTCTTTGGGAAAGCATGCCACTTACCGGTAGAGTTGGAACATCGGGCTTTCTGGGCCATAAAGAAGCTGAACTTTGATTTGAAGGCTGCTGGGGAGCAACGGTTGCTATAGCTCACTGAGATGGATGAGTTTCGTAATGAAGCGTACGAAAATGCTAAAATTTTCAAGGAGCGAACGAAGAATTGGCATGACAAGCAAATCGTGAGAAGAGAGTTTATTCCTGGTCAGAAAGTGCTACTATATAACTCTCGTCTCCGACTATTTCCAGGAAAGTTGAAGTCACGATGGTCTGGGCCGTTCACTATTGAGAAAGTGACCCCATATGGAGCAATTGAACTGAAATGCGATGACGATCACACATTTCAAGCAAACGGGCAGCGTTTGAAGCATTATTTTGGGGAAGAAGTAAGAGACGTGGACGAGGTTCACCTGAGCGAGCCTAAGTGAAGGGATGGAAGACAGTCGGGCTGAGGACTATAAACTAAGCGCTTTTCGGGAGGCAACCCGAATCCTGTATCCTTATTTTATTTTTATTTAATTTAAAAAAAATGGCGTATTTACGCCTTTCAAGGCGTAAATACGCCTGAAAAATATTTTGCAATTTTGAGATGCCGTAGGACAGGCGTAACTACGCCTCTTTGTGGCGTAATTACGCCTGTCAAATTTTCAGAAATTATTGAAATGCCGTAGTGTAAGGACCCTAATCCTTAAGTGCGAAATCAAGGCATAATAGAGCTATCATAATAATCAGAGTGTAAAAGAACGTGTTGAGTCTATGAGCTTAAGCATTACATGCCAAAAATAAGGACTACCAAAAGGATTAATTACATTCCAATCAATGAATGTGTTCAATTATAGTTTTATACTACTCCTAGAGTAGATACTATCCAAAATAATCCTGTCCTTTCTGTCTCAAAAGAGTTCTTCACAAGGCTCACCACCTCAACCCGTTCAAGCCCTTCTATCATGCCAAAAAGGTACCTACAAGGACAACCCCCAAACATGAGCAATAATAATCATTCATATTCAACACAATATGAAGATAAAGCGTAAATGCATAATCATAATAAAACACTTCCTGTTTTCCCCCATGCATTTCAAACGCTTCCCGTTTGGTTGTCCCTGTACCATAACTCATGAGTATAATCAATAGATTATTTTTAATGGTCTAAACATGTCATGAACATATACCATTTCATCAATACCAAATACTGGTCACCAATCCCTAGTCTGTCCATCACAATGTATTTTAATGCCCCTCGCTTATTTACATATAGGCGGCATAGGATTACCTCGCTTCAATGGACTGCGGGACTCCCACCCCTCGCCTCTCATTGAGCGGCAAATACCCTTTCCTCGCCCTATATGATAACCACGCTCAAATGTGACATGCGGCGCTCCCACCCCTCGCTTCACATTTAGCGGAACCAAACCAAATAGCGGCAAGCATTAAAATCATCAAGGGATGACCACGACTCATGGGATATGCACCAATAATCATATGCATCTATAAACATCATGCATAACATGTATTTGCATCCACAATGCAATACCACATATATACTTGCATCCACAATGCATAACAATAAGTATATAAGATACATGTACCGTTGGGGTGCCCGTACGTCCACTACGTACCTTTCCAAAATGTAGGATATGGTAGGACTTCAATGCCTTGGCTGTGTCGCCACCTGGGATGGTTCTACACATTCACACAAATCAATATTAGAACCCAATAATAGTCCAATACCAAAAATCCTACAAAAATCCAAAACTACCAAATTTTGGCCTTCGCGATCGATCGCCCATCACGGCGATCGATCGCCAAACCTCACTGTCCGAGACCAACATTTTTCACCCTTCGGCGATCGATCGCCACCCCTGGCGCGATCGATCGCCAGTCCCGCCGGTCGATCGACCAAGAGTGGCGATCGATCGCCAAATGCTTGAAAAGCCCACTGCCTGGGCGCGATCGATCGCCTGGAATGGGCGATCGATCGCCAACCCCTGTTACCCGAAAAACCTCCATTTTTGCACCTCAAAACCATTCCAACCCATTCCAACACTTAACCATCAAACCAACAACTCAAATAACAACATAAACCTCCAAAATACACCTTAAAACAACCATAAATCCAACCCCCAAACAAAACCACAATAACCCAACACAAACCCATTTCAAAACCTTTCAAAAATCATCTCAAACCCAATCTAAACACAATAAAAGAAATGGGGAGGTATCCATACCTCTTGGGGACTTCAAAACTCACACCAAATCCCACAAAGTAAGTTTTTTTGAAAGTTTTCTCTTCAACCCTAAGCACCAATTCGAAAATGGGGAAAGAAAGGGTTTGGTGGTGGTTTTTTGGGGAAAGTAAGAGTGATGGTTGGAAGGGTGGAATTGGGGTATATGTGGTTTAATTAAACCAATTTCATTCCATAAATTACCATGGTGTATAAAACACCCCAACATGATATTTTCAAAGCATTAACTCAAAATGCACCAAAATACCAATTAAACACATGATTTCTAATTAATTGCTAACCAAGGCAAATAAATCATGCTTCCAATAATATTTACCCGACATGCACCACATGCACCCCGAAATGCAACCCCGGGTCACCCTATCCACATGACCATGCATTTCCATAAGGTAAATAAATTCCAACACATAATTAATTACCACATAATTAATCATTGTAAACACAATTAATGCACCAAATTGCAATTAACCATTTCGGGGATATCACACGTAGCGTAGGCGTAACTACGCCTGTTTTGGGCGTAGTTACGCCTACCATTTTTTTAAAAAAAATTTCAAAGTCGTAGGCAAGGCGTAATTACGCCTCGCGTGTTTTAAGTCTGCATCTGCATACTTTTTTTTCACAATTTCTTCATCTCCTCCAACCCTAACTCACGCCTCTTTCCCTCAATTCTTCAATTCCCAACCTTTTCCCTTCAATCTCTCTTAATTAACTTATCCAACCTCTAAAGTCCATATTTTTGTCAATTAATTGCAGGATTTTGGAAGTTTATTGGTGCAAGGAAGCAAGTTTAGGGGTTGCTAAGAGATCTTGCTACTCCAACACAAAAATTCGAAATTTCTTCATCTAAGGTTGGGTAAGTCTTACTCCTTAATGATTATTGAGATTTTGCAAGACAAGGTGGCAATATTGTGTGATATATAGATTGGAGTTGAAGTGCATGTGATTACTGTTGTGAAGTTGAATTGGCGTGAGAATTCTGGTGATTTGTGGTATTGGAGTGTTGTTGTGGGAGTGCCTTAGCCAAATTGGGTTATTGTTGTGTTGGTTTATTGGAATTATCTATGGCACCCAACAAGAAACCAAAGGGGAGCACATCCAAAGGGAAAGAACCTGCCGCTTCATCGGGGTCGTTTGACGCCCACAAATTCTGGAACATGGATGCTGAGGCTAATTATAAAACAGAATTAGCTCGGCCTTGGATAAGCGAGCGTGGGTTTGATTTAGCGGAGCCCCGACACCCCATCATCCAAAATGCACTAGCTCGTGGGTGGGGTGAATTTGTAAAGGAGCCTAATGATGACGTGCAACCGGTCGTCCGGGAATTCTATGCCAACCTCTCTGTGCGCCATGAAGAGTTTAAGGTCTTGGTTAGGGGACATATGGTAGCATTTGACCGCCACACGATCAACACACTTTTTGAGATACACGATGTGGATGGGGATGATTACACTACCTTTGTTAACGGAACTGTAATACCCCCGAAATGTTATATGATTATGTGCCACGATGATGAATTATGATGTGTTTAAGGGTTGCGGTGTATTTAATTTGGGGGATAATATTTATGAGATGATGTTATGATTTAGGGGGCATGTTGGGTGTTTTAAAGGATGTATTAATTAAATGAAGTTAGAACATATCGAGTGAGGATATTTTAATGCATCGTACTAAATACCGGGACACAATTAAACACCACATGGCACCCCAACCACACCACCCCACCCCCACCACTCGGTCACCACCCATCCCCCCCCACTTGGCAACCCATGCCTCTTTTCCACTTGGCCAACTCACACTCCCATCATCCAATCATCCCATCTCTTCCACCTCTCTTCTCCTCCTTCTCTCCTCAACCTCCATTTTCGTCCCTGGATAAGCAGCATTAAGGCAAGGAAAGGCTTGGTAAAAGTGTTCCAAAAACCTTGCAAAAGAGGAGCGAAAGAGAGGGGTAAGTTGGTACTCTGTTTTTCTGGGTTATTGGTTGGGTTTGGGTTTTGTTGATTGATTTTTATGCATGCTAAGTATAGGTTTGGGTGAAACCTTTGTATGAGCAATTACATGGAAGTATTATGTAACTACTAGCATGTTTGTTCGAGCATTTTACATGATTTATGTGATAGATTTCTTGTTGTGAAACTATATGCTCGAAAATCTAGGAAAAGATAAGCATGCTCTGTTTCTATCTTAGGTTGGTTGAAGATGAAGATTATGATGATGTTATGATGCATGTTAGCTTAGGTTTTGTTAAACCTTTGATTTGAGTACATGCATGGTAGTCTTATGAAGCTGGTAACGTTTTGCTCAAGCATGTTTTATGCCTTATGAAGTAGAAATGATGGTATGAAATGAGGTGCTCAAAAATATGGGGAAGTCCCGATTTTTCAGAGCTCTCGATCGATCGAGATTTTGGTCCCGATCGATCGAGCGAGACAGAATGTTTAAAGCATGTTTTGAATTTCAGGTGCCGATCGATCGAAGGATTTCTCGATCGATCGGAAAAGCTCCTCGATCGAACGGTAAAATGTTTCGATCGATCGATCGAAGCAGAATGCTTGGGCACTATTTGTGCATAGTTTCTCGATCGATCGAGACCTTGGGGCCGATCGATCGAGAGAGACAGAAAGTTGAAAAATAAAATGATGTTTTATTTTGTTAAGTTTATGATGTGAGATGGTATTGAGGCATCTAATATGGTATCGTGTGGTCTTGTAGAACCATCCCAGGTACCGACACCATCAAGGAGATAAAGTCTGTTGACTCCTCCTCCTTTTGAAAAGGTACGTAAGAGACGTACGGGCATCGGACGGTAAAACACATTCCTACAGTATGACTATGCATTTATCGCATGAATATATACGATGAAATGACGATGTTTATACGATGTTTATATGATGATGTTTATACGATGTTTACATGATGATGTTTATACGATGTTTATTTGTGGTAAGATGCCACGGGGTAAGATGCCCCACATGGTAAGAGGCCATGCGATGTTTATTTGTGGTAAGATGCCACGAGGTAAGATGCCCCACATGGTAAGAGGCCATGCGATGTTTATTTGTGGTAAGATGCCACGGGGTAAGATGCCCCACATGGTAAGAGGCCATGCGATGTTTATTTGTGGTAAGATGCCACGGGGTAAGATGCCCCACATGGTAAGAGGCCATGCGATGTTTATAATGTGGTAAGATGCCACAGGGTAAGATGCCCATATGCATGATTATGAATCAGGGACAACAATAAGAAGTTATTGAATAACCAGCATATTTACTTAACCAACATTTCATGCATTTACTATGATATGTTTTATGATGTTAAGTTATGATGTTAAGTAAGATTGTATATGCTTATGATGTGTTGTCCCTGTAGGTACGCTTTTGGACTAAGGGGTCGGGTTGAGGCAGTGAGCTACGAGGAAGGCAGGAACGTATAGGAATCAAGTCTCGATTAATATCTACTCTAGGAGTAGCATAAATCTAAACATGAACATTCTTTTGGGAATGTAATGAATTATTTTTGAAGTCTGTTATTTTGGCCTGTAATCCTGTTAGCTCATGTAACAACAAGAACCTTAAGACGTTATTAATGCATGATTAGTCCTTCTTTTATCTATTAATCACTGTTAAGGTGGGAAGACCCCACATTAGTGGTATCAGAGCAGTGGTTAGATAACTCGGGAATGAGTGAAGGGTAGCCTTAGCAATAAGTTGGCTAGGTGCTTACTTTTGAACATGTTTTATAGGTATGTTGCATATGAAGTTCCTATGTCATGCTAACATGTTTAATTATCTAACGATGTGCTTTATGAACTGCTTTTGGTGTTGTTATTAACCCTTGTGTTGCAGCATGGCAGCAAATATAGAAGTGGGTGACGCCGTTAGTGTAAATGCAAGTGCTGGGCGGACGAATCCACTGCCACCACTAGCCTTGGGTGAAGAACCCTCTGAACAACAGTTGCTACCTGGGGAGTTGAGCTTGGCTCAATTCATGACGTACCGACCCCCGATGTTCGAGGGAACTGAATCAGGGGAAAAAGCTGAGGAATGGTTGGAGAGGATTGAACAGATATTCGTGGCAGCGCCTTGTGCAAAGACGGCCTGGATCAGGTTGGCAGAATTTCAACTGGCCAAGAAGGCACTGATGTGGTGGAAGACCACAGTGATTGAGCAAGAGACTCAGGGTCAGGAGATCAATTGGAAACTATTCAGGACTAGGTTTCTAACTCGCTATTTCTCAGCTGCTGCGAGACAGGCTAAAGAGGATGAGTTTACCAACTTAAGACAAGGTACCATGCCTGTATAGTGCGCTCGGTCTGGCCATCCGTCTGAGGATGATAAGCAGTACTCAATCTGACTTCAGTTCCCAAGGCTGACTGAAGGCCTTCCCAGAAATGAGATGTGAATCGCGGATCTCGATCTGACACTATGGAAACGGGGATCCCATGCAATCTCACCACATCTCTAATATACAACTGCGCCATCCTCAAAAATGTGAAAGTCATGCTATAGGGAATAAAGTGGGCTACCTTAGTCAGTCTGTCCACAATCACCCAAATAGCATCAAAGCCTGAAGCACTCCTCGGCAAATGAGTCACGAAGTCCATGGAAATGTGCTCCCACTTCCACTTCGGTATCTCCAAGCTTCTCAACTCGCCGCCAGGTCTCTGTCTCTCTGCCTTAACCTGCTGGCAGATCTAACATCTCTTTACAAAAGCGACGACATCAGACTTCATTCTCTTCCACCAAAACTGACCACGCAGATCTATGTACATCTTCTTCCCGCCTGGGTGGATGCTAAGTCTGCTACTATGAGCTCGCTCCAAGATCCCTCTACGCAACTCCGGCGTACTTGGAACCACCCAACGGTCACCCAATCTCAAAGACCCGTCATCGGCCACTCTGAATTTCGTTGGCTGACCAAGATGTACTAAAGATAACCACCTCTGAACCTCATCATCTGACCTCTGAGCTCTTCTGATGTTCTCATAGATGTCTGGCTCGGCTAACAGAGTCGATACATACACAGGCGATGCATCTATGTCAAAATCATAGCCCAAATGACAATAGGAGGTCATCATAGCCGACAGATGAATGACGTCCTCAGCAGAACTCCTCACCTTCCGGCTCAAAGCGTCTGCTGTCAAATTGGCTTTCCCCGGATGGTACTCTATCTCGCAATCATAGTCCTTGAGTAGGTCCATCCACCTCCTCTGCCTCATGTTCAGCTCTGCCTGAGTGAATAAAAACTTGAGGCTCTTGTGATCCGTGTATATGGTGAATGAAGTGCCATATAAGTAATGCCTCCAAATCTTCAGGGCCAAGATGATAGCCGCCAATTCCAAGTCATGAACTGGATATCTGGTCTCATGCGGCTTCAACTGCCTCGATGCATAAGCTACCACATGCTTATCTTGCATCAGAACACACCCAAGGCCCTGAAGTGATGCGTCAGTATACAGAACAAATCTGGAGTTCTCCGTCGGGATCACTAACACTGGCGCCGTCGTCAACCGGTGCTTTAATTCCTGGAAGCTTTCCTCACAAGCTTCTGACCAAAAGAAGGGCACTCCCTTCTGGGTCAACTGAGTCAATGGCTTGGCAATCTTCGAAAAGCCCTCGACAAAGCGTCGATAATAACCTGCCAAACCAAGAAAACTCCGAATCTCAGGCACAGAAGTGGGGGCAGCCCACTCCATCACAACCTCAATCTTCTTGGGATCTACAGATATCCCGCTGCTCGATATGACATGCCCCAGAAACACTACACTGCTCAGCCAAAATTCACACTTACTGAGCTTAGCATATAACTGATGCTCTCTGAGAATCTGAAGCACTGTCCTCAAGTGTTTCACATGCTCTTCCTCACTCCGGGAGTAGATAAGAATATCGTCAATAAACACAATGACGAACTGATCAAGATACTGCTGAAACACTTTGTTCATCAGACTCATGAAGACTGCTGGAGCATTCGTCACGCCGAACGGCATCACTAGGAACTCATAATGTCCATATCGGGTCCGGAATGCTGTCTTCTGCACATCTTCCTCTCTGACCCGAATCTGATGATACCCGGATCTCAAATCAATCTTGCTATACACCCTGGTACCTTGCAACTGATCAAACAAGTCATCTATCCTTGGAAGAGGATACTTGTTCTTCACTGTAGCCTTATTCAGTTGCCGGTAATCGATACACAACCGCATCGAACCGTCCTTCTTCTTCACAAAGAGAACTGGTGCGCCCCATGGCGACACGCTCGGGCGTATATATCCCTTGTCAAGGAGATCCTGCAACTGTTCTTTCAACTCTCTCAACTCAGTCGGTGCCATCCTATAAGGTGCACGAGAGATAGCGGATGTCCCTGGCAACAGCTCGATCCCAAACTCGACTTCCCTAGCCGGTGGGAATCCTGGGATCTCTTCTGGGAATACATCAGCAAACTCTGCTACCACTGGCACATCCTCAACTCTTAGTTCTTTACTCTTCCCAGACGTGTCCACGGCATAAATGAGATAACCCGTGTGTCCACGTTCCAACAACTGAGTCATCTTGATCGCTGAAATCAACGGAATCTTCGCACGAGAACCGTTGCCATAAAAAGTCCACTGACTGCCCAATTCAGGTCTGAACTTCACTGTCCTCTGCCGGCAATCTACCACTGCCTGATATCTATTCAGAATATCAATACCCAAGATGCAGTCGAAGTCTAACATGCCCAATACGATCACGTCTGCCTTCAACTCGTTGCCCTCAAAATAAATGAGGCAGTCTGCCATAAACTGATCAGCAACGACATTTCTTCCAGTGGGTGTCGAGACAAGGAGAGGCGTGGGTAGAGAAGACGTGCGCATATGGTGTCTTTCCACAAAACCCACCGATACAAAAGAATGGGAGGCACCTGTATCGATCAAAATAAAAGCAGGGTACGTAAATAAATGACACGTACCGGCGATCACCTCCTCTGGGGCTGCCTGGGCCTGCTCCCTGGTCAGTGCATACACCTGCCCCTGGGGTGGTCCTACTGTCTGACCTCCCGATGGTCGAGGCCCAAACTGCTGCCTCTGCTGCACCGTCCTATCATCAAACCTCGGCCTGTTGCCCTGAAACACAGACTGTCCTCCCCGGGTGGGGCAATACCGAGCGATGTGGCCCATCTTGCCACAGATGTAACATGCAGGACACTTGTTTGAAGAATGTGGCCCTCCACAATTGTTGCACCTCGGCTCTCCCGGCCTATCCCCTTGTGAAGACCCTCGATTGGCCGTCCAATTGCCCTTCCTGCCTTCCTGTTTCTGACCAAAGTGTTTCTTTCCACCATATCGCGAAGATGAAGAGGCACCACGAGGTTTAAATGGCTCACCTCGGGGCCTCAAGCTGTCATTGGTCTGCCTCTGTTGCGGTACCGGTGGTGGCATAGCACCAGAATAAGCTCCCACCCCAAGCTCGGCAAGCTCCGCCCTTGTGAGAGCATCATCAAAAGAAGTTGGGTTATTAGTGATAACCCGGTCATAGAGCTCCGGTCGCAATCCCTTCATAAAGTTCCTCATCTTAGCGTGTCCACTGGTGGCAATGTGGGGAACGTACCTCAGCAACGAAGAGTACCATGTGGCATAGTCTGCCACTGTCATGTTCCCCTGTTTCAGACTTGTAAATTCATCCTCCTTTGTCTGTCTCGCCGCAGCGGAGAAATACCGGTTCAAAAACCTAGTCCTGAAGAGTGTCCAGTCAATCACAGCACCCAGTGCTCTCATTTCCATTACTGTGCTCCTCCACCACATCAGAGGTTTCTTGGCTAATTGAAACTCCGCCAGCCTCAGCCAAGCTGTCACAGCACAAGGAGCCGATACAAAGATCTGCTCAAGTCTTTCCAACCACTCTTCAGCTTCTTCTCCGGACTCTGTCCCCTCAAACCGGGGCGGATGGTAAGACAGAAATTGCGTCAAGCTAATCTCACCCGGTAGTAATAACTGAACCACTGGTTCCATGCCTACAGCCAGTGGAGGTAGAGGGTTCGCCTGTTCGATACTTGCATTCACACTACCAACATCTCCAACTTCCTCATTAGCAGCCATGCTGTAACACAAATGTTAACAACAATTCCAAAGCAATATATATGATATGCCGTTAGATAACAGGAATAAGAATAAGCACGTTAGTATAACAGGATATACATTAATATGCACCACATGCATAAACATGCTTCAAATGTAAGCACCTAGCTAAACATGCTAAGGCTACCCTTCACTCGTTCCCGGGTTCTCTAACCACTGCTCTGATACCACTAATGTAAGGACCCTAATCCTTAAGTGCGAAATCAAGGCATAATAGAGCTATCATAATAATCAGAGTGTAAAAGAACGTGTTGAGTCTATGAGCTTAAGCATTACATGCCAAAAATAAGGACTACCAAAAGGATTAATTACATTCCAATCAATGAATGTGTTCAACTATAGTTTTATACTACTCCTAGAGTAGATACTATCCAAAATAATCCTGTCCTTTCTGTCTCAAAAGAGTTCTTCACAAGGCTCACCACCTCAACCCGTTCAAGCCCTTCTATCATGCCAAAAAGGTACCTACAAGGACAACCCCCAAACATGAGCAATAATAATCATTCATATTCAACACAATATGAAGATAAAGCGTAAATGCATAATCATAATAAAACACTTCCTGTTTTCCCCCATGCATTTCAAACGCTTCCCGTTTGGTTGTCCCTGTACCATAACTCATGAGTATAATCAATAGATTATTTTTAATGGTCTAAACATGTCATGAACATATACCATTTCATTAATACCAAATACTGATCACCAATCCCTAGTCTGTCCATCACAATGTATTTTAATGCCCCTCGCTTATTTACATATAGGCGGCATAGGATAACCTCGCTTCAATGGACTGCGGGACTCCCACCCCTCGCCTCATTGAGCGGCAAATACCCTTTCCTCGCCCTATATGATAACCACGCTCAAATGTGACATGCGGCGCTCCCACCCCTCGCTTCACATTTAGCGGAACCAAACCAAATAGCGGCAAGCATTAAAATCATCAAGGGATGACCACGACTCATGGGATATGCACCAATAATCATATGCATCTATAAACATCATGCAATACATATTTGCATCCACAATGCAATACCACATATATACTTGCATCCACAATGCATAACAATAAGTATATAAGATACATGTACCGTTGGGGTGCCCGTACGTCCACTACGTACCTTTCCAAAATGTAGGATATGGTAGGACTTCAATGCCTTGGCTGTGTCGCCACCTGGGATGGTTCTACACATTCACACAAATCAATATTAGAACCCAATAATAGTCCAATACCAAAAATCCTACAAAAATCCAAAAATACCAAATTTTGGCCTTCGCGATCGATCGCCCATCACGGCGATCGATCGCCAAACCTCACTGTCCGAGACCAACATTTTTCACCCTTCGGCGATCGATCGCCACCCCTGGCGCGATCGATCGCCAGTCCCGCCGATCGATCGCCCAAGAGTGGCGATCGATCGCCAAATGCTTGAAAAGCCCACTGCCTGGGCGCGATCGATCGCCTGGAATGGGCGATCGATCGCCAACCCCTGTTACCCGAAAAACCTCCATTTTTGCACCTCAAAACCATTCCAACCCATTCCAACACTTAACCATCAAACCAACAACTCAAATAACAACATAAACCTCCAAAATACACCTTAAAACAACCATAAATCCAACCCCCAAACAAAACCACAATAACCCAACACAAACCCATTTCAAAACCTTTCAAAAATCATCTCAAACCCAATCTAAACACAATAAAAGAAATGGGGAGGTATCCATACCTCTTGGGGACTTCAAAACTCACACCAAATCCCACAAAGTAAGTTTTTTTGAAAGTTTTCTCTTCAACCCTAAGCACCAATTCGAAAATGGGGAAAGAAAGGGTTTGGTGGTGGTTTTTTGGGGAAAGTAAGAGTGATGGTTGGAAGGGTGGAATTGGGGTATATGTGGTTTAATTAAACCAATTTCATTCCATAAATTACCATGGTGTATAAAACACCCCAACATGATATTTTCAAAGCATTAACTCAAAATGCACCAAAATACCAATTAAACACATGATTTCTAATTAATTGCTAACCAAGGCAAATAAATCATGCTTCCAATAATATTTACCCGACATGCACCACATGCACCCCGAAATGCAACCCCGGGTCACCCTATCCACATGACCATGCATTTCCATAAGGTAAATAAATTCCAACACATAATTAATTACCACATAATTAATCATTGTAAACACAATTAATGCACCAAATTGCAATTAACCATTTCGGGGATATCACACGTAGCGTAGGCGTAACTACGCCTGTTTTGGGCGTAGTTACGCCTACCATTTTTTAAAAAAAAATTTCAAAGTCGTAGGCAAGGCGTAATTACGCCTCGCGTGTTTTAAGTCTGCATCTGCATACTTTTTTTTCACAATTTCTTCATCTCCTCCAACCCTAACTCACGCCTCTTTCCCTCAATTCTTCAATTCCCAACCTTTTCCCTTCAATCTCTCTTAATTAACTTATCCAACCTCTAAAGTCCATATTTTTGTCAATTAATTGCAGGATTTTGGAAGTTTATTGGTGCAAGGAAGCAAGTTTAGGGGTTGCTAAGAGATCTTGCTACTCCAACACAAAAATTCGAAATTTCTTCATCTAAGGTTGGGTAAGTCTTACTCCTTAATGATTATTGAGATTTTGCAAGACAAGGTGGCAATATTGTGTGATATATAGATTGGAGTTGAAGTGCATGTGATTACTGTTGTGAAGTTGCATTGGCGTGAGAATTCTGGTGAATTGTGGTATTGGAGTGTTGTTGTGGGAGTGCCTTAGCCAAATTGGGTTATTGTTGTGTTGGTTTATTGGAATTATCTATGGCACCCAACAAGAAACCAAAGGGGAGCACATCCAAAGGGAAAGAACCTGCCGCTTCATCGGGGTCGTTTGACGCCCACAAATTCTGGAACATGGATGCTGAGGCTAATTATAAAACAGAATTAGCTCGGCCTTGGATAAGCGAGCGTGGGTTTGATTTAGCGGAGCCCCGACACCCCATCATCCAAAATGCACTAGCTCGTGGGTGGGGTGAATTTGTAAAGGAGCCTAATGATGACGTGCAACCGGTCGTCCGGGAATTCTATGCCAACCTCTCTGTGCGCCATGAAGAGTTTAAGGTCTTGGTTAGGGGACATATGGTAGCATTTGACCGCCACACGATCAACACACTTTTTGAGATACACGATGTGGATGGGGATGATTACACTACCTTTGTTAACGGAACTGTAATACCCCCGAAATGTTATATGATTATGTGCCACGATGATGAATTATGATGTGTTTAAGGGTTGCGGTGTATTTAATTTGGGGGATAATATTTATGAGATGATGTTATGATTTAGGGGGCATGTTGGGTGTTTTAAAGGATGTATTAATTAAATGAAGTTAGAAAATATCGAGTGAGGATATTTTAATGCATCGTACTAAATACCGGGACACAATTAAACACCACATGGCACCCCAACCACACCACCCCACCCCCACCACTCGGTCACCACCCATCCCCCCCCACTTGGCAACCCATGCCTCTTTTCCACTTGGCCAACTCACACTCCCATCATCCAATCATCCCATCTCTTCCACCTCTCTTCTCCTCCTTCTCTCCTCAACCTCCATTTTCGTCCCTGGATAAGCAGCATTAAGGCAAGGAAAGGCTTGGTAAAAGTGTTCCAAAAACCTTGCAAAAGAGGAGCGAAAGAGAGGGGTAAGTTGGTACTCTGTTTTTCTGGGTTATTGGTTGGGTTTGGGTTTTGTTGATTGATTTTTATGCATGCTAAGTATAGGTTTGGGTGAAACCTTTGTATGAGCAATTACATGGAAGTATTATGTAACTACTAGCATGTTTGTTCGAGCATTTTACATGATTTATGTGATAGATTTCTTGTTGTGAAACTATATGCTCGAAAATCTAGGAAAAGATAAGCATGCTCTGTTTCTATCTTAGGTTGGTTGAAGATGAAGATTATGATGATGTTATGATGCATGTTAGCTTAGGTTTTGTTAAACCTTTGATTTGAGTACATGCATGGTAGTCTTATGAAGCTGGTAACGTTTTGCTCAAGCATGTTTTATGCCTTATGAAGTAGAAATGATGGTATGAAATGAGGTGCTCAAAAATATGGGGAAGTCCCGATTTTTCAGAGCTCTCGATCGATCGAGATTTTGGTCCCGATCGATCGAGCGAGACAGAATGTTTAAAGCATGTTTTGAATTTCAGGTGCCGATCGATCGAAGGATTTCTCGATCGATCGGAAAAGCTCCTCGATCGAACGGTAAAATGTTTCGATCGATCGATCGAAGCAGAATGCTTGGGCACTATTTGTGCATAGTTTCTCGATCGATCGAGACCTTGGGGCCGATCGATCGAGAGAGACAGAAAGTTGAAAAATAAAATGATGTTTTATTTTGTTAAGTTTATGATGTGAGATGGTATTGAGGCATCTAATATGGTATCGTGTGGTCTTGTAGAACCATCCCAGGTACCGACACCATCAAGGAGATAAAGTCTGTTGACTCCTCCTCCTTTTGAAAAGGTACGTAAGAGACGTACGGGCATCGGACGGTAAAACACATTCCTACAGTATGACTATGCATTTATCGCATGAATATATACGATGAAATGACGATGTTTATACGATGTTTATATGATGATGTTTATACGATGTTTACATGATGATGTTTATACGATGTTTATTTGTGGTAAGATGCCACGGGGTAAGATGCCCCACATGGTAAGAGGCCATGCGATGTTTATTTGTGGTAAGATGCCACGAGGTAAGATGCCCCACATGGTAAGAGGCCATGCGATGTTTATTTGTGGTAAGATGCCACGGGGTAAGATGCCCCACATGGTAAGAGGCCATGCGATGTTTATTTGTGGTAAGATGCCACGGGGTAAGATGCCCCACATGGTAAGAGGCCATGCGATGTTTATAATGTGGTAAGATGCCACAGGGTAAGATGCCCATATGCATGATTATGAATCAGGGACAACAATAAGAAGTTATTGAATAACCAGCATATTTACTTAACCAACATTTCATGCATTTACTATGATATGTTTTATGATGTTAAGTTATGATGTTAAGTAAGATTGTATATGCTTATGATGTGTTGTCCCTGTAGGTACGCTTTTGGACTAAGGGGTCGGGTTGAGGCAGTGAGCTACGAGGAACGCAGGAACGTATAGGAATCAAGTATCGATTAATATCTACTCTAGGAGTAGCATAAATCTAAACATGAACATTCTTTTGGGAATGTAATGAATTATTTTTGAAGTCTGTTATTTTGGCCTGTAATCCTGTTAGCTCATGTAACAACAAGAACCTTAAGACGTTATTAATGCATGATTAGTCCTTCTTTTATCTATTAATCACTGTTAAGGTGGGAAGACCCCACATTAGTGGTATCAGAGCAGTGGTTAGATAACTCGGGAATGAGTGAAGGGTAGCCTTAGCAATAAGTTGGCTAGGTGCTTACTTTTGAACATGTTTTATAGGTATGTTGCATATGAAGTTCCTATGTCATGCTAACATGTTTAATTATCTAACGATGTGCTTTATGAACTGCTTTTGGTGTTGTTATTAACCCTTGTGTTGCAGCATGGCAGCAAATATAGAAGTGGGTGACGCCGTTAGTGTAAATGCAAGTGCTGGGCGGACGAATCCACTGCCACCACTAGCCTTGGGTGAAGAACCCTCTGAACAACAGTTGCTACCTGGGGAGTTGAGCTTGGCTCAATTCATGACGTACCGACCCCCGATGTTCGAGGGAACTGAATCAGGGGAAAAAGCTGAGGAATGGTTGGAGAGGATTGAACAGATATTCGTGGCAGCGCCTTGTGCAAAGACGGCCTGGATCAGGTTGGCAGAATTTCAACTGGCCAAGAAGGCACTGATGTGGTGGAAGACCACAGTGATTGAGCAAGAGACTCAGGGTCAGGAGATCAATTGGAAACTATTCAGGACTAGGTTTCTAACTCGCTATTTCTCAGCTGCTGCGAGACAGGCTAAAGAGGATGAGTTTACCAACTTAAGACAAGGTACCATGCCTGTATCCGATTATGCTCTGCATTACTGTTCTTTGCTCCGTTATGTGCCCCATATTGCTGCGAGCACCCAAGCCAAGATGAGAAATTTTATGAAAGGATTGAGGCCGGAACTGTACGACCGGGTAATTACCTACGGCCCTGCCTGTTTTGATGATGCACTTTCACGGGCCGAGCTAGCCGAACTGGGAGTTGGCGCATATCCTGATGCAGTGCCACCTCCAGCACCCCCTCAGAGATCCACTTCTGACAATTTGAAGCCCAGGGGTGATCAGTTTAAGCCTAGGGGAAACACTTCAGCGTCAAGATTTAGTGGCAAGAGGCCCGAGAATCAATGGAAAGGGAACCGTAGGAATGATACTCCATCTGGGAGAGGACAGCCTCAGGGAGACAGATCTGGAAGAGTTCAGTGCACTCTATGTGGACTACCACATTTGGCAAAGGATTGAGTAGACTGCTATGTCTGTGGCGACAGAGGCCACTTTGCTCGACAGTATCCCAACAGGGGAAGACAGCAGAACTCTACGGGGAGGCCTGCGGACAGAGCGGCACAGCACCGACCACCTTTCGCACCGAGGCAGTATGGAGGTCAGCCCACGGGGCCACCTCAGGGTCAGGTGTATGCTTTGACGAGGGAGCAGGCTACAGCGGCTCCGGAGGAGGTTATAGCGGGTACGTGTCTTTTATTTACGCACCCTGCTCTTATATTGATAGACACAGGTGCGTCACACTCTTTTGTGTCGACAAGTTTTGTTGAAAGGCACCACATATGCACTTCTCCGTCGCCCATGCCTCTTTTGGTCTCGACCCCCGCTGGAAGAAGTTTGACTACGGATCAGATTGTCTACGATGGCCTCATTTATTTTGAGGATAATGAGTTAAGATCAGATTTGATTGTGCTAGGAATGACAGACTTCGATTGCATTGTGGGCATCGATGTTCAGAACAAGTATCAGGCGGTAGTAGACTGCAGGCAGAGGACTGTCCGTTTCAGGTCTGACATAGGAGTCCAGTGGACATTCTTTGGGGATGGTTCTCGCCCAAAGATTCCGTTGATATCATTGGAATGCGGTCATACAGGATATCTTATCTATGCTGTTGATATGACGGAAGAAAGGAAGGAGTTAAAGGTTGAGGATGTGCCCGTAGTGGCAGAGTTTGCTGATGTATTCCCGAAGGAGATTCCCGGATTCCCACCGACGAGAGAGGTCGAGTTTGGGATTGAGCTGCTACCAGGGACGTCTGCAATTTCTCGTGCCCCATATAGGATGGCACCAGCAGATTTGAGGGAGTTAAAGATTCAGTTGCAAGAACTCCTTGACAAGGGCTACATACGCCCAAGCGTATCGCCCTGGGGTGCACCTGTCTTATTTGTTAAGAAGAAAGATGGATCGATGCGTCTATGCATTGACCACAGACAACTGAATAAAGCTACAGTAAAGAACAAGTATCCACTTCCGAGGATCGATGACTTGTTCGATCAGTGCAGGGTACGAGGCTTTACAGTAAGATCGATCTGAGGTCGGGGTACCATCAGATTCGAGTAAGAGAAGATGATGTTTGACGGCGTTCAGGACTAGATATGGGCACTATGAATTCCTGGTCATGCCTTTTGGGGTGACGAATGCCCCAGCTGTCTTCATGAGTTTGATGAACAGAGTGTTCCAGCCATATTTGGATCAGTTCGTCATAGTCTTCATTGACGACATACTTATTTACTCTCGTACTGAAGAAGTGCATGTAAGGCACTTGAGGATAGTACTTCAGATCCTTAGGGATCATCAGCTATATGCAAAGCTTAGTAAGTGCGAGTTCTGGTTGGACAGCGTGGTATTCTTGGGCCATGTCATATCTAGCCATGGGATATCTGTGGATCCCAGGAAGATTGAAGCTGTGTTAGAGTGGGCTGCCCCCACTTCTGTACCGGAAATACGGAGTTTCCTCGGTTTGGCAGGTTATTACCGACGTTTCGTCGAAGGATTCTCGAAGATTGCCAAACCCCTGACACAGCTGACTCAGAAAGGAGTCCCCTTCTTTTGGTCTGAAGCTTGTGAGGAAAGTTTTCAAGAACTGAAGCGTCGCTTGACTACAGCGCCTGTATTGGTAATTCCGTCTGAGAATAAGAGGTTTGCCTTGTATACGGATGCGTCACTGCAGGGTTTGGGCTGTGTGTTGATGCAAGATAAGCACGTGGTGGCTTATGCATCGAGGCAGCTGAAGCCACACGAAGCTAGGTATTCAGTGCATGATTTGGAACTGGCGGCCATCATATTTGCCTTGAAGATCTGGAGGCATTACTTGTATGGCACGTCTTTCACTATATATACGGACCATAAGAGCCTGAAGTTCTTATTCACTCAAGCAGAGTTGAATATGAGGCAAAGAAGGTGGATGGATTTGCTCAAATACTATGATTGTGAAATTGAGTACCATCCAGGTAAAGCAAACTTAATAGCAGACGCCTTAAGTCGGAAGGTGAAGAGTACTGCAGAGGATGTTATGTGTTTGTCGGCCTTGATGACTTCTTATTGCCATTTGGGCTATGATTTCGATGTAGACACGTCGCCTTTACGAGTGTCGACATTATTAGCAGAGCCAGATATATTTGAGGCGACCAGGAAGGCCCAGAAGTCGGATAGTGAGGTTCAGAGATGGACATCATTGGTACTTCAGGGCCAGCCATCCAAGTTCAGAGTGGCTGAGGATGATTCTTTGAGACTGGGCAACCGATGGGTAGTCCCAGATACACCAGAACTGCGTAGAGGAATATTGGAACGAGCTCACAGTAGTCGGTTCAGTCTCCACCCAGGGGGAAAGAAGATGTACAAAGATCTATGCGATCAATTCTGGTGGAGACACATGAAGCGTGAGGTGATTAATTTCGTTAAAAGATGTTTGATCTGCCAGCAGGTAAAGGCGGAGAGGCAGAGGCCTGGTGGTGAGCTGAAGAGCTTAGAGGTGCCTGAATGGAAGTGGGAGCATATATCTATGGACTTCGTGACCCACTTACCGAGGACGGCCTCAGGATTTGCGCGATCTGGGTGATCGTGGATAGGCTGACGAAGACGGCTCATTTCATCCCTTACAGTATGTCTTATACATACTTGAAGATGGCCCAGATGTATATACGGGATGTGGTGAGACTGCATGGTATTCCAGTCTCGATAGTGTCTGACAGGGACCCGAGGTTCACTTCGCATTTCTGGGAGGGTCTCCAGACAGCTTTGGGCACAGAGGTGAGACTGAGTACGGCCTATCACCCTCAGACAGACGGCCAGACAGAGCGTACCATTCAGACGCTCGAGGACATGTTGAGGGCATGTATTTTGGAGTTTGATACTCCGTGGCAGGATTCAGTGCCGCTGGTGGAGTTCTCCTATAATAACAGTTATCAGGCGAGCATTCAAATGGCTCCTTTTGAAGCTCTGTATGGACGACGATGTAGATCACCGCTGTATTGGGAGGATTTGACTAGCAAAGCGGTCGGAGGACCGGATCTGATCAGGGATATGGAAGGTAAGATAAAATTGATACGCCAAAAGATGAAAGCGGCCCAGGATAGGCAGGCAGCCTATGCAAATAAGCGGCGACGATCGCTGGAATTCCAGTTAGGAGACAGGGTCTTCTTAAAGATCTCGCCCTTCAGGGGTGTGGTTCGTTTTGGGATGCGGGGAAAGTTATCTCCGAGGTATGTTGGGCCATACGAAGTTTTATAGCGTATCGGTACATTGGCATATCGTTTGGCTCTACCGCCATCCTTGTCTGGCATACATGATGTTTTCCATGTCTCTATGTTACGGAAGTATGAGCCAGACCCGTCTCATGTCTTACAGCCTACAGAAGTCCAGTTAGAATCAGATGTGTCCTACGTAGAATGGCCAATCAGAATTCTGGATCGAGAGGATCGCAGACTACGAACCAAAGTTATACCGATGGTCAAAGTTCAGTGGGATCGTCGGGGTGTCGAGGAGGCTACATGGGAGACGGAACGGCATATGGTGCAGCACTATCCGGAACTATTCTCTGGTATGTTTTTATGTTTAGTTCCGTTATGATGATGCATATGGATTTCGAGGATGAAATCTTATTAGTAGGGGAGTAATGTAATACCCCCGAAATGTTATATGATTATGTGCCACGGTGATGAATTATGATGTGTTTAAGGGTTGCGGTGTATTTAATTTGGGGATAATATTTATGAGATGATGTTATGATTTAGGGGGCATGTTGGGTGTTTTAAAGGATGTATTAATTAAATGAAGTTAGAAAATATCGAGTGAGGATATTTTAATGCATCGTACTAAATACCGGGACACAATTAAACACCACATGGCACCCCAACCACACCACCCCACCCCCACCACTCGGTCACCACCCATCCCCCCACTTGGCAACCCATGCCTCTTTTCCACTTGGCCAACTCACAGTCCCATCATCCAATCATCCCATCTCTTCCACCTCTCTTCTCCTCCTTCTCTCCTCAACCTCCATTTTCGTCCCTGGATAAGCAGCATTAAGGCCAGGAAAGGCTTGGTAAAAGTGTTCCAAAAACCTTGCAAAAGAGGAGCGAAAGAGAGGGGTAAGTTGGTACTCTGTTTTTCTGGGTTATTGGTTGGGTTTGGGTTTTGTTGATTGATTTTTATGCACGCTAAGTATAGGTTTGGGTGAAACCTTTGTATGAGCAATTACATGGAAGTATTATGTAACTACTAGCATGTTTGTTCGAGCATTTTACATGATTTATGTGATAGATTTCTTGTTGTGAAACTATATGCTCGAAAATCTGGGAAACGATAAGCATGCTCTGTTTCTGTCTTAGGTTGGTTGAAGATGAAGATTATGATGATGTTATGATGCATGTTAGCTTAGGTTTTGTTAAACCTTTGATTTGAATACATGCATGGTAGTCTTATGAAGCTGGTAACGTTTTGCTCAAGCATGTTTTATGCCTTATGAAATAGAAATGATGGTATGAAATGAGGTGCTCAAAAATCTGGGGAAGTCCCGATTTTTCAGAGCTCTCGATCGATCGAGATTTTGGTCCCGATCGATCGAGCGAGACAGAATGTTTAAAGCATGTTTTGAATTTCAGGTGCCGATCGATCGAAGGATTTCTCGATCGATCGGAAAAGCTCCTCGATCGATCGGTAAAATGTTTCGATTGATCGATCGAGGCAGAATGCTTGGGCACTATTTGTGCATAGTTTCTCGATCGATCGAGACCTTGGGGCCGATCGATCGAGAGAGACAGAAAGTTGAAAAATAAAATGATGTTTTATTTTGTTAAGTTTATGATGTGAGATGGTATTGAGGCATCTAATATGGTATTGTGTGGTCTTGTAGAACTATCCCAGGTACCGGCACCATCAAGGAGATAAAGTCTGTTGACTCCTCCTCCTTTTGAAAAGGTACGTAAGAGACGTACGGGCATCGGACGGTAAAACACATTCCTACACTATGACTATGCATTTATCGCATGAATATATACCATGAAATGACGATGTTTATACGATGTTTATATGATGATGTTTATACGATGTTTACATGATGATGTTTATACGATGTTTATTTGTGGTAAGATGCCACACATGGTAAGAGGCCATGCGATGTTTATTTGTGGTAAGATGCCACGGGGTAAGATGCCCCACATGGTAAGAGGCCATGCGATGTTTATTTGTGGTAAGATGCCACGGGGTAAGATGCCCCACATGGTAAGAGGCCATGCGATGTTTATTTGTGGTAAGATGCCATGGGGTAAGATGCCCCACATGGTAAGAGGCCATGCGATGTTTATAATGTGGTAAGATGCCACAGGGTAAGATGCCCATATGCATGATTATGAATCAGGGACAACAATAAGAAGTTAATGAATAACCAGCATATTTACTTAACCAACATTTCATGCATTTACTATGATATGTTTTATGATGTTAAGTTATGATGTTAAGTAAGATTGTATATGCTTATGATGTGTTGTCCCTGTAGGTACGCTTTTGGACTAAGGGGTCGGGTTGAGGAAGTGAGCTACGAGGAACGCAGGAACGTATAGGAATCAAGTATCGATTAATATCTACTCTAGGAGTAGCATAAATCTAAACATGAACATTCTTTTGGGAATGTAATGAATTATTTTTGAAGTCTGTTATTTTGGCCTGTAATCCTGTTAGCTCATGTAACAACCAGAACCTTAAGACGTTATTAATGCATGATTAGTCCTTCTTTTATCTATTAATCACTGTTAAGGTGGGAAGACCCCACAGGAACCATCGACTATAATGAAGTCATTTTGAGGTTGTGTGGCCCCAATGCCCGCTGGAGGATGAATCAAGACAAATTCGTCAATTTTCAAGCCTCGGCACTGAAAGCCCCCGAGAAGTTATGGTTTGCCTTCATCAAGGCACGCCTTAAGCCGGCTCTGCATGCCACAGATGTCACCAAGGACAGAGCTTTATTGCTATACGCTATTGTGACTGGGATGTCATTGATTTAGGGCTTCTTCTCCAGTTTTCGATCGAGTTTGCTTGCAGGGGGGCAACGACTTTGGGCTTCCCACACCCCATGCTTATTACTGATCTGTGCCACTATGCGGGGGTGCGATGGGGCCCTGAAGAAGAGCGATTGAAAATTCAAAAGTCGATAATGTTGACTAGATATTCTCAAAGGCGACGCCCCCCATCTTCTAGCCAAGCCGAGGCTTCCAGTGGGCCACAACCGGATGAATCTGAACCACTCCCGGACCTTCCCACTCTTGTTCACCGACTCACGGATTTGGAGCAAAGTGTAGCGGCTCATGCTAACCAATGGGCTGATTTCTACCAAAGTCATGAGGCTTACATGCAGCGCCAAGAGGCGTTCCAGCAGCGCCAAGACACCTACATGAACTTTGTCGTAGATTTCACATTGGCCCTCGCTCAGGAGTTTCCTCATCGAGCGTTTCCACAGCCGCCGAATTTCCAGCCAGCACCTTTTCCACAACCGCCCCCCGACGATATGGATGACGATGACCACTGACGGTCATCGCTTAGGTATGTGCATCGTTCTATTTATTTCTTCATGTGTATGCATTGAGGACAATGCACATTTCTAAGTTTAGGGGGGGTACTTTCAAACTACTTGGATTTCTGTTGCTTTTGTTTGTTTGTTTTCCTTATTTTGTTTGGTTTTGTTGTGATTTAGAGTCTGTTGAGTTTTGAGTGTCATAAGTTGTATTACGAGTCAGTTGAGGCCAATGATGAAAAAATTGAGTTGACTTGTGGAAAATTTTAAAATTTTCATGTTTTCATGTTGCTCTTGAGTTCTCACATATTCTTGCACTAGAGACCATGACCATTTGATTAATCAATGATGATTTGAACGAACACAAAAATGATATAGGCAATTCTTGATAATTTGAACCATGATTCTTTCATAGAAAATTGCCATAGTAGCCCTTTTGAGCTTAAATATAAAAGAATGGGATTGAATTGGCTGCATTACCTTTTAGAATATCATTCAAATTTTTATTGACATTACCATGGTTTTCAGATGCAACTGAGCACATTGGTCAAATCATGTAAGTTATTTGTAATTTAAGAGTAGTATAGAACTTATTATAGTAATCTTTGAGGCGAAATACAGACATATGTGGCTTAGGAATGATTTAGGCAATTTTGATTCGTTTGAGCCTTTGAAGCCACCGAAATACATCATTTTATCCCTAGCTACCCTTTTGAGCTTAGTGAAAAACGAATGGCATGTGCTTAGGCACATAATAACCTCCATTCGGCATCAATTCCAAATCCCACATCGACCACCTTGTTGAAAGTTTATACACTATTTCCTACCCTCAAGTGAGTAAGACCCATATTGCACTTTAAAATTTCAAATATCCCCCATGTTCCTAATTGAAAAAATAGAAGGGGGATAACAATAAAAAAAATAAAGGGAATGAATGCACAAAAGATTGTTGAAGAGGTGAAGAAATAAGTGATGGAAAGAATGAGAAAATAATGAGGTGAATGATGAGGCGGATGAGAAAGGAGGGTGAATTGAAAAGAAAAAAAAAAATTTGATGAATCATCAATAGAAGGAATCGAATTTGAGATGAGAGTGCGCAACATGGTTAATATGACTTACTCTCTTGTTTTAAAATTCCTATCTTTTTTTTGAAGCCATGAGCCAAAGCCTAACGTTACAAGCTTATTAAGACCTATTGACCAAGCCACATTTGTCTAATATACTAGTGGAGAAGGTTATGAATAGTGAACCTATGACACTCGAGAAACACTTGTAATAAACATGGTTTTGACATTCACATATGATCATCTCATTACGTAGTCTTGTTGCATTGTTAGCATTCATCAAATATACACTCTATTTTTTTAACAATGCAATTTGAACCTATACCTTGCAAAGACCTATTGATTTGTGTGAGTAAATAGCGCTTTGACTTAATGATTAAATGGAAATGGTAGCACACACACACGTGAGAATTCTCGAGAAAGTGATATGCATGTTTGAATACTTCTGAGGCCTACACAATTGGAATGTTTTACAACTTTGTTATGTGCGTTTTTTTTTCTTTTTTTCGTATCAGTTTAGTTTTGATTTGTTTTTGTTGTTGTTTTGCTCGGGACTAGCAAAAGTTTAAGTTTAGGGGGTTTGATAAGTGTATTTTATAAACTTATATTTCTTCTTATTTTGCATGGTTTAGTGTTAGTTTTCGATCAGAATTACGCTTTTGGTTTTGTTCTGTGTTGTTTTGCAGTAATCTAGGTAAATACATGTTTTGTGGACTAAAAGGGTGCAAATGGCGGAAAGAACGGATGAATTGAAGCCAAAAATCTACACTTTCAATCATGTCAACAGGCGTAACTACGCCTACTCTGAGGCGTAACTACGCCTAGCCCACGGCATTTGAGCTTTTGGAGAATTACTTTGAGGCGTAACTACGCCTCATTCAGGCGTAGCTACGCCTAGCCCACGGCTTTTGAGAATTTTTATAGGCGTAACTACGCCACTTTGGAGGCGTCATTACGCCTGTCACGCGGGAAGCCAGATTTTTTGACACATCGACAGGCGTAACTACGCCACTTCGGAGGCGTCATTACGCCTGATGAATTTTGGAAATTTTGGACTGCTTTCCTTATTTGATGCACGGGACTTTTAAAGGTTTTAGAAAGAGGATTTTGGGGATTCATTGAGACTTAGACACACTTTTGGAGAGAAGGAGGCTAGGGTTGAAGAACGGAGAAAAATAACGACGACGGCTCGGAGCAAAAAGTAGAGAATTCATCACGAGACGGCGGCGTTCATCGGAGATCAAAGAATAACATCCAATTTGTTTTGTATCTCTAAACTTTTAGCAATTTTTATGGGTTATTTAAACATGTCTGTGTGTTTAAATACTTCTAGCATGAGCTAATTTTATTTTCTAGGAGACGATGTAGCTTGTTTTGAAACTACGCTTATTATGAATTGATTGAAGTTTATTTGGATTTCCGTATGGTTTATTTATGTTTTCCTGTTCTTAATGCTTTTAATCTACTGGCCATGGATTGAATGATGTTATATTTGTGATCTATCACTCGGGAGAGGGGGTTGTGAATAGGAAAGAAGGAATTCGTATCGTGATAGTTATATTGTTCGGAAGGCCTATAACTCCATAGAAGTCGTTAAAGGAATTACTGCGCTTTTACAATTGTTTGATAATCGATCTTAGATAGGGATATCAAGATTGATGTTAGATAATTACTTCTGCTTAACACTCGGGAGAGGGAGTAGAAACAAATAAGAATTCTCGGCTAGTAAACTAGGAAATCCATAACATTGAAATCAAGGAATGATAAGTGTAGTGGATGAACAAGTGAAATCGTACTCCTAGATTCGTCTCCAATTGATTTCTTTTCAACTCAGTATTTGATCATCTTTAGTTAATTAATTTTTATTATTCGCATAACACTCAACTATCCGATTCTCTAAATAAAGCAAAGATTATTTTAATTCAGTACTTAGATTTAACTATTTAATCAATCTCTGTGGGTTCGACATCTTTTTATACTAAAACTTGACTACCGTGCACTTGCGGTAAGGGATTTTTCGCAACACCAGCCTCAAGGAATCATCTTCTGCCACTCTGAACTTTGATGGCTGTCCTTGAAGTACTATCGATGACCATCTCTGAACCTCATCATCCGACCTCTGGGCTTTCCTGATAGCCTCAAATATGTCTGGCTCAGCCAATAAGGTCGACACTCGCACCGGCGACGTGTCCACATCGAAATCATAGCCCGGATGGCAATAAGAAGTCATCATAGCTGATAAACTCATAGCGTCCTCAGCAGTACTCTTCACCTTCCGACTTAAGGCGTCTGCTATCAAATTTGCTTTACCAGGATGGTACTCAATCTCACAGTCATAATCCTTGAGTAAATCCATCCACCTCCTTTGGCGCATATTCAATTCAGCCTGAGTGAATAGAAACTTCAGGCTCTTATGGTCAGTAAAAATGGTAAATGAAGTACCATATAGATAATGTCGCCAAATCTTCAGGGCGAAAATGATGGCCGCCAGTTCCAGATCATGAACTGGGTATCTAGTCTCATGAGGCTTCAACTGCCTCGAAGCATAAGCCACCACTTGCTTGTCCTGCATCAATACACAGCCCAAACCCTGCAATGATGCATCTATGTACAAGGAAAATCTCTTATTCTCAGAAGGAATCACCAACACTGGCGCTGTCGTCAAACGACGCTTCAATTCCTGGAAGCTTTCCTCACAAGCTTCGGACCAAAAGAATGGGACTCCTTTCTGAGTCAGCTGTGTCAGCGGCTTAGCGATCTTAGAAAATCCCTCGACAAAACGTCGGTAATAACCTGCTAAGCCAAGGAAGCTCCGTATATCGGGTACAGAAGTGGGTGCAGTCCACTCCATCACAGCTTCAATCTTCCTAGGGTCTACAGATATCCCGCTGCTAGATATAACATGACCCAAGAACACACTGCTCAACCAGAACTCGCATTTGCTGAGCTTTGCATACAACTGATGATCCCTAAGGATCTGAAGTACTGTCCTCAAGTGCCTTACATGATCTTCTTCGGTCCGGGAGTAAATGAGTATATCGTCAATGAAAACAATGACGAACTGATCCAAATACGGTTGGAACACCTTGTTCATCAGGCTCATAAAAACAACTGGGGCATTCGTCACTCCAAAAGGCATGACTAGGAATTCATAGTGCCCATATCTAGTCCTGAAGGCTGTCTTCTGAACATCATCTTCTCTTACTTGAATATGATGGTACCCCGACCTCAGATCGATCCTACTGTAGAGCCTCGTACCTTGTAACTGATCAAACAAATCGTCGATCCTCGGAAGTGGATACTTATTCTTCACTGTGGCTTTGTTCAGTTGTCTGTAATCGATGCACAGCCGCATCAAACCATCTTTCTTTTTAACAAACAAAACTGGCGCACCCCAGGGCGATACGCTAGGGCGTATATAGCCCTTATCAAGGAGCTCTTGCAACTGAATCTTTAACTCCCTCAGCTCCGCTGGTGCCATCCTATATGGGGCACGAGAAATGGTAGACGTCCCTGGTAGTAACTCAATCCCAAACTCGACTTCTCTCGTCGGTGGGAATCCGGGAATCTCTTCCGGAAAGACATCAGGATACTCCGCCACTACGGGCACATCCTCAACTTTTAATTCTTCCCTCTTCTCAGTAACATCAACAGCATAGATGAGATATCCTGTATGGCCCCGTTCCAACAACTGTGCCATCTTGACAGCAGATATCAACGGGATCTTAGAACGAGAACCATCCCCAAAGAATGTCCACTGGACTCCCATATCAGACCTGAATCGGACAGTCCTTTGCCTGCAGTTCACAACTGCCTGATACCTGTTCAGAACGTCAATGCCTACAATGCAGTCAAAGTCTGACATCCCCAGAATAATCAAATCTGACCTTAGCTCGTTATCCTCAAAATAAATGAGGCCATCATAGACAATCTGATCAGTAATCATACTTCTTCCAGCGGGGGTCGAGACTATAAGAGGCGTGGGTGACGGAGAAGTGCATATGTGGTGCCTTTCCACAAAACTTGTCGACACGAAAGAGTGTGATGCACCTGTGTCGATCAATATAAAAGCAGGGTGCGTAAATAAAAGACACGTACCCGCTATAACCTCCTCCGGAGCCGCTGTAGCCTGCTCCCTTGTCAAAGCATAAACCTGTCCCTGAGGTGGCCCCATGGGCTGACCTCCATACTGCCTCGGCCCAAATGGTGGTCTGTGTTGTGCTGCTCTGTCCGCAGGCCTCCCCGCAGAATTCTGTTGTCTTCCCCTGTTGGGACACTGCCGAGCAAAGTGGCATCTGTCGCCACAAACATAGCATCCTACGCAGTCTTTTGCCAAATGTGGTTGCCCACATAGAGTGCACTGAACCTTCCCGAATCTATCTCCCTGAGACTGCCCTCTTCCAGATGGGGCATCATTCCTACGGTTTCCTTTCCAACAATTCTCGGGCCTCTTACCACTGAATCTCGAAGCCGAAGTATTCCCCCTTGGCTTGAACTGATCACCCCTTGGCCTCAAATTATCAGAAGTGGATTTTTGAGGGGGTGCTGGAGGTGGCACAGCATCAGGGTATGCACCAACTCCCAGTTCGGCTAGTTCAGCCCTAGAAAGTGCGGTCAAAGCAAGCAGGGCCATAAGTGATCACCCTGTCATACAGCTCAGGCCTCAAGCCCTTCATGAAGTTCCTCATCTTTGCTTGAGTGCTTGCAGCAATGTGAGGTACATATCTGAGCAAGGAACAATACTGGAGAGCATAGTCTGATACAGGCATATTACCTTGCTTGAGGTTAGTGAATTCATCTTCCTTGGCCTGTCGTGCAGCAGCTGAGAAATAGCGGGTCAGAAACCGAGTTCTGAACAGCTTCCAATTAACTTCATGACCTTGAGCCTCTTGCTCTACTACCGCGGTCTTCCACCACATCAGCGGCTTCTTGGCCAATTGGAACTCCGCTAATCTGATCCAGGCTGTCTTAGAACAAGGAGCTGCCACAAATATTTGCTCTATCCTTTCTAACCACTCCTCTGCCTGTTCCCCTATCTCAGTTCCTTCAAAAGTTGGAGGTCGGTATGCAAGAAATTGTGTCAAGCTTAGTTCCCCAGGCAACAACTGTTGTTCAGACGGTTCTCCGCCAAAAGCTGGCGGGGGTAGGGGGTTCGTACGTCCAGCACTTGCATTAACGCTCACAGCATCACCCACTTCTACATTTGCTGCCATACTGCAAGACAAGGGTTACCAACAATACCCAAAAGCAGTTCATATAATACATCGTTAGAGAAACAAAACATGTTAGTGTAACATCATATACTTCATATGCAACTTATACACAAAACATGTTTAAAAGTGAGCACCTAGCTAACTTATTGCTAAGGCTACCCTTCACTCATTCCCGGGTTATCTAACCACTGCTCTGATACCACTAATGTAGGGTCTTCCTACCTTAACAGTGTTATAGTGACGTAAGAAGGACTAATCATGCATTAAATAACATCTTAAGGTTCCGGTCGTTACATGAGCTAACTGATTACAGGCCAAAATAAAAACTTCAAAATACTGTTAATTACATTCTCAAAAAGAATGCCAACATTTAGATTTACACTACTCCTAGAGTAGATACTAATCATAACTTGAGTCCTATGCATTCCTGTGTTCATCGTAGCTCACTGCCTCAACCCGACCCTTAGTCCTTTAGTCCAAAAGTGTAACTACAGGGACAACACATCATGAGCATATACAATTTTACTTAACATCATAAAAACATAACAGCAAATGCATGAAATCTTGGTTAAGTAAACATGCTGGTTATTTGTTAACTTCTTTTTGTTGTCCCTGATTCATATTCATGCATATGGGCATCTTACCCTGTGGCATCTTACCACATCATAACATCGTATGGCCTCTTACCATATGTGCATCTTACCCCGTGGCATCTTACCACATAATAAACATCGTATGGTCTCTTACCATATGGGCATCTTACCCCGTGGCATCTTACCACATAATAACATCGTATGGCCTCTTACCATATGGGCATCTTACCCCATGGCATCTTACCACATAATAACATCGTATGGCCTCTTACCATATGGGCATCTTACCCCGTGGCATCTTACCACATAATAACATCGTATGGATATATATACGTCTTATAAACATCATCATTTCATAGTCATCATCATAAACATACTTATCATTGTCATCATCATAAACATACTTATCATTATCATCATCATAAACATACTTATCATTATCATCATCATAAACATACTTATCATTATCATCATCATAAACATTATCATCATCATAAACATCGTAACTACTTATACAATTATTGCGTAGTCATGGTATAAGAATGTGTTACCGTCCGATGCCCGTACGTTTCTTACGTACCTTAATTCCAAAAGTGGAGAAATTGAAGAACCCTATCTTCTTGATGTCGTTGGCACCTGTGATGATTCTACACAACCATACAATTAATGTTAGAAGCCAAATAATAGCCAAGTACCAAAAATTCATCAAAAATCATCATTTTCCTTGTTTTACACAGTGGCGATCGTCGTTACTTGAGGCGATCGATCGCCTCGCTCTTTTGCCTTGCGGTGATCGATCGCTTAATTTGAGGCGATCGATCGCCTGCTACGTGAAATGGCTACTGGCCATCGGCGATCGATCGCCTCATACAGGGCGATCGATCGCCACCTACTGGTGCGTGATTTTTCACCATTCTTGAGCATTTTTCAAGTTCATCCTCATACCTTACAAAACCAAACTTTCCTACTACCTCAATAACATCATAACCCACTAAAACTCACATAAAACACCTCAAAAATCATACCCCAACAACTTACAACATACACCCCAAACAAACCCACCTAAAACACTTCAAAATCACCCCATTTCAAATCCAAACATCATCAAAACTTTAGGAAGGGTTCCATACCTCTTGTAGGCTCCAAATCATAACAAAGATCACACAAACAAAGGTTTTGTGAAGCTTTCCTTCTCCTTCCTTGGTGAATTTCGAAAATGGGAGAAAGTGTAGGGTTTGAGAGTGATTTGGGGGTTTAGAGGGAAAGGTAAAGTGAGGTAAAGTGTAGGAAAAAGGTGGGTATAATGGGGTTAAAAGGGGTTGTGTAATTTTAATTAAAATTTGTACCCCAAACTTAACATGATGTATAAGACACCCCAACATGGTATTTTAAAAGCATTTACAAAAATGCATTAAACTTCCACTAAATCATGCTTTCTTCATAAATGGCAATCAATATAATTAAATCATGTTAACACTTCATTTTCCAACACATAACTTAATTATCGCAATAATTCATCATATAACCATCATTAAAGCCAAAATTGTATATAATCAGTTTCGGGGCATTACAGGCAAAGCCATTGTGACAGAGTCTGTCTCTTCCAAGCCCAAATCAGCTGCTCAAACAGCCATTGATATTGCCATGGAAGACGTACAGGAACTGACCGTCGTATTCGATGAATGGGTCAAGTACAGAATGGTCAATCACTTCAGTCTGTTCTTTGGCAAACTCAAGCGGCTGCACAAGATGGAACAAGAAGTCTTGAAAGGGACAGAAACTGATGATGTTCGTATTGCGGTGCATCGCAAGGAGCTGTTCTGGGCAAACCACAAACTGAGGCTTGGCAATCTACTTATCCAAGCCAAGAAGGCAAACTTTGATGTCACCAGCCCGAATGCCAAGGATGACGATGCGGTCATAACTCAGCTGGAGATGGACATTCTCACTCTCCATATGGCTATTCGCATGCATAGCCAGAGGCTCAATATTTCAACTCCGGCTCCCTGTCCAGATCACCCAACAGCTAGCCAGACTGTGGCAGAGCAAAGTTCTGAGCCACCAATTATTGAGACAGCGGAGCAGCCACTGCCTAATGCTCCATTTGCTGCAGAGGCTGAGGCAATGGATGTACTGTTGGAATCCCCTACCACTTCCATTCCTTTTGTGTCCTCAGTCTCAGAAATTCAGACCGGCACAATAGACGTACCTCAGACAGTTCCCACCAGACTTTGTCGATGCTGATCTAGTTGTGTCCAATATTGTTACAGCTCTACAGATTGAGGAGCCCTCTGAACCAATCACTCCTCCAGATCAGTCTGATGCAGATTTGGCATTTCTACATCAATTTTCTTCGAATATAGTGGACTTAGCCCTGTCCGACTTGCGCCAATCTGCTGACTCCTCTGATGTGCCAACTGACAAAGGAAAAGAGCTGATTGTGTTACAAGCTGAAGAAATCCCAGACTCGGTTGATGATGCTCCATCAGTAGTCAAGTCCCTTCAAGAATTATCTGATAACTTTCTCTTTCTCTCTCAACTAGTAAGAGAAGTTCATCAAAGCCAGCGGACTACGTCTATGGATTTTGATTCTTTCAAAGACAAGATGATGGCAAGCATCAACGGTATTCAGCGTGGTCTGAATGATCTGTTCTCTCAACAAGCTTCGTATAAGAACAGTCTGAGAAAAGAACAGATAGAGCTGGCTTCCGAAGTAAAAACTACTGTTGCCAAGTCCCTCCTTGCTCAAGATAATCACATGGATGCTATTTGTGCTCAGCTTACACAGATCGTAGATTTCCTCAGGAGATTGCTGCTGACAAAAAGGGGGAAAAGAAGAAATAAGTGGAGCCAATACAAATAGAAGATGACATATGTAAATGTATTCATCAGACATGTTAATAAAAAAGTCCTTCAATCGAAATTCTCAGTCTTATTCATTTATTTTGAATAGTTCATTTATTTTGAACAAAAAAGACTTAATCGATATGAACAACAAATTTCAGTGTTCATTATTTTGAACAAGAAGACTTAATCGCTCTGAAAGAATATTCTACAAGAAAAAAAGACTTTATAAGAGGATTTTGAAGCTAGGTTTTGTCATCATCAAAAAGGGGGAATTTGTTAGTTTCGGATTTTAAAGATGACAAAACAGACCAGACCAATCGAGCCTATGACAAAATAGATTAGACCAATAAAGTGTATCTCAAAACAGACCAGATCGATGTAAGGACCCTAATGCCTTAAGTGAAGATTTAGGTACAATTAGGACTAAGTATATATAAATCAGAGTATAAAATCCGTGTTAGGCTTTGAGCTTTAAGGATTACATGCCAAAATAATATAACTTCCAAAATGGATTAATTACATTCCCATCATGAAAGAATGTCAACCCTATAGTTTCACACCACTCCTAGAGTATGAACTATACAAAAAGAACTTCAATGTCCTATCCAATAGCACTCCTCAAGCTCACCACGTCAACCCCGGTCCATAGTCCTTTTCTCCCAAAATGTACCTACAGGAACAACCCCACCATGAGCATATACAACATTCCTCAACAAAACTCAAGGACAATAATATAAATAATTGCATGAAACGTATATCATGTATACTCCCTGAGTTGCCGCATTTACATATTCTCGTCGTCGTTCCTGTTTCATAACTCATGTACATGGTCATTAGTGCATAAGATAAGTGATCGTCTCCGTATTTCATTCATATGCCACAATACTCATCAATAATCACATAACCAATATGAGGATTCCAGTCTTGTTATAACATCGGTATTTTAGCACCCCTCGCTTCGACATATAGCGGCATCATATGATGTCCCTCGCTTCGACATGACAGCGGCATAATCATCGCTTCGACATGACAGCCGGCAACATCATAATTCCATCGCTTCATATGACAGCGGCGAGTACTACATCCATCGCTCGAATATAACAACCACCGGAATATCAATCATTCCCAAACACATAACAATTCACAATGCATAAACCCAAATAATATAATCTCATCACCAATTGCTCGTATGTCTCACTACGTACCTTTGTTCCAAAAGTGGAGATGTCGTGGAACTTTATCTCCTTTGTTGTGTGGCTACCTGGGATGGTTCTACACAATCATACAAACCAATATTAGGAGTCAATAATAGTCCAATACCAAAATCCCACAGAAAATAACCCAAAACATTCCATTCTGGCATCTCGCGATCGATCGCTGTGGAGTCCCGATCGATCGCGAGGTCCAGCAGCCCTGAATGCCAAATTCTGGCGTTAGGCGATCGATCGCTCGCCTCACCAATCGATCGCCCCATTATGGCGATCGATCGCCAGACACAGCGATTGCGTACTTCCCGCGTGCGATCGATCGCCATTTTTTGGGTGATCGATCGCCACTGTCTGTACATCAAAAATCCATCATTTTTGCACCTCAAACTCTTCCCAAACCATACCAACACTTATACCATCAAACCAACAACATACAAACACCATAAACCTTCAAAATACACCTTAATACAACCAAAAATCTAACACCCAACCAAAAGCAACACCAACCCAAAACAAACCCATTTCAAAAATCAAAATACCAACTCAAAACAAAACCAAACCTTACAAGAACAACAAGGAAGGATCTATACCCTTCCTAGACCTCAAATCTTACCAAGAATCACACCAATGGAGCTTTTGCAAAGATTTCTCCTTCCTCTTCTTACAAGAAACGAAAATGGGTTTAAAAGTTAGGGTTGGGAGAGTGATTGGTGATTGGTAAAGTGAGAAGGGGGTGTGGGGTAGTGGGGTATAAAAGTGGGGGTTTAATTTAAAACAAACACCCCAATAATTAGCATGATGTATAAAATATCAACATGATCACATGTACCCTGAAATGCATTACCAGGTCACATCCACATGTGACTAAGCATCTCCCATATTAATTAATTCCCCCAATAAACTAATTAATACCAAAATTGCCACATACACACAATTAATGCCCAAATGCGTATAATCATTTCGGGGATATCACAATCGATGTAAACCAGACTGACCAGATCTACGCAGATCCAGATCGATCAATAAGATCAGACCAGACCAGCTCGATACAGATCAGATCAGAACAGACGAAGTTAGTAAGCTTCGCTCTTCAGTCCGAATAATTAACGGCTATTTATTGAAGCATTTAATGATGCATTTAATGCTGAACAAGACCAAGGACTGAAGATTACCTTAAATGGTAAATAGACAAAGGAGAGTCTATCTGACAAGCGTCGAAAGAACAGACCAGAAGGGAAAGTACCTAAAGAAGAAGACTGCAGCTTGTTCAGATACTGACCAGAGTATAGAGTTATACACAAAAAGAATTATTGTCATTGGCAGAGACGATTATATATAGGTGCAACTTCAAAAGCTCAAAAATAGGACGAGACACAAGAGATTCAAAAACGCATAAAAGATCAATACACTTTATCAGGCATTCAGTTGAGCAGAACGCTATCATCGGAAGATTTCAACTTATCGATCTGCTCAATATTAGAAGCACTGCTTATAATTTTATTTGATCACTTAAGGATCATTTGTGCTTAGATTAAACCACTCTTTCAATTGTATTTTGTTCTAAGATAGAAGAGTGATTCGTTTGTAACTGTCATACAGATTGTGTCTGAACAGATTGAGAAACTAGGAGTTTCAGTCTGGTAGTGGGGTAAATCCAGCTGAATCGGGGTTGTACAAAGAGTTGTATTACTCAAAGTCTTCTAGTGAATCCTTCCTTGATTGGAAGAAGGGGAGACGTAGAAGGATTTGCCTTAGAACTTCAAACATATCTCGTCTACTTACATTTCACACTATCTTGCATTTCATAGCCATCAACCGTTCTTACTAGCTAAGAACAGACCGTTTTTGCACTTTCATTTCAGTGGTCTGTTCTGCTTAAGTACTGATGTAAGGCCCCGATACTAATTAATCCGGATTAACGATGATTAAGCGAATCCGGATAATTAAAAGTATAGACTTTGAATTAAGGCGTTCTGGACCACGATGAGTCAACCAACTAGTGGAACATGTTTTAGTGCACGAGCATGTGCATGATCACATGGCACTTGAAAAACACATGCCACTAATTAATTTAACTCATGTTTAATACATGGTTTTGGACTATTAATCTTGCAAGATAATGATGTATTGACACATGGATTCCACAATACATCAAATGAGTTAAAAATCATGCAAATTACACTTGGAAGCCACACCTACTAACTCATTTTCAGATTTGGTTTGACTTAGCATGCAAGAGGATTTCTCTCTCTTCCCACTTCAACCCAAACACTCCTCCTTCTCTCTACCATTTCGAAATTCCAACCTTTTTAGCTCCCAAATTCTTTTGAATTTGTGGATGCATGTTGCATGCAAATATAGATTTGCATAGGTATTCATTTGAGGAGAAGAACCCATCAACGAGATTCAAGTTTGGAGCATTCTTGAGGGAGGAAAGAAGAGTTTGGAAGGAGACAGGAGCTTGGTTGGCTCAAGGGCTTGGATTGTGCTTCAAATCTTCAATATATAGTGAGGTATAACATGAATCTTGAGTTTTAATTACTTGCATGTAGGATTAAGGGTCGAATTTTGATGCTTTGGCATGAGAAATGTAGTGAAAACTTGCTGTCAGAATGTTCTGCAGATTTCAGTATACTTTTGGTCTAGTATTTCGAATTGTACTCATGCTTAAACTTCGAAATTGAAGATGACTCCCCTAATAAAAGTTGTAATATTTTGTGTTAGCTTTAATTGGCCACCACAACCAGCTAATTTGGAATTAAGATGAAAAAGTTATGGTCATTTTACCAAAATGTGTAAAATCTGGAAATTCAGTGCATTCAAGTTTCATGTAGTGTGTTCTTCGAATTTCTGGGAATAAATGGCTACGAATTTGAAGTTTTAGATTCTAATAAGAGTTGTAGTAATCAAAGTTAGCTTGCATTTCGAATTTGCCTCACTCACTTTGGAGTTCATATGCAGAAGTTATGCTAATTTGACCACATAGTGCTCAATCTGGAAAAGGATTTCATACGAGTTTTTAGGCTTGTACTTTTTTCAAATAATGTACATCTAGATAAACTATTTAGCTTAAAGCTCATAAGAGATGTATTGTAGAGTCGTATGAATTAGTTATGAAGTTTTGTCAAACAGTGGTCAATCTGAAATTTAGAATTTCCCCTGTTTTGCATAAATAATGTTTAGACCCAATTTGCCTTAGGTAAATGAACGAATTTGGGAAAGTCTCAAACATATGAAATATCATATTTTGAGTTAGTTATCAAGCTAAATTAGACCCATATAATTTGTTTTAGTATTGGAAAACTTATGAGCCAATTAGTATGGGCATGTAAGCTGAAATTTTAAGAAATTCTCAAAGGGTCAATGTTTAGATTATAAACTTGATATTGGAAATAATTGGACACTTTGATAATATAATTGAGGTATAAATGACCAGGTTAATAGATTCCAGGGTTGCTCTGAGGAGTCTCGATAGATTATCTTGGGTCGAGGTACATAGAAATGAGTTTTATCATGACGTCTGACGAAGGCGTGTAATGATGCCTTGTATGATTTTACATGTCATTAATTGAATTATATGATTTAATTGTCACTATGTGATTCTTATGTGACTATATGACATGTTGAGATACATTGTAGTACATGATATGTGAATTACATGATATGTATTGATTTCACATGAGATTGCATGATATATTGAGTTGCTTATGACATTGATGCATAAATGATTCATGGGCATATCATATTGATCTATCATTTCTTTGATATCCATGATTATGACTGAATTGATTCACTCTGAGTGTCGGGGACGAAGAGCATGGCGTTGACATGAAGTATAGGTAGCGACTGTAGTCACGCGCGTGTCACTGGACCTAGACACGAGGGATGGACGAACACAACACATAGGATGAGTCTCCTAGCGCAATGTGCGTGTGTTGTCACCCTCTGCTTGAGATGATATTATCTGATGATACCTTCCTTTGGACTCCGATATTTGGTATCTTGAGATTCGATTCTTTGTACCCATTCATACATCGCATTCATACATGGTATGCATTGCATGATACTTTGTCATTCTTGACGTGATTCTATTTATTTCTCGTAGTGGGTTCTGACCCCCTTCGCGGGGGGCTGTCATGTCTTTGTTGTATGGGCATGACAGGTGGTACATGTAGACATACTGCGGATGCTCAAGGAGAAGCATCAATGAATACCGGAGCTCCTTGAGAGAGAGTGTAATGCCCGGAATAATTATTAATTGTCAAATGGATTTAATTATGATATTTCAGGATAATTAAGGAATTAAATTGTTGGGAAAACAATTTCTAAGTTTTGGTAATTACAAACCGGATATTAAAGACCAACTGGATGAAGTCCTACTGGATAGACATAAACTGGATGGCTACCAACTGGATAGACATAAACCGGATGGCTACCAACCGGATGAAGACATCAACTGGATAATACATCAACCGGACAATACATCAACCGGATAAGACATCAACCGGATGAAGTCATCAACTGGACAAGACATAAACTGGATGGCTACCAACCGGATGAAGACATCAACTGGATAATACATCAACCGGATAAGACATCAACCGGATGAAGACATCAACCAGATAAAGTCATCAACTGAATAAGACATCAACTGGATGGACATCAACCGGATGAAGACATCAACCGGATAAAGTCATCAACTGAATAAGACATCAACTGGATGGACATCAACCGGATGAAGACATCAACCGGATAAAGTCATCAACTGAATAAGACATCAACTGGATGGACATCAACCGGATGAAGACATCAACCGGATGAAGTCATCAACTGAATAAGACATCAACTGGATGTACATCAACCGGGTGAAGACATCAACCGGGTGAAGTCATCAACTGTACAAGCTATCAACCGGATAAACTTAAACTGGATGGACATCTACTGGACAACTATCAACTGAATAGTCTCTCACTGAACAAGGACATCAACTGGTCATAAGAGGATGAACGACCAGTTGAACAAAGAAAACCAGCAGAAGTCTAAGCTTCCAGTTAGAGCACTAAGCAACGAGACAAAATCAGTACAACATTCTCTGACAAAGGTACAACAGAGCGGCGCACCCTGCTATATCTCCGCCACCATTACCGTCAGAGTGAAAAGAGCCGTTGCTTTACAAAATAGGAAAGAAGACAATATGAAATTGGAAAGCTAATCTCTTCCATATACAGAAGGCTACCGTTAGACATCCAAACCTATAAATACATCCAAGCAGAGAATGAAGAGGTGCTGAGCGATTTTCAACTAAGAGATATACTTCAAAGTAAACAAGAAAGTTATACTACTGATATTCCAAACGTTCAGCAAAGAGCAGACAAACAGCGAAACTGAATCTGTGATAGATTATCTTCAATTGAAGTCTGCTGCTCAAAAACTCTCAAAGCTAGAAAGTTTATTCTGTAAAGAGTGTCATAGAATCCATTGTAACCAAAAGTTAAGAAGAGTGTGATTGCTAGGAGTTTAGGCCAAGTGTGTTAGTGCCTAAGAAGGTTGTATACTGTAAAGTGTAAACCAAGTCTTCTAGTGAATCCTTCCTGCAAAGGAAGAAGGGGAGACGTAGAAGCGTTGTGCTTCGAACTTCCAGAAACAACTCTCGTGTTATTTGTTTATTGCTTGATTACCTCAGTTTTATTCCTCACAAGTTCTGTAGACGTCTTCCGCACTATAATAAGTGTCTACTGACTTGCCTGATATTGAGAAGCAACTGTAATACTTAACAGTTTACTGTTAACCAGAAAAGAAATCGAAATTGTATCTAGTCCCACCCTTCTAAACACTACCCCGATCCTAACAAGTGGTATCAGAGCATAGGTCTTCTCAATCTTGAGAAATTACCATTTACCAAAAACGGAGGGCCTCATTCAGCAAGATTCCAATGTTCAAGAAAGACGAATATGATGACTGGAGAATCCGTATGCAAGCACATCTAAGTGCTCAAGATGATGATATGTGGTATGTAATCACTGAAGGACCTTTGAAGATCATGAAAATCAATACAGCTGCTTCTATCACAAGTGGTGATCCACAAATGGTAGAAAAGGAAAGATCTCAATGGTCAAATGAAGACAAGAAAAAAGCAAATCTAGACAACGTTGCTAAGGACATTCTGTTCAAAACTTTGGACAAAAATATGTTCAACAAAATAAAAATGTGTCCTACCGCCAAAGAAATCTGGGAAAAGATTGCTCAACTCTGTGAAGGAAATGATCAAACCAAAGAAAACAAGCTTACTGTGGCTTTACAGAAGTTTGAGCATATCAAAATGATAAATGGAGAAACTCTCAACGAGTACGATGAAAGAGTGACTGGAATAATTAATGAACTAAGCAGTCTGGGTAAGGAGTTACCCAACAGAGAAGTCACTCTCAAAGTAATGAGAGGTCTACCAAGAGAATGGGATGTCAAGACCATTGCTATGAGAGAATCGAAGGACATCAACAAGATAGATCTACATGATCTGTTTGCTGATTTAAAAGCCTATGAATTCGAATTAGGCATTCGGGTTGAAGATGAACCAAATACCAGTCAACCAACCAAAGCTCTCACTGCATCGGAGTCTCTGCATACTCCTACAGAAATGACTCCAGAAAAGATGTGTAATGATGCTATGGCAATGTTTGTAAAGAAATTTGGGAAATTCATGAAGAAGAATCAGAGACCTTATCGATCATATCCTCGGAGGCAGAATTCCAAAGGAAATTCAGAAGAAGAAGAGCGAGTATGCTTCAACTGCCTCAAACCAGGGCACTTCATTGCGGACTGTACTAAACCCAAAAAGGATGATCACAAAAGAGGATCCAAGGATTACAGAAAATCCAAAGAAACCAGAAGATCATCCAAAAAGGACAGAGATCAAAAAGTCTTGATGGCAGAAGAAAGTAAGAGCAAATGGGCTGATTCTGAATCAGAATCAGAAGAGTTAACTAGCTCATCCAGCGAGAGTGAAGACGAGGAAGTCCACTGCTTAATGGCAAATGATGAAAATGAGGTACATGAATCTAACCTATCTGAATTTACACATAGTGAACTTACCAATGCATTGCAGGACATGATCAATGAGTATCGGACGCTATATGAATCTTTTGAAAGCTATAAGACTGAGCACACAATCCAAACTGAAAAGCATGAAAACAAGCTTGATTGTGAACAATCAAGGGAGTTGAACTGCTTAAGGGAAACAGCCAGTCTCCTAGTGAAGGAAAGAGATGAAGCCAAGTGTGCCTACCAGAAACTTAGCAAACTGGTTAGCACTTGGAATGCGTCGACTACCAGAAAGGATGAAATGCTTGAGTCTATAAGGCTTGCTGGTGATTTAACAGGCATAGGCTATAATAACAATGACGGCAGTTCATCTGGTAATGAACCTCAACTGTGTCTAACAAAAAGCAAGGTTCAATCAATGAACTTTGTAAGATCTAGCACAGTGTATGACCCTTATGAACTGGTTAAAGAACCTGTTAAAGCAACACTCATCAAGGAACAGGCACATCACAAAGGTATCGGTTATGTAGAACCACTCAAAGAGGCTAAACCGAGGCAAAAGTTCAGAAATGAACTTAAACCCAATGGTCGAGCAGCTAGAGAGGTTAAACCCAACTGGTACTACAACTGTAAACCTGTCCAGAAGAGGTATATGCTAAATAACTGGAACTACAAACCAAAAGCACATGCATACACAGATTATCACACTTCACAGTCAAAATCATCTCCAATATTCATAAATGCACACACATTTCAGAACACACACCGACCTAAGTCATTCAGGGTCATACAAGTGTGGGTTCCGAAAGGACTAATCCTACCTGGACCCAAGTAGGATTGGGTACCAATCATTCTATCTCTTTAATTGCAGGAAACTAGAATGCATCCAGTTCGGAGCTCAGAATGGTTTCTGGACAGCGGGTGCTCTAGACATATGACAGGGAATGCGAGCTTATTGTCTGAACTGGTGGACTCCACCGGACCCAGAATAACTTTTGGAGATAACGCGAAAGGTAGAACCGTGGGTAAGGGTAAGATTATCTACGGTAACATCATCATTAAAGATATTCTTTTAGTTGAAAATCTATGCTACAACTTGATTAGCATAAGTCAACTGTGTGACAATGGTCATTCCATAGAATTCAATCAGCACTCATGCACAATTAAATCTAATGATGGCAGTATATTACTCGTAGGTAGAAGGCATGATAACACATATAAAATTGATTGGAATCTTAATCAGCCTACCTCTTCTACTTGCTTAGCTGCCCTGAATTCTTCCAAAAATTGGCTTTGGCACAAACAGTTGAGTCACTTAAATTTTAAAACTATTTCCAGTCTGCGTAAACTTGATCTAGTTATTGGACTGCCCCAAATTGAGTTATCAAAAGACAAGATCTGTGCAGCATGCCAACTTGGTAAGCAAATCAGATCCTCCTTTAAGAACAAAGGGAGTAAATCTTCTTCTCGGTGCCTAGAGTTGCTGCATATGGATCTGTTTGGTCCAATACCAGTAACAAGTCTAGGGGGAATGAAGTATACCCTAGTGGTAATAGACGATTACACTCGTTTCACGTGGGTCTTGTTCCTAAGTGGCAAAGATCAGGCTACTCCAAAGCTGATCAAATTACTGAAAAGACTCCAAAATGAGAAATCGTGTGGGATAGATAGAATTCGCAGTGATTGGTATGCGCTTATCGTGTACGCCCAAATTAACCCCACTCAATCCTCAAGATTGATAACAATAATGTAGTAGCGTGAGTAGGGATCGATCCCACGAGGAGGTGTGAATCTTTGTGTTAATGAAAATCAAAACAAAAGAATAATAAAGGATGGGGTTGTTAGGTTGAATTATACTAATTAAAATTAAAACTAAAGATTAACTAATGAAAGCGATTCTTGGTATCGGTCGACTTTACCTTGGATATTATCATCTATTTCATCGATTCACAAAAGACTCAATTTTACTTGAATATCCATCAATTGGAAATCTAATTCCTCCCTCACCTTATTCATAGTCAATTATAACAAGCGTTCTAATTTAACTTTCACCAATCAATCAATCTCTATATGCATATTCAAGATTAAAATCATGACATCATTCAAAACTAGTGAGCGATGAATCTAAACAACATAAACACAAGCGGTTTATATAATTTAGTCAATGGTTTTCCCTAAGAATTTAATAACACCAACAGCAGGCAATTATCGATCTTAGTTGCTTCTTCAATTAGATTACTCAAACAATCTCTTATTTGATATCCAATTAGCAATAGATTATATGCAAGTTACTAGGTTGTCAATCCAATAAACAAACATCAATCATATCAACAAAATCAGAAAAACAATGAATTCAATAAAATCGATAAACAAAAGCGTATGAATCTCCCCAAGATAAATAAATCCAAGGTTTTGTCTTCCTCAACCAAGAATTAAGACTAGCTACACATAATTAAAACAAAACTATAAAGAAAAACAAGGGAAAGAAAACTAATCCGATCTCCGCTCGTCGAGGTGTCAATCCCGCCTTCGCTTCGATCTTCGTAGACGTTCTTCAACAAAATTGAAAAGAAAATATAAAACTAGTCTAAAATTATTCTACCCTAACTATCTAGATGGTTAAAAGGTCTGAATTTCGAGTATATATGTATTGGGAGGCTGATGGAGTAGGTTAGAATCCATGTGGGAAGGAAAGAAATCAAGTTTTTTAATTTTCCAAAATTCTATTGGCGTAATTACGCCTAAAATGGCGTAGCTACGCCTGTCCATGCCGTAGCGTTGGCGTAATTACGCCTGTGAATGGCGTAATTACGCCTGTCCTCCATTTTTCTGGCGAGTTTTGTATTTTGGCCATAACTTTCACATACGAACTCCGAATTCGACGAGTCAGCTGTCCACGCGAAGATAACTCAAAGTTATACAACTTTTATATGGACCACATTCCCAAAACGTGGCTAGAATACATTGAAATTGGAGGAGAAAGGAGCAACATGTGTCTTTGATTCTGGTTTTTTCCTCTTTTCTTCAACTTTATTGCTTCTTTCATCATTTTAGCTTGATTTCTTCACCTTTCCCTACATTTACACAAATATACGATTAGGTAGCATATGTATCAATTTATCCATCAAAATATACCAAATCGTAGACAATTAAGCGCAATAGATGTGTCTATTTCTAGTCACATCAAACACCCCCATACTTAATCTTTACTCGACCTCGAGTAAATCAGACAAAACTACAATATTTTTTTGCTTGGCTCATAGCATCATAACAAACTAACTTGTCCTCACTTTTATGCCTCAACAATTTAAAACATGCATAGTAATGAAAGGCGGTGAAAAATTAACAGTGGAACAATTTCAATCCCTATACATTTCATACTCAACAAAATAGTGAACGTGTGTGTGTGGTCATAAACAAGTGTTGTGTACAAATTATAGTTCCAAAATATGTAAATCCACAATAGTTCAAGTCATACACTAACACAAGTATAAGCTCACTTGCACACTCTTCTCCACTATCTTAGCTACTTTGCAAACATAAATCAAGTAGGTCTTTATTAGCTTGTAGCTTGGCCTAGGTATTGGCTTATGAAAGAAAGGGTAAGGATATTCAAACAAGAGAGTATGATGAAATGCACACTAAAAACTTCTCTTCTTGTATGAATTTTTCAAACCTTGTTCATTTTTTTCAAGGTTTATTTCAACATTTTTCTTCTTTAGTGCCTTGGCTCCCCTTGGAGTCATATTTTTATCTATTTTCTCAAGGCATTCCTTTTTCTTTCATGCATTCCATTCTTTTGACAATTAAGCTCACAAATATACTTCAATGATTCCCAAGTGCATCTGAATGAAATACATCATACTCCCTTAAAAGGTATGGATTAAAATCACATTTAGGCTCATTAGGGAAGGATGATAAGCTAGTCAAGGAATGTTGAATGGGGGTCTTGAGTATGCTTAGCATACTCCCATTCTTTTACATTAAGGCTCAAAAAGGGTACTAGAGATTGATTTTGTTTACATGGTAGGCTTGAAAGGCTCAAACGCATCAAAGATTGCCTATATCACTTTCATGTTTGCAAGTAGTCTAGACATACGCCTCAAAGAGCATGTAGTTAAGTTCTAGCATGTATTAGAGACTTCTTAAGACTATCACAAAGTTTACACAATCTTCACTAAGCTATGCACACTTCACAAGCCATGACAATAATGTGCTCAAAATATTCAACTACTAAGTTAAAGTAAACTTTGCATTAGAGTTCAAAGTGTTCCAAGGTTAACAATTCACCTATGTTCAAAAGCATGCATGATATCAATTAGGTTTCATCATGGGCTAGTGATTCTAAGCATGTGTTCATTACTTATGAGCTCAAAATTTTAAATTTTTCGATTTTTTTGTATTTTTGAAATAAGAAAAACAATAACACACTACTAATCCCTCCCCCATACTTAAATCTTACATTGTCCCCAATGTAAGGCAAAAATACAAGAAACGAGAAAAGTCTAACTAATAAAGCAATAAAAAATAAAAAGAAAGGGAAACTAACTCCCCTTGGGTTGCCTCCCAAGCAGCGCCTCTGTTTAACGTCGGTGGCCCGACTCCAATGCCCGTGCTCATGGTGGGTCATGTTTGGTGTCCAATGCCACCTTTTCCCACCTCAGTATCCTTCTGACAGCTCGAAGGCGATGCCTATTCGCCTTATACTTCTTGGAGGTCCTCAACCCTTTTCGCATCCCCTCGTTTTCTATTGATGTATCGTGAGGTTCAGGAGGAAGTTTCAGCTCAACATCAGGTACCTGCAATTCAAAATTGAGATTTTTAAAAGGAGAATTTGGTAAAGCAGTAGTAATACATGAAGTATCAGTCAAAATTTCTCCCATACCTCCTTCGTCAACAGGTCGATCAGTAGTTACCCCATGTTCATGCTCAGTGACAGTATGTGATTTTTCTAGTGATACGTGATGTGTGATGCCAATAGTATAATCAGTAGTAGGATGAACGGGATCATGAGTATTGAACTTAGCTACCTCACCATTAAACTCCATAGTAAAAGCACCACCACTTACATCTATTATGCACTTGGAAGTTTTCAAAAATGGTCTCCCTAACAGAATAGGGCTGCTTTTATTATCATTTTCCATGTCAAGTACGTAGAAGTCAGCAGGAAAGACCAATTTATCGACTTTCACTAGAACGTCCTCAAGTATTCCCCTAGGATGCACAGTAGACCTATTTGCTAATTGAATATCAATTTCAGATTTTTTAAGAGGTCCTAGGTCTAAAGAGGTGTAGATTGAATAAGGCATAACATTTATTGCTGCTCCTAAGTCTAGCATGGCCTTATCAATTCTATTATTTCCAATCATGCATGGGACAGTGAACATACCAGGATCCGTGCATTTTGTAGGAGTTTCCTTCTCCTCATCGTCAGAGAAAAAATCATCAAACATGTCCATTTCATCACAGTATTCGACCTTCGGTTCCTTTTTCTCTTCAAAGGGTTCATGATCATATTCAACATAGGGGGTTGTTGGAGACATACCTTGTGGAGATGCATGATGTGCAAGCTCCTCTTCTTCTAGTGGCACATGTGTCTCCTCTTCTAGCTTGGGTGGCATCAGTACCACCTCCCCCGGGGTTCCTACCTCTTCGTCACTCCTTGAGGCGATTGCAACCATGTTCTCTCGTGGTGCCTCCATCGTCCGGGAGGGTATAAAGTCGGTGGGTTGTGCTGCTATCTGATCGGCTGATTTAATAAGTTGCTCGATTTGGTTACCCAAATTCTGAGTGCTAGCCCTGAATTCCTGTTGAAATTGCAAAGTATTGTCATTAAGTGCTAAAACAAGATTCTCTAAAGACTCACCAGGGGTATGGTATTGAGGTTGTTGCTGCCATGACGAATATTGTGGTATGTATGGCGGTAGATAGGACTGCATGTAAGGTGGAGGTGGGCTCATCCATTGATTGTCATAGTTGAGATTGAGATGATCACTCCAACTTGAGTTGTATGCACTTTGTCCACTCCCTACGCCAAGTTGGTGCACAAGATACTCCAATTCGTCTAGTCGCCTATAGTCCTCCATGATAAGATCCGATTTTGAGAAATCAACCTGTAAGCACTAACAAACAAGAGTAGCGGTGGGGAAAAAGAAAGAGAAAGAAAGAAAACAGAAAATATTAACACAAAAATATACAACGCCTCCCCGGCAACGGCGCCAAAATTTGGTGTGCGCTTATCGTGTACGCCCAAATTAACCCCACTCAATCCTCAAGATTGATAACAATAATGTAGTAGCGTGAGTAGGGATCGATCCCACGAGGAGGTGTGAATCTTTGTGTTAATGAAAATCAAAACAAAAGAATAATAAAGGATGGGGTTGTTAGGTTGAATTATACTAATTAAAATTAAAACTAAAGATTAACTAATGAAAGCGATTCTTGGTATCGGTCGACTTTACCTTGGATATTATCATCTATTTCATCGATTCACAAAAGACTCAATTTTACTTGAATATTCATCAATTGGAAATCTAATTCCTCCCTCACCTTATTCATAGTCAATTATAACAAGCGTTCTAATTTAACTTTCACCAATCAATCAATCTCTATATGCATATTCAAGATTAAAATCATGACATCATTCAAAACTAGTGAGCGATGAATCTAAACAACATAAACACAAGCGGTTTATATAATTTAGTCAATGGTTTTCCCTAAGAATTTAATAACACCAACAGCAGGCAATTATCGATCTTAGTTGCTTCTTCAATTAGATTACTCAAACAATCTCTTATTTGATATCCAATTAGCAATAGATTATATGCAAGTTACTAGGTTGTCAATCCAATAAACAAACATCAATCATATCAACAAAATCAGAAAAACAATGAATTCAATAAAATCGATAAACAAAAGCGTATGAATCTCCCCAAGATAAATAAATCCAAGGTTTTGTCTTCCTCAACCAAGAATTAAGACTAGCTACACATAATTAAAACAAAACTATAAAGAAAAACAAGGGAAAGAAAACTAATCCGATCTCCGCTCGTCGAGGTGTCAATCCCGCCTTCGCTTCGATCTTCGTAGACGTTCTTCAACAAAATTGAAAAGAAAATATAAAACTAGTCTAGAATTATTCTACCCTAACTATCTAGATGGTTAAAAGGTCTGAATTTCGAGTATATATGTATTGGGAGGCTGATGGAGTAGGTTAGAATCCATGTGGGAAGGAAAGAAATCAAGTTTTTTAATTTTCCAAAATTCTATTGGCGTAATTACGCCTAAAATGGCGTAGCTACGCCTGTCCATGCCGTAGCGTTGGCGTAATTACGCCTGTGAATGGCGTAATTACGCCTGTCCTCCATTTTTCTAGCGAGTTTTGTATTTTGGCCATAACTTTCACATACGAAGTCCGAATTCGACGAGTCAGCTGTCCACGCGAAGATAACTCAAAGTTCTACAACTTTTATATGGACCACATTCCCAAAACTTGGCTGGAATACATAGAAATTGGAGGAGAAAGGAGCAACATGTGTCTTTGATTCTGGTTTTTTCCTCTTTTCTTCAACTTTATTGCTTCTTTCATCATTTTAGCTTGATTTCTTCACCTTTCCCTACATTTACACAAATATACGATTAGGTAGCATATGTATCAATTTATCCATCAAAATATACCAAATCGTAGATAATTAAGCGCAATAGATGTGTCTATTTCTAGTCACATCAGTGATAAAGGTACTGAGTTCACCAATCAATCACTCGAATCATATCTAGATGACCTTGGTATTAAACACGAATACTCTGCAGCTAGAACTCCTCAACAAAACGGAGTTGCTGAGCGTAGGAACCGCACTTTGAAAGAAGCTGCGCGAACTATGCTCGCGAAATCAGAAATATCGCAGAGATTTTGGGCAGAAGCTGTCAACACAGCATGTTATACGCAGAACAGATCAATGATTAATAAGCGAGCAAATAAAACCCCTTATGAGATCTGGAATGGCAGTAAGCCAAATATTTCCTATTTCCATGTGTTTGGTTGCAAATGTTTTATTCACAACAATGGAAAGACTCATCTCACCGCTTTTGATGCCAAATCTGATGCTGGAATATTCCTTGGCTATTCTACAGTTAGTAAGGCATTCAGAGTATTTAATAATAGAACTCTTAATGTAGAAGAATCAGTGCATGTAAAATTTGATGAACCTACTGATTGTATACTATCTGATATACAAATCAACAACTTGAGTAATCGACTGGAAAGCACTTACATTGACGAAAATGTTGATGATGAGATTGATTACAGAAGCAGGACTGACTGCTCCTTAGAACCAGAAGTTCCTGAAGCTCAAGCAGAGGAGTCTGCTGGCCAACAAGCACTGCAGCCAGCTACAAATGAAACATTTGCATCTACCCCTGCTGCAGTAGAAGGAACTAATGAGAAAGATGAGTCAATCAGAACCTCTGATTTGCCTACTCACATCCAGTCAACTGAAGAACTCAACCCTCTTGGACCTTCGCTCCGGTGGAAGAAGGATAATCCACCTGAGCAGGTCATCGGTAACCCTCTTGCTCCTCTACGCACCAGAGGACAAATCATTAATGAATTTCTTCATGCTTTCATATCTCATATAGAACCTAAGAAGATTGATGAAGCTATATTAGACCCAAGTTGGGTAGAAGCAATGCAGGAAGAACTAAATCAGTTTGAGCGAAACAAAGTATGGTATCTAGTACCACGACCACAACATCACACTGTAATTGGCACCAAATGGGTGTTTAGAAATAAATTAGACGAAAACGGTACAGTAATCAGAAATAAGGCAAGATTAGTTGCACAGGGCTACAGACAGGAAGAATGCATTGATTTCGATGAAACCTTTGCCCCTGTAGCTCGACTAGAAGCAATTCGCATATTTCTTGCATTTGCTGCGTTTAAAGACTTTAAAGTCTATCAGATGGATGTTAAGAGTGCATTTCTTAACGGCAAACTCCAGGAAGAAGTCTATGTTGAACAACCTCCTGGATTTGAAAACCATCAGCAGCCATCTCATGTTTTCCGTCTCAATAAAGCTTTGTATGGTCTAAAGCAAGCTCCCCGTGCCTGGTATGAAACTTTATCAAAATATTTGACAGAGCACAATTTTATTATTGGCACGGTGGACAAGACCCTTTTTAAATTTACAAAGGGAGATCATACTCTGCTAGTTCAAATTTATGTTGATGATATTATCTTCGGAAGTACTAACTCAAAATTGTGCGAAAGATTCTCTAAAATCATGCAGGACCAATTTGAGATGAGCATGATGGGAGAACTATCATTTTTCTTAGGATTGCAAGTCAAGCAATCTAGTGCAGGAATCCTGATCAATCAGTCTAAGTACACTAAAGAGCTACTGAAGAAATATGGAATGAGTACCAGCTCAGCTGCTGCTACACCAATGAGTTCATCTGCCAAACTCGACTTGGATAATTCAGGAATACCAGTCGAAGTTACAATGTATCGAGGCATAATCGGATCTTTACTATATTTGACAGCCAGCCGACCAGATATTATGTTTGCAGTATGTATGTGCGCCCGGTTTCAAGCAAATCCCAAGCAATCGCACTTCACTGCTGTTAAAAGGATCCTAAAATATTTGAAAGGCACTGAGAATGTCGGTCTATGGTATCCAAGAGACTCAACCTTCAATCTTATTGGATACTCAGATGCTGACTATGCTGGATGCAAAATTGACAGGAAACGCACCAGTGGGTATTGTCAATTCCTTGGTGATCGATTGATATCATGGGGTTGCAAGAAACAGACATCCATTGCAACTTCCACTGCAGAGGCAGAGTACCTTGCTGCTGGAAGCTGCTGTGCTCAACTGCTCTGGATTCAGCAACAACTCAGAGACTATGGAATTGAGTCCCTAGAGGCTCCTATTTTCTGTGACAATACGTCTGCCATTGCCATAACATACAATCCAGTTCTTCATACTCGTACTAAACATATTGACATCCGTCATCATTTTATCAGAGATCATGTTATGAAGAAAGAAATTCGGCTGGAGTATATTTCTACCGAACAACAGGCAGCAGACATTTTCACAAAACCCCTACCGGACGCTAAGTTTTCTTACTTTCGAAATATTCTTGGTTTAATTGAAATTACTTCTTGATTATTTTGTTTGGGTAATGAATTCAGGGGGAATTAGTTAGTTTATGTGCATAAATTTAGGGGGAATTTCTGTTATAGTTCTATCATGGTTATTTAAGCTCAGCTGGTAATACAATGGTCAGCTGCAGTAGGTGTATTCGAACCAGTAGGACTCCACATCCAGTGGATGCTTTCCTACCAGTCGAACCTTACATACCAGCTGATGTTATCAAATATGCTTTGACAAAAATAACCCTCGATACTTATTAACCTAATGAACGTCGGAATTCAAAATTACTTTTGTATAAAAATAAATTATTTCACTCACGCCTAAATCCTGTCCTTTTATTTATTTGTTAAATCTTTTTAAATCGTTAGATGATCGCCACGTATACATGTGTCCGCTCATCTACAGTACGACGTTACATATACTTTCTTATTCACCGCCATTAGTTTCACTACTCTTCTTCTCCAACAAATCACTGCGATTATCTTCTCTTTCAGAAAACCTTACTCCAACAAATTGCTGCTGCTTCTTCCTCTTACTCACTCAAAATGTCGAAGAATGTTCAGCCGAGTTTCATCACCAATGCTATTCACGTCGATTTTCATTCTATACCCACATCCTCTGATGAAGAGACCAAGGAGTTGATACACAGGCTGGATACCTCCGGACTCCTGGTAATCCTGAGCCAGACCCCCTTTTTTTACAAGAACGAGCTACAAGAGTTCTTTTCTACGGGCAAGGTTGTGGATGACACAGTGGTGGCATCTGTCTCTGGACAGTCGGTCACCATCACCCAACCAGAATTTGCCACACACCTGTGCCTTCCCTCCACCGGACTCACTGATTTTTCCACTATTCCAGCGGAACTAAGAGAAGAGATGCGTCTCACAGTTTCGGACTCTGCTCATCGCCTTCCACGTCCTCCTTTCAGGAAAGTATTGATGAAGAGTCATTATCGACAACTGGCGGACATAATCTCCAAGGGGCTCCTATGTAAGGCAGGATCATTTGATATGATTACCCCTGAAAAGTTTGACGTTATGAGCGCTATATGCAAAGGGTTGGAGATAAACTGGTCAGCTGTGTTATTTCAAATACTGACTAGTCTGGTAGTATCTGACAAGGGTCAATCAGGTTTTGCTCTCCCGCTAAGCAGTCTTTTTGAGAGCAAACACATTACAGGGGCTCTCTCACACCTTCATCCAGGGAGACTCATCACTCACAAGTATCTTCAACTTCATCGCCAACGAAGTGGCATAGAAGGCGGGGTGACAAAGCGTCGCTTGACTCAGGTAATCAGTGACTCTGAACAGACTGTCTCGGAATCCGCCGAGTCTTCTCCCCCTCCTCCCCCTCCTAAGAAGCCCAGAACACGAAAAGCTGCTCAGACCGCCCGACAGACAGACATTGCAGCCTCCGATACTATCTCCTCCGCAAGTCCTACAGACGTAAATCCTGATAGGGAACCCAGCCGTGCCATCCCTTCAACTGAGGAACCAACTGCTTCATTAGCCATGGTGCATGCTCCTTCAATGGTTCCAGTTGACACTCCGTCAGCACTGGTGAGCTCTCAGCAAGCACCAGGCTCTATCAGCTTCAGGACACCCAAGTCATTATGTCCATACTGTCATCCCAAGACCACCCCTGCTGGAAAAGGAAAATCTCTTACGGCTCCAGTGTCCACTCCTGTTGCCTTCGAGATTCAAATGGTCATGGATACAGTGGAAGCCAAACTGCAACGACAGCTGGAGATTTTTGATCGATGGGTAAAGGCCCGTATCAAGGTTCGATTAGATGATTTTGATCCAATTCTGGATCAGGCCAGGGCAGATGAGAACAAAATCCTAGCATATCTTCAAGTCTCAGACCCTGAAACAAGCTTGAAGCTGAGAGATGTTTTTAGCCTGATGATTTATGTGGGTGAACTTCAGGCCCTGGTTGAAACCCGCCTTCAACAATTTAACGGTAATTCAGGAAACAGCGAATCATGATAGAGCTGTTCTAAATGCTCTTGGACCCAAGCTCGAAATGGCTGAGCTTGCTCTTCATGATATTCGCATATCCACTGGGATTCACTCTTGCTCCACTACTGAAACTGTTGCCAGCCCTGATCAGCCGGATCTACACTCGGTCATTGCCAATTTGGAGATTGTCCCATTTTCTGTGGAACTCACTTCTACTGCTCTGGAGACTACTTTCCCTGGAGCGGAGGCCGCACCAACTGCCTTGGAGGCAACCTCCTCAGTTAAAGAACTCTCCTCTCCAACTACTCCCAGCATCTCCTCTACTCCCAGCTCTCATAATGATCAACAGCCCCAACCAATGGCTGTTGATCACACCAATGTGGATGCAGTCATTCAAACAGTGGTTCAGCAGGTTACTATATCCTCTGCCAATCATGAACCCAGTGAGTCTTCTCACTCCAATGATCACACCCAGTCGTCTGCTGCTGCGGTTGATCAAGCCACTACTGCTTTGGCTGTTCCCCAAAATGATGAAACTGCAAATTTGGCTGTAACTATCTCAGATTCTACAGCTGCACCGGTTGTTGAAGCTCCTATGTTGCCCTCCACTGCAGTTGAAGATGCTCATCTCAGCGCTCTTGTCCCTACTACTGATACTCCACTGATTGCTGCAGATCCGTCCATGGTTCAAGAACTTTCTGAAGATTTTTTTGTCTTTACAAACCCTCTGGATGAGCCTCCGAACATTGCTGCACAGCTAGTCAATCTCTCCACTGCTATATCAGCACTAGCAAGTGATGTTCATAAACTTAAGCAGGAAGAGCGCACTGCAACTCTCATTCTAGGCACCCATCAGCAGCACACGGACTTTCAATTCCAGCAAGTCTACCGGGACTTAAGTAGTCTAACGACTACTATCACCAGACTTCAAACCTTTGCTGAGAATGCAGTGGCGGATGCTTTTACTAGAATTGGCCAGGCGCGTCTTCAGATCACTCAAAATAATGAATCTCTTCATGCTGCCACCTCAATGGCTCTTGGAGAAAAGATTGACGACGCCAAGAAAATCTTGACCGATCAGTTGGCCACCATGCAGGCAGCATTTGCTTCTCAAATTCAAGATATATGCAACAGCCTGCCTGCCGCTCCTCAAATAATTCGCAGACTACCTGAACCCAGCCGAACTGCTTCCTCAACACAGCGAGCTTCAGGTTCAGCTGCTCATTCATCCCCTTCCACTGGAGCACTCACTCAGTCCAGACCAACTGCTCAACCAAGATCTCGGAGTCCGCGCCAACCGCCTGCCGAAAAACGCGACTATTCCAAACATTGGTTCGGGCGCAAATAGTATCATTTTCCGACTCCTCCTTTAATTACTCTTATTTATTTACTGTTTTTGTTGACTTTTTCTTTGTATCTACTGATCAACTTAAATACATTCACATTAATTGCAACCTTTTCATTTCTATAAATAGCGACTCTTGTTTGTTCACAAAACACACATTCACTCAACATGATTACTTTCAAGCTATTCAAGATTCCCTGGTTTTCTATTAGATCTTATTATGCTTCATGGGTTTATTACTTATCTAAACCAACCCCTCATGGGTTGATTACTTATCTAACCCGGCTCCCTTAAGCTTCAGCGTTTGGATCCTGTTCTGATGCTCCTCATCAGTCAGGAACTGCTCACAAGGGATGTATGGGTGCTGATGACAAAAAGGGGGAAGACAGAGATAGACTATTCTCATTAGGTGAATCCATGAACCATGGAAGCTGCCTGATGTGTATACGTATGACTCTTCCCGACCTTCTCTCTGAAACAAGGTAGACCGGCAGAGATAGAGTATTCTGATTAGGTCCTCTCTGAAACAAGATGGATCGAGCTCTTCCTCTCTGAAACAAGGTGGATCGAGCTCTTCCTCTCTGACACCAGGTGGATCGAAGCTCTCCGGGTCTACAATGCTTGTTTAAAGATTTGTCATGTATCAGCTATCTTGTGTAAACTAAATTGGTCTTAGATTCTATTCAAGTTATTAAAATTCATCTTAAATAAAGATGAATCTCTCTCAATTGTCCAATTTGATTACAACTTGTAAGCTGCTTATATTTAATGAAAATTTCTTTTCCATTATGTCTTCAAGTACTTTCAGGATTCTCATCTTATTTACTCTAGTAGGAAAAAGATCATTGCTTAGTTTTGTCATCACCAAAAAGGGGGAAATTGTTGGGAAAACGATTTCTAAGTTTTGGTAATTACAAACCGGATATTAAAGACCAACTGGATGAATTCCTACTGGATAGACATAAACTGGATGGCTACCAACTGGATAGACATAAACCGGATGGCTACCAATCGGATGAAGACATCAACTGGATAATACATCAACCGGACAATACATCAACCGGATAAGACATCAACCGGATGAAGTCATCAACTGGACAAGACATAAACTGGATGGCGACCAACCGGATGAAGACATCAACTGGATAATACATCAACCGGATAAGACATCAACCGGATGAAGACATCAACCGGATAAAGTCATCAACTGAATAAGACATCAACTGGATGGACATCAACCGGATGAAGACATCAACCGGATAAAGTCATCAACTGAATAAGACATCAACTGGATGGACATCAACCGGATGAAGACATCAACCGGATAAAGTCATCAACTGAATAAGACATCAACTGGATGGACATCAACCGGATGAAGACATCAACCGGATGAAGTCATCAACTGAATAAGACATCAACTGGATGTACATCAACCGGGTGAAGACATCAACCGGGTGAAGTCATCAACTGTACAAGCTATCAACCGGATAAACTTAAACTGGATGGACATCTACTGGACAACTATCAACTGAATAGTCTCTCACTGAACAAGGACATCAACTGGTCATAAGAGGATGAACGACCAGTTGAACAAAGAAAACCAGCAGAAGTCTAAGCTTCCAGTTAGAGCACTAAGCAACGAGACAAAATCAGTACAAGATTCTCTGACAAAGGTACAACAGAGCGGCGCACCCTGCTATATCTCCGCCACCATTACCGTCAGAGTGAAAAGAGTCGTTGCTGTACAAAATAGGAAAGAAGACAATATGAAATTGGAAAGCTAATCTCTTCCATATACATAAAGGCTACCGTTAGACATCCAAACCTATAAATACATCCAAGCAGAGAATGAAGAGGTGCTGAGCGATTTTCAACTAAGAGATATACTTCAAAGTAAACAAGAAAGTTATACTACTGATATTCCAAACGTTCAGGAAAGAGCAGACAAACAGCAAAACTGAATCTGTGATAGATTATCTTCAATTGAAGTCTGCTGCTCAAAAACTCTCAAAGCTAGAAAGTTTATTCTGTAAAGAGTGTCATAGAATCCATTGTAACCAAAAGTTAAGAAAAGTGTGATTGCTAGGAGATCTTGCAGCGTGTTGGTACTCTGGCTTACCGGTTAGCTTTACCGCCCTCTCTGTCTGGTAAACACGATGTATTCCATGTGTCTATGCTGAGGAAGTACGAGCCAGATCCTTCTCATGTGTTGCAGCCTTCTGAGGTTCAGATAGAGTCCGATGTTTCCTATGTGGAGCGGCCTATCAGGATTCTGGATCGGGCAGATCGCAGACTACGAAACAAAGTTATTCCTATGGTCAAAGTTCAGTGGGATCGTAGGGGTGTCGAGGAGGCCACGTGAGAGACGGAGCGACACATGGTGCAGCACTATCCAGAACTGTTTTCTGGTATGTGATTTATGTTTTGTTCGTTTTGGGTAAGTGCATGCTGATTTCGAGGACGAAATCTTATAAGTAGGGGAGTATTGTGATATCCCCGAAATGATTGTGATTTTGATCATTGTTTATGTTAATATGAGGATTTTGGTGTTAATTCGTTGGGTTGAATTAATAATAGTGGGGAAATTTATATCAGGGTGCATGTGATATATGTTGGGAATTTGGGTTGTGGCATAATTATTTGGGATGGGTGTTTATTGTTTTGGTGTAGCATGTTTAATTGGGAAATTGAAGTGTTTTATGAGTAAACAGTATAAAATATCATGTGAGGATATTTTAATACATCGTGCTAAATACCGGGACCAAAACATAACACATCACACAACCCAATACCCAACCACCACCACCACCCCCCAACCCATGCTGATGACTCTGCATAGTTGACCACTCTCCCCACTTGCCCTCATGATTCACTTCATCTCCTCCACTTCAATCTCGCCCCTTTCTCTCCCAAATATCTTCCAGCAGCTGCTAAGCAAAATTGAGAGGAGCTCTTCCATTTTTATTGCTTGGAAACCTTCCAAAAATAAGAGCAAAGGAGGGTGAGAAACCATGCTCTGGTTTTGGGTTAAGTTTGTTTAAGCATGTGTTTTCATTTAAAGCAGAAATGGCATGCTAGCTTAGGTTTCTTTAAACCTTCAATTTAAGTGCTTACATGGTGTTGTTATGAAACTCCGAGTATTTTTCCTTGAACATGTTTCATATGTTATGTGAAGGATTTAAGCATGTAAAATGTAGTGTTCGAAAATCTGGGTAGGGTGAGTGCCCTGTTTTTCAGGAAAATTTGGGATGGGAGTGAAGTTTGTGAAGATGTTATTATGCATGTTAGCTTGGTTTTTGGTAAACTTTTGATTTGAGTACATACATGGTAATTTTGTGAAGCCCTTGGCGTTTTTGTTCGAGCATATTTCATGACTTATGTGGTAGATTTGCTTGTATGAAATGAGGTGCTCGAGAAATTCTGGAAATCTCGTTTTTACAGGGTAGCTCGATCGATCGAATTCCCTTCTCGATCGATCTAGCGGGGCAGAACATTTTTAAGAAGGGGTTCGATCGATCGGAAGATTTCTCGATCGATCGCTGAAGGTTCTCGATCGATCGGCGTTACCATTTCGATCGATCGAGTGAGGCAGAACTTGGGCTTCAAATTAAGTGTTTTCTCGATCGATCGAGCTTGAGGTGCCGATCGATCGAAGGTCACAGAAAGTTGAAAAATGCAAATTGTCATATTTTGCTTAGTTTTTGATATTGGATCGTAATGAGACATCTAATATTGTGTTGTACACTTGTGTAGAGCCATCACAGGTAGCCACACAACGCAGGGGTTAGAGTCCTGCAATACACCATATTTTGGAAAGGTACGTAAGCGACGTACGGGCATCCCAACGGTAACATGTATTTATGTTTGTCTAATTGACACGTGATAAATGCAAAGTTGTGCATTATGAATATGATACATGTTGTTATGCATTGTTGTTGCATATGTATATTGTGGGATAAAAGGTGTGTATTCCACGAGTCAGGGTTATCCCAGTGATGATTTTAATGCTTACGCTTATACCGCTAAAAATGTGGAGCAAGACTTGCACATGGAGGCGGGGTATACCATACTAAGCGGGGAAGAAGGTACCGCTAGTATGAAGAGCGGGGAAGAAGGTACCGCTAGCGGGGAAGAATGTACCGCTTGTTATGAAATAATGAAGCGGGGAAGATGGTACCGCTCATTATGAAGTTAAGAAGTAAGAAGCATTAAAATACACTGATGATAAACTGACTAAGAAAGATTTAAGATTAAGAAGGGAAGTTATGTCATGACATTTATTTAAATAAGCCATAATTTCATATAATGATTTGATTATGAGTTATGGTACAGGGACAACCAATGGGCGTTTTAATGCATTGAAAATACAGGAAGTATTTTATATCTATGATTGTGTATTATGCTTTACATTCATACTACGTTGAATATGAATTATGATGTGCTCATGTGTTGGGGGTTGTCTTTGTAGGTGCATTTAACACAGAGAACAAGGGTCGGGGTTGACACGTTGAGCTTTAAGGAGTACTACAGGATTAGCAGATCAGAGTTTCTTTTTGTATAGTTTCTACAAAGAGTGTAGTAGAACTATAGTCTTACATGCTGTTACTAGGAAATGTAACCAATCCCTTTTGAAATTCTTTTGGTACTGTAATCTCTATACGCTTAGGATATCAACACGGCCTAATACTCTGATTATATATGATTAGTTCTCTTCATTACACCTTATGTTGTTGATTAGATAACGGGGGTCTCACAATAGCTATCAGTGGCAATATGAAAGGAACACGCCACAGAAACCAATAGGAGTCCATCAAGTGGATGAGATTACTGCTATTTCGGCTCAGTTGGAAGCTATGAACCGGAAGATAGATAGCATGGGTGCAGCAGCGATGCAAGCTCAAGTTGTCTTCTGTGATTTATGTGGAGGCGGTCATCCGAGCGCTGAGTGCCAAGCAGGTAACCAATTTAATCAATCTACTGAAGCTGTGAATTTCGTAGGGAACAGGCAGCAGAACAATCCATATTCGAACTCATACAACCCGGGGTGGAGGAACCACCCAAATCTCAGGTGGTCAAACCAAGAGAATGTGTTGAATCCACAACCACAGTCGGGGTTCACACAAAAACCGAGTATGGAGGAGCTGATGGCAAAACTGATTTCGTCGACTGAGGTGAGGATGCAGAATCAGGATGCATCGATTAAGAACCTGGAAGTACAGATAATGCAGCTGGCCACGTTGATTTCTGGAAGGACACAAGGTACGCTCCCAAGTTATTCTGTGAAGAATCCAAAGGAGCAATCAAGTTAACAGACGAGGTGGTGACAGTCCAGCTTGGGACTATAAATTAAGAACTTTCTTTTCTTTCCTCGAGTTTTTGTTTTTAGTTCTTCATTTTAGTTTGGTTGTTTTTTCTAATTTGTTTTAGGATGTTCCGAGAATGAATCCGTGAAATTTTGTGCAGGTGTAAAAGCAAGAAAGATGTAGGCGAGGCAACCCGAGAGGAAAATTTTTTTTGAAAAATTGGATTTTGGTATTCTGGTGCTGGCGATCGATCGAGACAAAATCTCGATCGATCGATCGCCCGAAAATTTTAAAAGACCAAGAGGTTCACTGCCTCGATCGATCGATCGAAGAATTTTCTCGATCGATCGATCGAGAGAAAATTTTGAAAAAAAAAGGGGCACCGACGCAACATTCTGCACAACACATCAAACTTTTTCCTCTCCTCTCCAACGCAGAATCAAATCGCCTCTTCCAATCCTCATCCATATTCTCTCCAATTGTCAAATTACTTCAAATCTTTAAAGTAAGAATTGTTTCTGATGAGATTTTATTGCAGATCTGAAGTATTGCAAGCTGAATTGGGTAGAATTGCATCCAAAATAGAAGTCCACGCCAAGTGCCAAATTCATCAAAGTTCAGATTTTTTCTTGGTAATTGATTTTCAATTTCATATATTTTCATCCTTTGGTGCAATTTCTTTGTGGTAGTTGAATTGGGTTGAGAAGAATCAAAGTTTGGGGGAATTGTTGTTGTGTTGCGGGTGTTGGTATTGCTGTATTTTGGGTTTGGTGCAGCTAAGCGAAATAATTGAGAACAACTTAGCAAGAAAATGGCTCCAAGAAAGAGTTCAAAGTTCACAGAAGCAAAAGCAGGCGGAGGCCACCACTTCTGAGCAAGAGCATGACGAACGGAAGTTTGTCAATGCCACAGCAGCTGAGTTATATCCCAATTATCACAAGAAACCCCTCAGTCATGATGTGATGACCAGGGAATATAGATGTTAATCCCGGAGTGTTAATAACCCCTAAAGATGTTTTACGTAGCGATTTGGAGTTTAATCGCGATGTTGGGCCTTCTGGGCCCGTCTATTTGAGTAGTTGGGATCGTTGGATCTCGAGGTTGAGATCGTATTCTCATTTGGGTGAAAAACCTATGAGTTGGGTTTTTAGTGTGTCTCGGGATCTCGGGTGCTGTGTGGGCACCGGTGGGGGTTTTTGAGTTAGAGAGAGAATTTTTGAAAACAGATGATTTTTAATGAATCATGATGTATTTGTGGGGCTATTAGTATTTCGGGGTATTTTGCTATAAATACAAGTTGAACCCGAGATTTTTATTAAAATCCCATTTTAGCCCAACCCGCCTCCCTCTCTCTCTCTCCCGCCGATTCCCGATTTCTCCCCCCAGCCCCGCGCACGAAAACGCCGCGCCCGCCGCCGTCCGGCCGCCGTTCGGCGTGTGCGACCTACCCACGGCTTTGTCTCGTCCAGGCGCTCCTTTCCCCTCCGGCAATTTGAAGTTTGGTCGCGTTTCTCGTTCGGATTTTGGCAGAAAGCGGCGATCCCCAAATTCTAGGGTTTATCGATTTTGGTCGATTTTCCTTCCGATTTTCGATTGGGTAACGTTCTTTACCTCTTTTTCGTCCCTCTCATGTAATTCCCTGCTATATTTGGTGGATTTGTGTACGAATTTAAAGAACTATAAGGGTTCGAATTTAAGGGCTCGTTTGGTTCGAAAATTGAGGGCTTTGAATTCGAAAATTGGGGGTTTTTGGCATGAGGATGATGATTCTTGTTGTTATTCGATTTATTCATGTTTAAATGAATTATGGTTTTTAATTTGGGTTCGATTTGTGAGATAAGGGTTCGAAAATTTGTAGGGTATCCTTGAACAATTTTCGTTGTTGTCTCATTCGTTCCCCTCCCTGCATGTACCCTGCTCCGGGTCTTTTAGATGTTTAATTGTCGTGTGTCGACAATATGTTGAGGGTTATGGGTGTGCTTGAGCATGGGTTGCATGTTCGTAAATAATCGTGAATTATTTATCGTGTTAGCACATCATTCCTCGGGGCATGGAACTCGAGCAAGGTTTGGCTCGGACTTCGAGGATTTAAGGTACGTTTAGCGTACGAGCATAGCTTAAATGATGTTTTACAAGTATGATGCATGATTTAAAATACATGAAATGCTTTACTATGATGGCACCGTGACTTGGTTACGTTATGTTGAATCACATGGTGAAATGCTTGGTGCCGCTATGAAGCGAGCAAATGATGGGTGTGGTCGCTACGGAGCGAACACCAGTAGTATGACGCTACTTTGAAGTAAGAAATGAAAATGTGGTATTGATTAGATATCTAGGATATCTGTATTTTATTCCCTATTGGTAATGAATAGGAACAGAGACGTAGTTAATCAGAGAAGTGATTAACTAGTATCGGAAGTTAAGGAAGTCTCAATATGATATCTAGAATTATGATAATTGCTAGATAAAGAAAGATGTTATGAAATGTTGTTAATTCGAAACTGGTTAGGGTTAACCAATATGATGATTAACTGCATATTCAGGATTTGATGATTTATCTGTTTTGAGAACAGGCTTATTACAGGGGTACGCTAGGATGAGGATGATACCATCCAGGAAGTGTCACATATGTTCCACAATATTTACATTTTCGTAAATTATGTATTATGTCATTATGATTATGAAATTGTGGAATTGGTATGCTCACCCCGTTGGGGGCTGTCTCTGTTGGGGGCAGGTGAACAGGTACATCGATGGCTTTGGAGTTGAGCTCAAGCTGTTGATTGGATGTACTCTCAGGATCGTGGTACCAGGGCTTGATGGAGCACGGTATCGTATAGAGTACCTATATATATATATACCCATGATGGTTATACATATATTTATGATGCTCGCATGTGAGCACGATTATACTTGTTTATGGGTTGTATATAAAAGCATGAGCCTTTCTCTCTTTCCTTTCTATGTTGCATGCAATTAGAGGTAGAATTGCTAAAGGTTATGAGAGTCATTGGTGTATTGTGGGTGTTGAAACCCACTTTTGTTGCCATATGTGTGGTGTCTTCCCTGGCTGGGAATTTACTTGAATATTGCTGCATTCTGATGAGTATTATGTTTTCCCTGGCCGGGAATTCTATTATGTGTTGTACTTTTATTTCGGGATAGCTCTATTTATGGGGAGACTCTGCCCAAATTTTTATAAAAGTCCACAATGCAAAAAGTGATGTAATGGGCAAACTTTATGAGTCTCTTGTTATTAGGATGATGAACTTATAACATTGTATGTTAAAGGAAACTTTGCAATTGCCATTCAATGGTAAAGTATCATCTGAGTTTCCCGAATGATTTTATGGAAAGCATGTGCCACACATAATGAATAATACACTAATCAAGGGTGAAGTATATGGGGTCCTTACATTAGTGGTATCAGAGCAGTGGTTGCTCATTGGGGCTGTTGAGGGCCTAGGAAGTTATTGATAGCACATATTTATGCATGATGGCATTAATGTTATATGACATGACTAATTGTTTATGTGCTTATATGATATGAAAAGTGGTATTGCTAACCATTGTGGTTGCAGGAATCGTGTGGAACACGATAGGATGGCATCAATAGCGATGTCTAACACTCTATATGCTACGTGCCAAGGAACCTGATTTTGGAAGAAAATCAGGGAAAAGAAAGATATGATGTATTGTCTGATGACAGACTGGGTAGACAACCGACAGTGGAATACTTCGGTATGGTCTCAATTATTATTGAATATACTAATGCGCTTGTTCATGTAATGTTCAAGCAAGGAAGGTGCGTAAGAAACGTACGGGCATCAAACGGTAACATATTCTTAAACTATGACTTTGCATTGATTGCATAAGTTAAGATGATGATGTTTATGATGAGTAAAGATGATATGATGTTTATGATGATGATTATGATAAGTAAGTTAAGATGATGATGTTTATGATAAGTAAAGATGATATGATGTTTATGATGATGATTATGATAAGTAAGTTAAGATGATGATGTTTATGATAAGTAAAGATGATATGATGTTTATGATGATGATTATGATAAGTAAGTTAAGATGATGATGTTTATGATAAGTAAAGATGATATGATGTTTATGATGATGATTATGATAAGTAAGTCAAGATGATGATGTTTATGATAAGTAAAGATGATATGATGTTTATGATGATGATTATGATAAGTAAGTTAAGATGACGATGTTTATGATGAGTAAAGATGATATGATGTTTATGATGATGTTTACGATGATGATGATTATAATGATGTTTATGAGGACGTCTATAATGACGAAGTTTATGATAAGGTCATACGACGTGTATGATTGGGTAAGACGCCCATGTGGTAAGATGCCACACAATGTTTATGATATGGTAAGACGCCATATGATTGGGTGAGATGCCCATGTGGTAAGATGCCACACAATGTTTATGATATGGTAAGACGCCATATGATTGGGTGAGATACCCATGTGGTAAGATGCCACACAATGTTTATGATATGGTAAGACGCCATATGATTGGGTGAGATGCCCATGTGGTAAGATGCCACACAATGTTTATGATATGGTAAGACGCCATATGATTGGGTGAGATGTCCATGTGGTAAGATGCCACACAATGTTTATGATATGGTAAGACGCCATATGATTGGGTGAGATGCCCATGTGGTAAGATGCCACACAATGTTTATGATATGGTAAGACGCCATATGATTGGGTGAGATACCCATGTGGTAAGATGCCACACAATGTCTATGATATGGTAAGACGCCATATGATTGGGTGAGATACCCATGTGGTAAGATGCCACACAATGTTTATGATATGGTAAGACGCCATATGATTGGGTAAGATGCCCATGTGGTAAGATGCCACACGATGATTGTGTTATGGTAAGATACCATATGACGGGGTAAGATGCCCATACGGTAAGAGGTCATACGATGTTGTTATGTGGTGAGACGCCACGGGGTAAGATGCCCATATGGTAAGAGGCCATACGATGTTATTATGTGATAAGATGCCACAGGGTAAGATGCCCATGTGCATGAATATGAACCAGGGAAAATGAAAAGAAGTTAATGATAACCAGCAAACTTACTCAACTATGATTTCGTACATTTACTGTTATAGTTATAAGATGATGATGCTTATATGATGATGATGTATAAGATGATGATGCTATAAGATGATGACGCTTATATGATGATGATGTATAAGATGATGATGCTTATATGATGATGATGTATAAGATGACGATGCTTATATGATGATGATGTATAAGATGACGATGCTTATATGATGATGATGTATAATGACGACGATGCTTATATGATGATGATGTATAAGATGACGATGCTTATATGATGATGATGTATAATGACGACGATGCTTATATGATGATGATGTATAAGATGATGATGCTTATATGATGATGATGTATAAGATGACGATGCTTATATGATGATGATGTATAAGATGACGATGCTTATATGATGATGATGTATAATGACGACGATGCTTATATGATGATGATGTATAAGATGACGATGCTTATATGATGATGATGTATAATGACGACGATGCTTATATGATGATGATGTATAAGATGATGATGCTTATATGATGATGATGTATAAGATGACGATGCTTATATGATGATGATGTATAAGATGATGATGCTTATATGATGATGATGTATAAGATGATGATGCTTATATGATGATGATGTATAAGATGATGATGCTATAAGATGATGACGCTTATATGATGATGATGTATAAGATGATGATGCTATAAGATGACGATGCTTATGTGATGATGATGTTATAAGATGATGATATTTATGAAATGATGATGCTCATATGATGAAGATGTTATAAGATGGTGATAATTATAAGATGATGATTTTAATCATTCATGTCAAGAATTAATGACTATATGCATGGCTATGAAACAGGGACATTGGAGTGTCCAGGGTGTATAGGCATTAGAGGAATGTTGGGTAAAGACCCACTACTCTATTGATTTTCTTCCCACAGTATGGTATGCCGTGCGGGAACGTCCATCTTATTGGTAGGTTTGAGGTGAACCTAGAGAGGCAGCGACTAGTTTGTCTGCCGTGTGTGTACAGCACCAAGAGGGGCTTGTTAGAGCCGTTATACTGCTCGTAGGAACCAAGTGTGGCAAATCGTAAGGTGATACGATGTGGATTGTGGTGGACTCTAGTAGTCACCATGTCATCGAGGTTGAGGTTGTGCATGCCTCACTAAAACGTGTATACGTTTATGTTTAAATCTTGGTGAGACTTGTCTGGGACAGCTCATGATGTTGAAGTACCAACAAGAGAGTCATCAAGTCGTCGTTGATTCGATCTGGGAATCCATGTATTTGGGATGCAATGGGTTTATTGCATGTCCTTTCAAATTTGAAACTCTAAGGAGTCTCGATTGTTTCTTTATGACCAGGATGTGGTTCTTGGGATATCCGGAGGTGGACATCTTATGAGATGTCTTTCGTGTGAATCTATGGCCGTGAGATGCCCAACTTGAGTTGCAATGATGCGACTGCCCCTTCGATAGAGGAGGTTTGGAAGTGGAAACCAGGTTTGGTATGTGTACACCGTGGTGTACTGATGTTTCCCTTGTAACGATGTATGTTAGACATCGTGAGTCATGATAAGAGATGTCAATGGATGATATCTACGATGGGATCGGGAGCGATTCGAATCCTTGCAGTTTCAGTTGACTAACTGCTTTTGGATTATTAGCGTTGAGTTGTGCTGACGCTCTTTGACGTTATGATGGATTTGGAAGTCTATTCCACTCCAGAGTTTGACACGAGGTCAACGTTCTCACGGTTGAGGTGTCATTTAGGATGCGTTCATACTAATTGTATTAGAACTAAGGATGACTGTCCGATCTACAGCCGTAAGTATTGGTTGTTTTGCAGTCATGAAAGGCTGACTTTTAGGATGACCCGCATTGAGGTACGTTTTGCCTCTTGGGTGATATATTGGTTTTGGGTAAGTCGCCCTGTTTCAGAGTTTGATGAGAAGTAAGAATCCTCGCGTTTATTAATACGATTCCGTTATGATCAAGAATCGAGGTTATGGCTCCATGTTGTGGTGTACCCCGGGGGTTACGGGATACACCGGTGCTAATTTCGAGGACGAAATTCTTTTAGTGGGGGATATTGTGATGACCAGGGATTATAGATGTTAATCCCGGAGTGTTAATAACCCCTAAAGATGTTTTACGTAGCGATTTGGAGTTTAATCGCGATGTTGGGCCTTCTGGGCCCGTCTATTTGAGTAGTTGGGATCGTTGGATCTCGAGGTTGAGATCGTATTCTCATTTGGGTGAAAAACCTATGAGTTGGGTTTTTAGTGTGTCTCGGGATCTCGGGTGCTGTGTGGGCACCGGTGGGGGGTTTTTGAGTTAGAGAGAGAATTTTTGAAAACAGATGATTTTTAATGAATCATTATGTATTTGTGGGGCTATTAGTATTTCGGGGTATTTTGCTATAAATACAAGTTGAACCCGAGATTTTTATTAAAATCCCATTTTAGCCCAACCCGCCTCCCTCTCTCTCTCTCCCGCCGATTCCCGATTTCTCCCCCCAGCCCCGCGCACGAAAACGCCGCGCCCGCCGCCGTCCGGCCGCCGTTCGGCGTGTGCGACCTACCCACGGCTTCGTCTCGTCCAGGCGCTCCTTTCCCCTCCGGCAATTTGAAGTTTGGTCGCGTTTCTCGTTCGGATTTTGGCAGAAAGCGGCGATCCCCAAATTCTAGGGTTTATCGATTTTGGTCGATTTTCCTTCCGATTTTCGATTGGGTAATGTTCTTTACCTCTTTTTCGTCCCTCTCATGTAATTCCCTGCTATATTTGGTGGATTTGTGTTCGAATTTAAAGAACTATAAGGGTTCGAATTTAAGGGCTCGTTTGGTTCGAAAATTGAGGGCTTTGAATTCGAAAATTGGGGGTTTTTGGCATGAGGATGATGATTCTTGTTGTTATTCGATTTATTCATGTTTAAATGAATTATGGTTTTTAATTTGGGTACGATTTGTGAGATAAGGGTTCGAAAATTTGTAGGGTATCCTTGAACAATTTTCGTTGTTGTCTCATTCGTTCCCCTCCCTGCATGTACCCTGCCCCGGGTCTTTTAGATGTTTAATTGTCGTGTGTCGACAATATGTTGAGGGTTATGGGTGTGCTTGAGCATGGGTTGCATGTTCGTAAATAATCGTGAATTATTTATCGTGTTAGCACATCATTCCTCGGGGCATGGAACTCGAGCAAGGTTTGGCTCGGACTTCGAGGATTTAAGGTACGTTTAGCGTACGAGCATAGCTTAAATGATGTTTTACAAGTATGATGCATGATTTAAAATACATGAAATGCTTTACTATGATGGCACCGTGACTTGGTTACGTTATGTTGAATCACATGGTGAAATGCTTGGTGCCGCTATGAAGCGAGCAAATGATGGGTGTGGTCGCTACGGAGCGAACACCAGTAGTATGACGCTACTTTGAAGTAAGAAATGAAAATGTGGTATTGATTAGATATCTAGGATATCTGTATTTTATTCCCTATTGGTAATGAATAGGAACAGAGACGTAGTTAAACAGAAAAGTGATAAACTAGTATCGGAAGTTAAGGAAGTCTCAATACGATATCTAGAATTATGATAATTGCTAGATAAAGAAAGATGTTATGAAATGTTGTTAATTCGAAACTGGTTAGGTTAACCAATATGATGATTAACTGCATATTCAGGATTTGATGATTTATCTGTTTTGAGAACAGGCTTATTACAGGGGTACGCTAGGATGAGGATGATACCATCCAGGAAGTGTCACATATGTTCCACAATATTTACATTTTCGTAAATTATGTATTATGTCATTATGATTATGAAATTGTGGAATTGGTATGCTCACCCCGTTGAGGGCTGTCTCTGTTGGGGGCAGGTGAACAGGTACATCGATGGCTTTGGAGTTGAGCTCAAGCTGTTGATTGGATGTACTCTCAGGATCGTGGTACCAGGGCTTGATGGAGCACGGTATCGTATAGAGTACCTATATATATATATACCCATGATGGTTATACATATATTTATGATGCTCGCATGTGAGCACGATTATACTTGTTTATGGGTTGTATATAAAGGCATGAGCCTTTCTCTCTTTCCTTTCTATGTTGCATGCAATTAGAGGTAGAATTGCTAAAGGTTATGAGAGTCATTGGTGTATTGTGGGTGTTGAAACCCACTTTTGTTGCCATATGTGTGGTGTCTTCCCTGGCTGGGAATTTACTTGAATATTGCTGCATTCTGATGAGTATTATGTTTTCCCTGGCCGGGAATTCTATTATGTGTTGTACTTTTATTTCGGGATAGCTCTATTTATGGGGAGACTCTGCCCAAATTTTTATAAAAGTCCACAATGCAAAAAGTGATGTAATGGGCGAACTTTATGAGTCTCTTGTTATTAGGATGATGAACTTATAACATTGTATGTTAAAGGAAACTTTGCAATTGCCATTCAATGGTAAAGTATCATCTGAGTTTCCCGAATGATTTTATGGAAAGCATGTGCCACACATAATGAATAATACACTAATCAAGGGTTAAGTATATGGGGTCCTTACACATGAAAGGGGCATGAGTATGGACAAGATTGAATGTCCTATCATTAGGGCAGTCAGGCGACGAGGGTGGTTTCAGTTTGTGCAAACACCGATGGATGCTGTGGTTCCGCTGGTGAGGGGATTCTATACGAATCTCCGAGTTATCCCACCAGGGCACCTAGCAAATGTTTTTGTCCGAGGGACGGATGTGCTGGTAGATCAAGCAGCAATCAATAATATTTACCGGATGCCATTCATACACAACTGTGCGTACCAATATTTCCGAAGGAGTACGATAAATAAATTATAATGAGGTACTAGCAGTCATTGGCATGCTGGGAGTGGATTGGCAGCGGAACGATAAGGGAGAGCCACAGGTGGTTCTCAAGAAGCATTTGACACCAGAGGCCCAAGCATGGTTCTCATTTGTCGCCTCACGGGTCATGCCCTCGACCCACACTTCTGAGGTGACAAAGGACAGAGCGGCCCTGGTATTTGCCATTCTCACAGGGCAGGACGTGGATTTGGGCGAGATTATTAGTGATCACATCTATGAGATCGGTAGTGTTGGGGTTCAACAATTGCCTCTGCTTTGTGATCGGTCGAACACGTGGCGCTTGTGCCAGTGTATGGTTGAAAATATTGATGTTGTGCCGTTACCCTTAACTATAGTTATTGGTAAAGCGGTAAGCGCTCGATCCTACAATTGGTATCAGAGCCAAGGTCGCGTGTTCGATTCCCATGAGTTGCAGAGAGTGCAATTATTGGGGGAGGGATTGTTGGGGTTCAACAATTGCCTCTGCTTTGTGATCGGTCGAACACGTGGCGCTTGTGCCAGTGTATGGTTGAAAAGATTGATATTGCGCCATTACCCTTAACTATAGTTATTGGTAAAGCGGTAAGCGCTCGATCCTACAGGTAGCAGCCCACCTACCTCCGCACTACCGTTTCCATCTACCATCACTGCTTTATGCCAGAGATGCGGAGTGCAATGGGGGGAAGACGAGGAGTTACTTCCACCGAAGACCCCGATTGTTGTTGACGGTCCACCACCTCCTACAGGCCGAAGAAGGGCTGAGCCACGACCCTCGGACACCAGACATGCCGGAGCATCATCATCCTCTGCTGCAGAGCATACTCGCATCACCATGGACTCCCTTCACAGGGATCTACAAGACATTCGCCTGGAGCAGCAGAGCATCCATAGCATGCAGCGGGACATACACAGCATGCAAAGAGCATTGCAGTTGGACCATGAGCAGGTAGCTCAGCGTCAGATGGAGTTCATGCACTACCAGAGTGTAAGGACCCTAGTTCTTAAGTGCGGATTAAGGGCATAATTAGAGCTAATATAAATTATCAGAGTAAAATAATCGTGTTGAGACTATGAGCCTTGAGAGTTACATGCCAAAATAAGGACTGTCAAATGGATTAGTTACATTCCCAATCAAATGAATGATTAACTATAGCTTTACACTACTCCTAGAGTAGACACTATACAAAAGTAATCCTGTCCTTCATCTACTAAAAGTGTTCTTCACAAGCTCACCGCCTCAACCCACTTTAGCCCTTCTTATCATGCCAAAAGTGTACCTATAAGGACAACCCCCAAACATGAGCAATAATATCATTCATATTCAACACAATATGAATATAAGGCGTAAATGCATAAATCACAATAAAACACTTCCTGTTTTTCCCATGCATTTTAAACGCTTCCAGTTTGGTTGTCCCTGTACCATAACTCATGAGTATAATCAATAGATTATTTAATGGCCTACACATGTCATGACATAATACCATTTCATCATCACCAAATACCAATCACCAAACCCCAGTCCGTTCATCACAATGTATTTTAATGCCCCTCGCTTATTTACATATAGGCGGCATAGAATAACCTCGCTTCAATGGACATGCGGCGCTCCCACCCCTCGCTTCACATTGAGCGGCAAATATTCTTTCCTCGCCTCATATGATAACCACGCTTAAGTGTGACATGCGGCGCTCCCACCCCTCGCTTCACATTTAGCGGCACCAAATCAAATAGCGGCAAGCATTAAAATCATCAAGGGATGACCACGACTCATGGGATGTGCACCAATAACCATCATATGCATATACAATCATCATGCATAATTCAACATGTATTTGCATCCACAATGCATAATTCCATATATACTCGCATCCACAATGCATAAACAATGAGTATATTAGATACATGTACCGTTGGGTGCCCGTACGTCTTCTACGTACCTTTCCAAAAGTGGAATTGATATGGCTTCACTTCCTTGGTTGCGTTGCCACCTGGGATGGTTCTACACAATCACACAACCCCATATTAGAAGCCAAATAATAGTCAAATACCAAAAATTCGTCAAAAGAATTCATTTTCCAAAATTCCAATGCTGGCGATCGATCGCTTCGCTGAGGCGATCGATCGCCTCAAATTATGCTTCGCGGCGATCGATCGCGCCAAACATGGCGATCGATCGCCTACCTCATATTTTGGACACTGCCCCTCGGCGATCGATCGCGCCATTTCAGGCGATCGATCGCCTACTCTGTGATTTTGGTACTGCTTGCTGGCGATCGGTCGCCTCATTTCAGGCGGTCGACGCCTCGCACAGACTCGCAATTTCCACAATTAATGCACACCAAAACCATCCCAACTCATACCAATACTCCTCCCACCAACCCAACAACATAATAACACAATAAATCAACAAAATACACCTCAATCAACACAAAAATCCAACACCCAACCAAAAATAATACCAACCCAAAATAACCCATTTCAAAACCCTTCAAAACCACCACAAATCCAAACCAAACAACACAACAAAAACAATAAGGAGGTATCCATACCTCTTGGGGACTCCAAATCTCCCAACAAACTCCACAAATCAAACTTTTGGAAGGATTTCTCTCCACCTTTTTGCACAAAAACGAAAATGAAGAGAAGGAAGGGTTTGGGAGGTGAAATTTGAGAAAGTTAAAAAGTGAAGGTATGGTGGGGTTTGGGGGGTATAAGGTGGGTTGTTTAAAATAAAAAGCATTCCACAATACCATGGTGTATAAAACACCCCAACATGATATTTTAAAAGCATTACTCCACAATGCTCCACAATCTCAAATAAATGCATGTTTCACCAATAAATGACTACCAACACATGTAAGCCATTAAAACACCCAATTATCCAACATGCATCACATGCACCCCGAAATGCATTCCCGGTCACGCCTACCATGTGACTAAGCATTTCAACATGATAAACAAATCCAGCACATAATTAATTACCACCATAATTAATCATATTAACACAATTAATGCCCAAATTGCAATTAATTATTTCGGGGATATCACAATACTCCCCTACTTACAAGATTTCGTCCTCGAAATCACATGCACTTACCCCAACAAGAACTAAACATAATTAACATACCAGAGAATAGTTCCGGGTAGTGCTGCAACATATGCCGCTCCGTCTCCCACGTAGCCTCCTCGACACCCCTGCGATCCCACTGAACCTTGATCATAGGTATCACTTTGTTCCGAAGTCTACGGTCTGCTCGATCCAGAATTCTAACAGGCCGTTCCACATAAGACACATCGGATTCCAACTGGACCTCGGAAGACTGTAACACATGAGATGGATCCGGCTCATACTTCTGCAGCATCGATACATGAAACACATCATGTATACCAGATAAAGAAGGTGGCAAAGCCAGTCGGTAAGCTAAGGTGCCAATGCGCTGCAAAATCTCGTACGGTCCAACATACCTCGGAGACAGTTTTCCGCGCATCCCAAATCGCACAACGCCTCTGAAAGGCGAGATCTTCAAAAAGACCTTATCTCCCAACTGAAATTCCAATGGTCTCCGCTGTTTATTCGCATAAGCTGCCTGTCTGTCCTGGGCTGCTTTCATTTTCTGCCTTATCATCTTTATCTTTTCTTCCATTTCTCGGATCAGTTCCGGTCCTCCGACCGATTTACGATCCAAATCGTCCCAACACAAGGGTGATCTACACCGTCTGTCATAAAGGGCTTCGAAAGGAGCCATCTGAATGCTCGCCTGGTAGCTGTTATTATAAGAGAACTCTACCAAGGCCACCGAATCCTGCCAAGAAACATCTAACTCCAATACACAAGCCCTCAACATGTCCTCGAGCGTTTGGATAGTACGCTCGGTCTGGCCATCCGTCTGAGGATGATATGCAGTGCTCAATCTAACTTCAGTTCCCAAGGCTGATTGAAGACCCTCCCAAAAATGAGATTTGAATCGTGGATCTCGATCCGACACTATGGAAATGGGGATCCCAGGCAATCTCACCACATCTCGAATATACAGTTGAGCCATCCTCAAAAAGGTGAAGGTCATGCTATAGGGGATGAAATGAGCTACCTTAGTCAATCGATCCATAATCACCCAAATAGCATCAAAACCTGAAGCACTCCTTGGCAGGTGAGTCACGAAGTCCATGGAAATGTGTTCCCACTTCCACTTCGGTATCTCCAAGCTTTTCAACTCGCCGCCAGGTCTCTGCCTCTCTGCCTTAACCTGCTGGCAGATCAAGCACCTCTTAACAAAAGCGACGATATCAAACTTCATTCTTTTCCACCAAAACTGACCACGTAGATCTTTATACATCTTCTTCCCGCCTGGGTGGATGCTAAGTCTGCTACTATGAGCTCGTTCCAAGATCCCTCTACGCAACTCCGGCGTACTCGGAACCACCCAATGGCTACCCAATCTCAAAGATCCGTCCTCAGCCACTCTGAACTTCGATGGTTGACCAAGATGCAATAAAGATAACCATCTCTGAATCTCATCATCTGACTTCTGAGCTCTTCTAATATTCTCATAGATATCTGGCTCAGCTAATAAGGTCGATACGTACACTGGTGATGCATCTATGTCAAAATCATAGCCCAGATGGCAATAGGAGGTCATCATAGCCGACAAATGGATGACGTCCTCAGCAGTACTCCTCACCTTCCGGCTCAAGGCGTCTGCTGTCAAATTAGCCTTTCCAGGATGGTACTCAATCTCACAATCATAGTCCTTGAGTAAGTCCATCCACCTTCTCTGCCTCATGTTCAGCTCCGCCTGAATGAATAAAAACTGGAGGCTCTTGTGATCCGTGTAAATGGTAAACGAAGTACCATACAAGTAATGTCTCCAAATTTTCAGGGCAAAGATGATAGCCGCCAATTCCAAGTCATGGACTGGGTATCTAGACTCATGCGGCTTCAACTGCCTCGATGCATAAGCTACCACATGCTTATCTTGCATCAGTACACACCCAAGGCCCTGAAGTGATGCATCAGTATACAAAACAAATCTAGAGTTTTCCGTAGGAATCACTAATACTTGTGCCGTCGTTAACCGATGTTTCAACTCCTGGAAGCTCTCCTCACAAGCTTCTGACCAAAAGAATGGTACTCCCTTCTGGGTCAACTGTGTCAATGGCTTGGCGATCTTCGAAAATCCCTCGACAAAGCGTCGATAATAACCGGCCAAACCAAGGAAGCTCCGTATCTCAGGTACAGAAGTGGGTGCATACAACTCCATCACAGCTTCAATCTTCCTGGGATCCACTGATATCCCGCTGTTAGATATGACATGCCCCAGAAACACTACACTGCTCAACCAAAATTCACACTTGCTGAGCTTGGCATACAACTGGTGATCTCTGAGAATCTGGAGCACTGTCCTCAAGTTTTCACGTGATCTTCCTCGCTCCGGGAGTAGATGAGAATGTCGTCGATGAATACAATAATGAACTGATCAAGATAGGGTTGGAACACCCGATTCATTAAGCTCATAAAGACAGTCGGGGCGTTCGTCACACCGAACGGCATCACTAAGAACTCGTAGTGCCCATACCGAGTCCAAAATGCTGTCTTCTGTACATCCTCCTCCCTGACTCGAATCTGGTGATACCCGGACCTCAAATCAATCTTGCAATAAAGTCTGGTACCTTGCAACTGATCAAACAGATCATCGATCCTTGGGAGAGGATACTTGTTCTTCACTGTGGCTTTATTCAGTTGCCGGTAATCGATACACAATCGCATAGAACCGTCCTTCTTTTCACAAAGAGAACCGGTGCGCCCCATGGCGATACGCTCGGGCGTATATATCCCTTATCAAGGAGATCCTGCAACTGCTCCTTCAACTCTCTCAACTCTGCCGGTGCCATCCTATAAGGTGCACGAGAGATAGCGGATGTCCCCGGTAACAACTCGATCCCAAACTCAACTTCTCTAGCCGGTGGAAATCCTGGGATATCCCCTGGGAAAACATCAGCAAATTCTGCTACCACTGGTACATCCTCAACTCTCAATTCTTTATTCTTCCCAGACGTGTCCACGGCATAGATAAGATAGCCCGTGTGGCCACGTTCCAACAATTGAGTCATCTTGATTGCTGAAATCAACGGAATCTTCGCACGAGAACCGTTGCCATAAAAAGTCCACTGAACTCCCAAATCAGATCTGAACCTCACTGTTCTCTGCCGGCAATCTACCACTGCCTGGTATCTGTTCAAAATGTCAATACTCATGATGCAGTCGAAGTCTGACATGCCCAATACGATCAAATCTGCCTTCAACTCGTTGCCCTCAAAATAAATGAGGCAATCTGCAAGAAACTGATCGGCAATAACATTCCTTCCAGTGGGTGTCGAGACCATGAAAGGCGTGGGTAGAGAAGACGTGCGCATATGGTGTCTTTCCACAAAGCCCACAGATACAAAAGAGTGGGAGGCACCTGTATCTATCAAAATAAAAGCAGGGTACGTAAATAAATGGCACGTACCGGCGATCACCTCCTTCGGGGCTGCCTGAGCCTGCTCTCTGGTCAGTGCATATACCTGTCCCTGGGGCGGTCGTACTGTCTGACCTCCCGATGGTCGAGGCACAAACTGCTGCCTCTGATGCACTGTCCTGTCCTCAAATCTTGGCCTGTTTCCTTGAAAGTCTGACTGTCCTCCCCGAGTGGGGCAATACCGAGAGATGTGGCCCATCTTGCCACAACTATAACAGGCAGGGCACTTACTCGAATAATGTGGCCCTCCACAATTGTCGCACCTTAACTCCCCCGATCTATTTCCTTGTGTAGGCCCTCGGTTGGCTGACCAATTGTTCTTCTTGTTCTCTTGCTTCTGACCATAAGATTTCTTCCCACTGAACTGTGAGGATGAAGAGGCACCACGAGGTTTAAATGGCTCTCCTCGGGGCCTCAAGCTATCAGTAGCTTGCCTATGTTGTGGCACTTGTGGGGGTATAGCACTAGGATAGGCTCCAACTCCAATCTCCGCAAGCTCTGCTCTTGTGAGAGCATCATCAAAAGAAGTGGGGTTATTGGTGATAACCCGGTCAAAAAGCTCCGGTCGTAACCCCTTCATAAAGTTTATCATCTTTGCATGCCCATTGGTGGCAATATGTGGAACATACCTCAGCAACGAGGAATAATGCATGGCATAGTCTGACACTGACATGCTCCCTTGTTTCAAGCTTGCAAACTCATCTTCCTTCGTCTGTCTCGCCGCCGCAGAGAAGTACCAGTTCAGAAACCGGGTTCTGAAGAGCGTCCAATCGATCAATGCACCATGTGCTCTCAGTTCCATTACCCTGCTCCTCCACCACATTGAAGGTTTCTTTGCCAGTTGGAACTCCGCCAGCCTCAGCCATACTGTAACAGCACAAGGAGCGGATATGAATATCTGTTCAAGCCTTTCTAGCCACTCCTCAGCCTCCTCTCCTGATTCTGTCCCCTCAAACCGGGGCGGGTGGTAAGACAGAAACTGAGTCAAACTGATCTTACCAGGCAGTAACAACTGAGCCACTGGTTCCATGCCTACAGCTGGTGGAGGTAGAGGGTTTGCCTGACCAATGCTAGCGTTCACGCTCCCAACATCACCAACCTCTTCATTAAGGTTCCCCGCGTTCATAGCAGCCATGCTGTAACACAAAGGTTAACAACAATTCCAAAACAAATATATATGTTATGCCGTTAGATAACAGGAATGATAATAAGCATGTTAGTATAACAGTATATACAACAATATGCACCACATGCATAAACATGCTTCAAATGTAAGCACCTAGCCAATCATGCTAAGGCTACCCTTCACTCGTTCCCGGGTTCTCTAACCACTGCTCTGATACCACTAATGTAAGGACCCTAGTTCTTAAGTGCAGATTAAGGGCATAATTAGAGCTAATATAAATTATCAGAGTAAAATAATCGTGTTGAGACTATGAGCCTTGAGAGTTACATGCTAAGGACTGTCAAATGGATTAGTTACATTCCCAATCAAATGAATGTATTAACTATAGCTTTACACTACTCCTAGAGTAGACACTATACAAAAGTAATCCTGTCCTTCATCTACTAAAAGTGTTCTTCACAAGCTCACCGCCTCAACCCGCTTTAGCCCTTATTATCATGCCAAAAGTGTACCTACAAGGACAACCCCAAAACATGAGCAATAATATCATTCATATTCAACACAATATGAATATAAGGCGTAAATGCATAAATCACAATAAAACACTTCCTGTTTTTCCCATGCAAATTTAAACGCTTCCAGTTTGGTTGTCCCTGTACCATAACTCATGAGTATAATCAATAGATTATTTAATGGTCTACACATGTCATGACATAATACCATTTCATCATCACCAAATACCAATCACCAATCCCCAGTCTGTTCATCACAATGTATTTTAATGCCCCTCGCTTATTTACAAATAGGCGGCATAGAATAACCTCGCTTCAATGGACATGCGGCGCTCCCACCCCTCGCTTCACATTGAGCGGCAAATATTCTTTCCTCGCCTCATATGATAACCACGCTTAAATGTGACATGCGGCGTTCCCACCCCTCGCTTCACATTTAGCGGCACCAAATCAAATAGCGGCAAGCATTAAAATCATCAAGGGATGACTTATGCATATACAATCATCATGCATAATTCAACATGTATTTGCATCCACAATGCATAATTCCATATATACTCGCATCCACAATGCATAAACAATGAGTATATTAGATACATGTACCGTTGGGTGCCCGTACGTCTTCTACGTACCTTTCCAAAAGTGGAATTGATATGGCTTCACTTCCTTGGTTGCGTTGCCACATGGGATAGTTCTACACAATCACAAAACCCCATATTAGAAGCCAAATAATAGTCAAATACCAAAAATTCGTCAAAAGAATTCATTTTCCAAAATTCCACTGCTGGCGATCGATCGCTTCGCTGAGGTGATCGATCGCCTCAATTATGCTTCGCGGCGATCGATCGCGCCAAACATGGCGATCGATCGCCTACCTCATATTTTGGACACTGCCCCTCGGCGATCGATCGCGCCATTTCAGGCGATCGATCGCCTACTCTATGATTTTGGTACTGTTTGCTAGCGATCGGTCGCCTCATTTCAGGCGGTCGATCGCCTCGCACAGACTCGCAATTTCCACCATTAATGCACACCAAAACCATCCCAACTCATACCAATACTCCTCCCACCAACCCAACAACATAATAACACAATAAATCAACAAAATACACCTCAATCAACACAAAAATCCAACACCCAACCAAAAATAATACCAACCCAAAATAACCCATTTCAAAACCCTTCAAAACCACCACAAATCCAAACCAAACACAACAAAAACAATAAGGAGGTATCCATACCTCTTGGGGACTCCAAATCTCCCAACAAACTCCACAAATCAAATTTTTGGAAGGATTTCTCTCCACCTTTTTGCACAAAAACGAAAATGAAGAGAAGGAAGGGTTTGGGAGGTGAAATTTGGGAAAGTTAAAAAGTGAAGGTATGGTGGGGTTTGGGGGGTATAAGGTGGGTTGTTTAAAATAAAAAGCATTCCACAATACCATGGTGTATAAAACACCCCAACATGATATTTTAAAAGCATTACTCCACAATGCTCCACAATCTCAAATAAATGCATGTTTCACCAATAAATGACTACCAACACATGTAAGTCATTAAAACACTCAATTATCCAACATGCATCACATGCACCCCGAAATGCATTCCCGGTCACGCCTACCATGTGACTAAGCATTTCAACATGATAAACAAATCCAGCACATAATTAATTACCACCATAATTAATCATATTAACACAATTAATGCCCAAATTGAAATTAATTATTTCGGGGATATCACACAGAGTGCATGGAACACTGCCATGGCCCAGGGCTTCCAAGGATTCCAGTTCCAGCCCGAGCCACACTTCCCACCATATCAGCCGCATGCACCCCCACCTACTGAGTACCCACCATTTCCGCCATACCAAGGCGAGGAACGTCACTACCCAGTTCCCCCTCCGGAGCATGATGTGGACGACGATCAGTGACGATCGTCGGCATGGTATGTGTTTTGCCTTTACGCTTATTTGTCTTGTACATTGAGGGCAATGCACATATTAAGTTTGGGGTGGTTTGTTTATATTTGTGTATATTTGTAGTTTTTGCATTTCTGCTTCTTGTCTTGTTTCTTTTCTTGCATGACTGCACTTTTATGAGACTAAATCATCCTTGAGCACTATCAACAAATTTTTTTTTTTAGAAAATGAGTCAATACTTGAGAAATGATGAGTCGGATTTGCAACGGTAATACATGATGAAATTAATCCCCATCTAGATAGGAGTCATGAAAATTTTTAACTTGTTTGTATATATCCTTTGTTGAGCTTATGTCAAAATTGAGGAATAGTTTGAGCACGTTTTGAGTCATGATTGAGTGAAGTATGTATTGAATAAAGTGAACACTTGTGTTAACTATGATTAGTCTTGAGCATCTTAGAAAAATCTACAATTTATTTGAAAGCACTTTGAGGCGAAATTTTATAACTAGGAACTTGACTTGGAGATGATTTAGGCGATCTTTCGACCGTTTGTGCCTTTCAAGCTTACCTTGTGTACATCATTTCTTAGTGTCCCCTCTTGAGCCTTATTGAAAAAAGAATGGTATATGCATTGCATATAATTAGACCCCCATTCGACATTTTTTGGCTAACTCATTATACCTACCTTGGATTGAGCCTAAATGAAAAAGTTTATCCGTCCCCAAGAGAGTATAATGAAACTCATTCATTGCACTGAATTGTTATATGTAGAGGAGTTCATTGTGAAAAACAAAAATGAACAAAAGAATCAGCAATAAGAAAAGATGTAGAGAAAAGCCTTGAAAGAAAAAAATAAAATAAAATAAAATGAAAACATTCAAATAAGACCCAAAGTGGCCAAGGCTAGAAAAAGTTGAAGAGAAGCTCAATATTGTGCGAACAAGTTTGAACTGATTCTTTTATACTCTCTTCTTTGCATTCATCCTACCTTTTCTTTGGAGCCGACAACAAAAGGCCTAACGCTATAAGCTTTTAAAGACCTTCTGATCCAAGTCTAGGGAATAATTACACTAGTGGAGAAGTGCTGGATAGTAGATTTGTAGAGTATTTTAAAGTACTCTTGACTTTGAGTTTTTATGGCACAGTTTGATCTTAAAAGATATGTATATAACTCATGTTTGACAATAGCACACACGCACGTTCCGATGTTGCGATGTAATATTTAGCTTAGGAGAAAACGCTTCCTGTTGAACTTTGAATGACTCTTATTGACGTGTAAGTAGGATTGCTGAGCTTTTACGTTGAGTTGTAAAGATGATTCATTCAAAGTATTAAGTTGACTCTACTTTTTGAGCTTATTGCTTGCTCGAGGACGATCAAGTTCAAGTTTGGGGGAGTTGATAGGCTTAGATTTTAAGTGTTTTTAGCTGTAATTTCTTTCCGTTTTTCGTACTTTTTCCTGGATGATATTACGCTTTTTGGTATTTATTTGCTTGTTTCAGGAAAATAGGTCGTAAATGGAAGAAATGAGCCAAAATGAAGAAAACGGGTGAAATCGAGGCAAAAAAGAGAAAAAAATGAAGAAAGATGATTTTTCAGAATTTCGATCGATCGAGATTATTTCTCGATCGATCGATCCAGGCAGAAACTTCAGCAAAAATTTTATCGAAGGATCGATCGATCGGAATGAAAATCTCGATCGATCGATCGAGGCAGAAAGTTTTAAAGGCTGAAGTGAACAGTGCGTCGATCGATCGATACGCGATTTTCTGAAAATCTTATTTTCCAAATTTAACGTGATTCTCTGTGGATTTAAGAGGGGATCCTTTCCATATCATAAAAGAAGATAGCAGAGAGGGAAAGGAGCCGATTTTCATCACCCTAGAGCCGCCGCCAAGAACCCGGAGGAAAAAGCCATCTTCCTCCGTTCTTCGTCCAAGCTTGAGCGAGCCATTTCCGGAGTGCAAGGAAGTAGCAAGAGAAGAGATTACGGTGCAACGCACGGATTCGTTCCAGCATTTATCGTATTTCTAAACTCGGATTTATTTGATTTTCATTTTAATTGTATGTTTTTGAGGTTGAGAAACAATTAAACGTCTTATTGATTTGTTTTGAAGTGAATTGAGTTTATTTTATCGAGTTTGAGTATAATTGTGTTTGATTTATTGATTCGAATGTGTTTGAGTGGATTTATTTCTTACTGTTCATGAATTAAATGCTTATTAAGATCAAAGTCTAGCTAACTTTGATTGAAATTTGTGAGTTAAAACCGAGATCAAAAGATAACGTTTTAATACGCTACATTAATTCATGATGTATGTTTAAGATTGAGATCGAGAGATAAAATCACATACGTGAGCACTCTGAATCGAGAGATTTAGAGTAACGAGGGTTTGAAGATTTATGCAATATCGGATTAGTAAATAAGTGAACGAGAGTTACTTGTTCTAATTTGATATTAGTTTCTATACAGCTCGAGAGAGTGTATTGAATAATAACGAAAACCTTTCACCTTAAGAATCAATTGTTTGGTAATTGCTTATTCAAACGAATCTTTGAAGATAACATAGTTGAACAAAGAGCTTGATAAATTTCTCGAGCGAAATTCCTTTGCATATCCGGAAGCCATTTATTTTATCTATTCTTGTTTTATTTGGATCCTTTAGTTCTAGATTTGCATTAGTTTAATCTACCCACTTTTTAATCGTAGGCTAAATATAATTTTACTAGTTTTTTTTGGTACTTATACGTTAGTCCCTGTGGATTCGACAACCCTTACTTTCATTTAACTATACTAAAACTTGACAACCGTACACTTGCGGTATAGAATCGTGTTACACTCTGAAATCTTTTTGTTTAAAAATATCGCGGTCAAAGGGGCACGAGAAATAGCGGGCGTTCTCGGTTACAACTCAATCCCAAACTCGACCTCTCTATTTGGCGGGACCCTGGAATTTCCTCCGGAAACACATCGGCAAACTCCGTCACTACGGGTACATCCTCAACCCTCAATTCTTTCTTCTTTTCCGCCATGTCCACGGCATAGATAAGATAGCCCGTATGTCCACGTTCCAATAGTCGTGACATTTTAACAGCCGATATCAACAGAATCTTCGGACGAGAACCGTTCCCATAAAATGTCCACTGAATTCCCTGATTAGATCGGAACCAAACCGTTCTCTGCCGGCAATCTACCACTGTCTGATATCTGTTCAGTACATCGATGCCCACAATGCAATCGAAATCTGACATACCCAAAATAATCAAATTCATCTTCAACTCATTGCCCTCAAAATAAATGAGGCAGTCAGATAAGAATCGGTCAGCAATCACATCCTTCCCAGTGGGTGTCGAGACCATAAGAGGTGTGGGCAACGGAGACGGGCACATATGAAGTCTCTCCACAAAATCAGCAGATACAAAAGAGTGGGAGGCACCTGTATCTATCAAAATAAAAGCGGGGTACGTAAATATATGACACATACCAGCAATCACCTCCTCTGGAGCTGCCTCGGCCTGCTCCCTAGTCAATGCATATACTTGGCCCTGAGGTAGTCCCACTGTCTGACCTCCCGATGGTCGAGGCATAAACTGCTGCCTCGAGCACCGTCCTAGCATCAAATCTCGGCCTGTTCGACTCAAGGTCTGATTGTCTTCCTCGGTTGGGGTAGTACCGAGCATGTGGCCCATTTTGCCACAACTATAATGTGAGACCCCGTTATCACATCAAGACATTAAGGTGCAATTTAGAGAACTAAACATTCATGTGAATAAATCAGAGTAACATGCCGTGTTGATTTATCTGAGCTTTAGAGATTACAGTACCAAAATGTTTCAAAAGGAAGACACAATTCCTACAAAGGTACTACATTATAGTCTTACTCTACTCAGTAGAAGCTATACAAAAATTTTCTCTAACATGCTAATCCTGTAGCACTCCTTACAGCTCAGCATATCAACCCGACCCTGGTTCTCGACAAAAGGCACCTACAAAGACAACCCCCAACACATGAGCATAACACAATTCATATTCAACATAATATGAAAGTAAGGCATAATGCAAATCTTAAACACAAGCCCTTCCTGTATTTTCAGCATTTATAACGCCCATTGGTTGTCCCTGTACCATAATTCATAATAAAAACACATTATAAGAATATATGGTTTCATAAATAAATGTCATGACATCCTTCCTCCTTAAATCCTTATTTCAATCCTGAGCCCTTATCATTAGTACATTTTAATGCTTCTTTCCAATGGACCTTAGCGTAAGCAATTAAAATCCTTACTAAGATAACCTTGACTCGTGAAATACACCTCTTATATTTCACAACATACATATGCAAAAACAATGCATAATAACATGTATCATAACCTTAATGCACCACATTGCATTCATCATGCGTCAAAAAGACAAACATAAAGCACATGTTACCGTTGGGATGCCCGTACGTCGCTTACGTACCTTTCCAAAAGATAGAGGAGTCAATCGACTTTATCTCCTCGGTTGTGATGGCACCTGGGATGGTTCTACATAGCCACACAACACAATATTAGGCACCTCATAACATTCCAATATCAAAACTTTAACAAAATATATCAATTTAAATTTTTCAACATTCTGGGTCTCTCGATCGATCGGCCCCTTTTCCCGATCGATCGAGAAGACGCCTAAAATCAGAACCAAGATTCTGCCTCGCTCGATCGATCGAGAAGAAATGTCGATCGATCGAGATGCCCTGTTCGAGAAATACTAACCCAGAATTCTCGAACACCTATATTCATACCCTTCGATCTAGCATAAAACATACACCACATGTTTGAACAATTATGCTAGCAATTACAATACACTACTCCGAGTGTATTCATACCAAATTTACACCCCAAGCATAAGCCTACATGTATAAACGTCGATCATTTAAACAAGTACTGGATCAACTTTTCTGGAAACAGGGTAACATATTCATTTCCAGATTTCTTGAGCACCTCACTTCATGCTATTAAACCTATCACATATAGCATAAAGAAAGTTCGAACAAACATGCCATGGGCTTCACAAAACTACCATGCATATTTTCACATCAAAGTTTTACCAAAACCTAAGCTTGACGTGTATGATAATACCTTCATAAAAACACTCCCCACACATATATTTCCAGAAAACAGGGCACTTGAACCTTGCCCAGAATTTTCGAACACTACCTTTCACATGATTAAATCCTTCACATAATACATGCAACATGCTCAAGGAAATATACTGGTACCTTCAACAAGCTACCATACACGAAATCACATCGAAGGTTCGACCAAAACCTAAGTTAGCATGCTTCAAATATTCATGGTAAAACCCTTCTTAACATGAAAAACAGAGTACTACCCTGCTCGGATGTTCGAGGAACCCTTTTCTCTACTACAAATCTAGCACATAAAGCATGCAAGTTTCTTAACTAAACATGCTAAGGGCTTCACAAACATCACATAAAGGTATTCGTAACAAGATAACATCATACCCTAAACTAGCATGCCAAATCTGCTACAAAGAACAAGCATGCCACGAAACTGAAAACTGGGAAAAAATGTGACTCCTCACCACTTTTGCCCTTCGATTTTCTATATGAAAAGAAGAATGAAACCCGATCACTTTTCTCCTGGAACTCGACCAAGTTGCAGAGAGATGAAGGGAAAAAGAAGGGAGCTTTTTGGAAGAGGCAAGATGAAAATATCTTCAAGTAAAGTTGCTTGCTTAGTCATCTGCTTTCCCAGAAAAACAGGGGAGGGGCGTGGGTTAAGTCAAGTGGGGGTGGGGTGGTTGCATGTAGGGTGATTTTGGGGTGTTTAATTGTGTCCCGGTATTTCATACGATGTATAAAAATATCTTTCCTTGATATTTTATTATTTTACCACATCATCACAACAATTAAAAACACCTAACATGCTCCCTAAACCACATCCTCAAAATAAATAAATCCCTCCCACATAAAAATACGCCTTTAGCACATAGGCTCACAATTAACAACCTTTAATTGTATGCTTACCCACATAATCATTTCGGGGATATCACATATAACAAGCTGGACAGTCACGTGACAAGTGCGGTCCTCCACAATTTTTGCATTTTGTTTCTCCTGTTCTATTCACTTGTGTTGGCCTCGGTTGGTCGGTGTATGGCATTTTCGATCTCCCGGTTTTCGATTATTAAACGACTTCCCAGTAAATCGAGAAGAAGAAGAAGAAGCTCCACGAGGTTTAAATGACTCCCCTCGTTGCCCTAAGCCATCAAATGCCGGTCTTTGTGATCGATTTTGTGGGGGTACAGCATCAGTATAAGCACCAACTCCGATCTCTGCTAATTCCGCTCTTGTGAGAGCATCATCAAAGGAACTGGGGTTGTTGGAGATAACCCGATCAAACAACTCCGGCCTCAAACCTTTCAGAAAATGCCTCATCTTGGCATGTCCATTGGTAGCAATGTGAGGGACATACCTCAACAGTGATGAGTAATGCATGGCATAGTCCGAGACAGTCATGCTTCCCTTCTTCAAATTGGTGAACTCGGCTTCCTTCATCTGTCTGGCAGCCGCAGAAAAAAAGTACCGGTTAAGAAACCGGGTTCTAAACAAAGTCCAGTCCACCAACATACCTTGAGCCCTTAATTCCATCACTGTCATCTTCCACCACATGGAAGACTTCTTTCCTAACTGAAACTTCGCTAGCCTCAACCAGGCAGTCCTAGCACAGGGTGCAGACACAAAGATCTGCTCAATCCTTTCTAGACATTCCTCTGCTTCCTCCCCTGTCTCAGTTCCCTCAAAGCGGGGTGGATGAAAAGTCAGAAACTGTGTTAGGCTCAATTCTCCAGGTAATGATGGTTGTGCAATAGGTTCAATACCCACAGCTGGTGGTGGTAGGGGATTATTCTGTGCGATACTAGCATTCACACTCCCCACATCACCCACCTCCTCATTTAGGTGTTCCAGGTTTCTGGCTGCCATGCTGTAAAACAAGGGTTAACAACAATACCAGAATCAATTCATATGTTACACCGTTAGATAACATGAACAATAATATTCCAAGCAAGTTAGCATAACAAATATATACACAAGTATGCTCCACATGCATGAACATGCTCATAAGTGAACACCTAGCCAACAAGTTTGTAAGTCTACCCTTCACTCATTCCCGGGTTCTCTAACCACTGCTCTGATACCACTAATGTAAGGCTTCGCTACCTTAAGTACGGATTAAAGGCGTAAGAGAACTAAACATGCATAGATCAGAGTATAAGGTTCATGTTAATGCCTCGAGCTTAAGGATTACAGTGCCAAAAATAAAATTTCAAAAGGATTAATTACATTCCCAGCCAAATGAATACTATAGTTTTACACTACTCCTAGAGTAGAGACTATGCAAAAAGAATCATGTCCTTCTATACCAAAAGCACTCTTCACAAGCTCACCGCATCAACCCGTCATTAGCCCTTCATGCCAAAAAGTACCTACAGGAAGAACCCCCAAACCATGAGCATATAATAATCCATATTCACCACAATATGATTATAATGAGTAAATGCATAAACCATAAATACAAAGCACTTCCTGTATTCCAATGCATTTAAAACGCTCCCTTTGGTTGTCCCTGTACCATAATTCATAATCATAGTCAATGGATTTTATTATAGTTCCACAAATGTCATGACACATAACCATTCCAATAATACCAATAACCATTCCCTAGTCTTGTTATAACAGTGTATTTTAATGCACCTCGCTTGTCATGACCACGGCACTAATACCCCTCACTTCGACATATCAGCGGCATCGAATACCTCGCTTCAAATGTGACATGCGGCATTCACCCTCGCTTAAACATTTAGCGGTAAATATTCTTTCCTCGCTACGATATGACAGCGGCAAGTATTTCTATCATCGCTTCAAATGACAGCGGCAAAGCATTTAAAATCATCACTCGAATATAACTATGACTCATGGGATATGCACCAAGTATCCAACATACATATATGCAATCACAATGCATAATCCAACATGTATTTGCATCCACAATGCACAATCCAATATATACTTGCATCCACAATGCACAATCCAATAGGTATATAAAATACATGTTATCGTTGGGTGCCCGTACGTCTCTCTACGTCCCTTTCCAAAATGTAGAATTTGGTAGGACTTTATTTCCTTCGTTGTAGTGACACCTGGGAAGGCTCTACACAACCACACAATCTAATATTAGAAGCCAAATAATAGTCCAATACCAAAAATCTCATCAAAATAACCAAAAACTCATATTTTGGCATCTCGCGATCGTCGCCATCATGTCCCGATCGATCGCGAGAGCCAGCTGCTTTACTTGCCAAAATTCAGTCTTCACCGATCGATCGCCAAGTCTGGGGTGAACTGTCGCGAGACTCACCGATCGATCGCCCCAACTTGGCGATAGATCGCCGATAACTTATGTCCGCTACTGCTTGCGCACGATTGATCGCCAAAAAGGGGCGATCGATCGCCGCGACCTGTAACCCGAAAATCGCCATTTTTCTCCCTTAAACTTTCCGCAATCCACACCAACTCAAAAACCAACCAAACAATAACATCAAAACACCATAAACCTTCAATATAAACACTAATAACACCAAAAATCCAACACCCAACCAAATACATCACATTCCCAAAATCAAACCCCTTTTAAATCCCTAATATACAAACCCATTCAAACCAAAACATAAAAACATTACAATGAGAGATTCATACCACTTTTAGACTTCAAATCCTACCAAGAAATCCAACAATCCAAGTTTTTGCAAATCTCCTCCATTTTCTCCTTGCAAAACGTTTTGGGTTTGGGGAATAAGGGTTGGGGGAGTTTTTGGTGAGATAAGGAGTGATGGGGAAAGTGAGGGTAAGGGGGATATGGGTAGTGTATGTTGGGATATGCCCTAAGACAAGTCATTAGATGATTGTTTTGACATACAATGTTTATGATTTTATGAATGGCAATTCATTATTATATATTATTCGTTAACTGTGCAATGTGAATGAATATATATGTTAATGTCCTTAGAATAATATTGTATTATTCTTAAAGATGTCCCTAGTCAAGTATTATCATGAATAGGGATAATGATAATACGTAGAGACTAGTATGTGTTGATTGATGAACTGTTCATTGATATGAGATATCAAATCAACACATGGGTACATGTTAGAGAACGATGTACTGGACAGACCCACCATGAGAATGCAACATGGATAGTTATATGATTGTCATATGCAATTCTCATTGTGATAATAATGTATGTAATCCTTACGACTTGTGATCATCAGAGATCCCAACATAAGGAGTTATGTATCTTGATATTGTCAAACATTACCCGTAACAGGGTAAACTATAAAGGCGACTATTGGATACACTACGAATTATGTAGAGGGATGTTGACTGATCGAGATAGGATTTGTCCCTCCTATATAACAGGAGATGTGTTTGGCCCTTGATCAAGTGAGAACTAAAATGCATGGTCATGCTCGAATGAGTCGATATGAGATATCGAGCTTATTCGTTTATTCTAGTTCTACTTGGGGATCAAGAAATAAAGATTGAATATACGAGTATGACTATTCCATGACTCGTGTTCAATCTAAACACAAAGGACAAAGGGATTAAGTTACATGGTAAATATTATCACAAGTTCTAAAGGTTATGTCGAGTCATTGACATTCTTGTAAGGGTAGCCTCGATGTGTTGCTAGACACCGCTCCTTGATTGTAACGTAAAATGAGATTTTATGTCACTGCCAACATTACAAGATCCTATCGGGTCGCACAAAAGATTAAATCGATAAAGGGAATTAAATTCATTGGATGGATTAATTAATTAAGAAGAGTCTTAATTAAATAATTATGAGGATTTAATTAAATCATGGGTTTGAGCCCATAAGGCTTTGTGAAAGCCTTTAATTAAATTGTTTATAAAGATAACAAGGTGACTAATTATTGAATTAATTCATTCCTTGATATCACAATTATCAAAACCTAAAAGCTCTCAAGCTTAAACCACACGGCCGCCGCCTCCTTCCTCCTTCATCTTCACGGCCGACGTGAATAGTGGTGATCGGAACGGCTGCCGTTTAATTGGTTTTGAATCGTGGGGTTGGTTTTGGTTCAAGAATAAGTCTAGCAACTTGTTCTTGAACGTCCCTTGTTCGTTTAATCGTGTGGATACCGTTGAGGCAAGACCTTGGAGGTGTTGCTCGTGACTCGGGATCGTTGGACGTTGTGCTCCATGAATCTGCTCAAACACGCTACAAGGGTGAGACCTTCGTATAACCTTCATCCGATATGAAAACCTATGTATAGATCCGCGGTTTAGTAATCCAAAATTTTATTCCGATGCGTTGTATGCTTTATGGATTACTTACAGTGTACTACTAAATTAAAATGGTACTCCATTAATTAGCATGATGTATAAAATATCCCAACATGATATTTTAAAAGCATTTTCCAAAAATGCATTAAAACTCAATTAAACATGTTTTACCAAAATAATTTATATCCACCTCAATTAAACCATGTCATTACTCAATTTTCCAACATGCATCACATGCACCCTGAAATGTATTACCAGGTCACGCTCACCGCATGACTAAGCATTTCACCATAATAATTAATTCAACACCAAATTAATTAACACCATAATTATCACATAAACATAATTAATGCCCACATGCACATAATTATTTCAGGGATATCACATTTTTCATCATTTATAGCTTATTTCCTCCACTTTTACTCATTTGGACCTTGATTCCCGAAATATACAAATATATACCAAAATGCGTAATATTTTCCAGGAATCACTACAAAAGCCACTATAAAATCATTGTAAAATAAGTGTAAAAATAACACTTATCACTTATCAAAACTAGTATCTAACTTTGTTTTCGTATAAAATATTCATCAGTTCATTCTTTTTACTTTTGGTAAAAAAAATTGTACTCAAATCTCATTTCGATATAGCCATATTTCATTCTTTTCCATCATCTCTGTGATGCCTGGGAATTATTGGTATTAATCTCGGTGTGGTAATAATCCTTAATGGATTTTAATTGTGGCAATTGCGTATTAATTGCGGTTTTGGGACTTCCGGGGATTTTAAATCCTGTTTTGTAGTCGTTGGATCCAAGGGATGAGATTGTATTCTCATCGTGGTGATAACCTTGGAATTTGGTTTTTGGTGGAATCTGGGGTCCGGAGTACTTTGTACTGGGGCAGATAATGGAAATAGAGATTGGGAGGTAATTATTGAAAACAGATGATTTTTAATGAATCATGATGTAATTGTGGAAGTATTGGTATTTTGGAGCCTGGGTGCTATATATACCAAATGGACTCGGTATTCCGTCATTATACGGAATCACTTCCCTCTCTCCTCTCCCTCTCGCCTCTCTCTCACCCCAAACCCTTCCCTCTTCTCCTCTTGGAAGCAAATCGTTGGGGGCTCATCTTGGGAGCCCGATTTCTTGGAGAAAGGCTGGTAATCTTCTTCTCCTCACCTTTAGCTTCGATTTGATTATAGTTTTGTGCTAAATGGTTGAGTTTTGGGTTGGATTTGAGATTTGGGGGTTTTGGTTAAAAATCTGAAATGTTGATTTAGTGTTTTTATTGAGTTTAAATGGTGTATTGGTGGTGTTGAGGAAGTTAGGGGTGTTGGTTTTGAGTTTGGGTGTCAAAAACACCATGGAAGCTCGAATTTCTCGGAAAATCGCAGGTCGCGATCGATCGCCGAGGAGGGCCGATCGATCGTGACGAGCAGCTGTTATTTTGGTGACGATGAATAGTGCGGGCGATCGATCGCGAGTTCTCGGCGATCGATCTCGCGATCGATCGCGATAGGGCGTTGTTGCCCACTGGACAGGGGTGATCGACCGCGCTAAAAGCGGCGATCGATCGCCGCCCGTAGGAATTTGTTTTTTTTTGGAAATCTTGGAAAAATGTCGGGATTTTGGAATCGAGGTTTAAGTGGCCCGTTTCCGGGGAAATGTTTACATTCCAATGGGAATGCTATACTTTTAAAATGGATTGGTTGGAGCCAAAGTTTAATAAAACAGAATTCTCGGTTGGGTTTTTGGCTATCTTTTAAACTTATAAAATGGAATATTTTGGGTATTATGCATGCTTAGCCGGGGGGGGGGGGGGGGGGGGGGGCTTTTATTTTGGTAATCGTCATGGATGGACGATAGGTTTGGAAGTTGTGAACGTGCTTGGGCACGTGATTGCATGCCCATGTTTAATTGAAAGTTGTTTGCATGTTAGACTTAACTCATCGTGTCGTGGGACTCAGGCAAGGTTGGACTCAAACTACGGGAATAGGTATGTATAACGTACGAGCATAGCCTGTTATAATATTGCAACTGTGAAATGCATGGTATGTGGTAATTGCAATAAATGGATGTTAAAAGGCATGGCATGTGGTACTTGTAATAAATGGACTGCGACAAATGGAAATACGTTGGGAATTATATAGTGCCGCCTTGGGCGAGCAATGATTGGGATGTTGTCGCCGTTGAGCGACCATCGGTTATGCCGCCGCTGTTGTTGAGCGTGCGTGGGGTTAAAATGCCGCTATTGTGGAGCGAGCTATGAAATAGAACTATGGAATCATTGGCTAGATATATGTGATATCTGTAGTACCCTATTTGATAATTTAATCATATTTGATTATGGAACTGGTATAGTAGGGATGGTTTTAGTTGATCAATGAGATGATCAACTGGCTTTTGAGAATTTAATGGTTTGGTTATTTTGAGAACAGGGACAATACAGGGGATCCCAGATGAGGATGATACCATCCAGGGAGTATCATTTAAATTCATGGCATTTACATTCTGTAAATTATGAACTTTAATATTATGATTATTGGATTGGTGGTATTGGTATGCTCACCCCGTGTGGGGGCTGTCTCTGTTGTGGCAGGTGATACAGGTGCAGCAGCAGCTTTGGAGTTGAGCTCGGGCTGTTGATTAGAGGTACTTCCAGGATCGAGGTACCAGAGCTGGTTGAATAAGTACATAGATCCAGAGTTGAGATCTAGTTGTGCTTGGGAGGTTCTTCCAGGATTGAAGTACCAGTACACGCTTATTCATTGGGTGCTCTCATGTGAGTACGTTTCTACGTGTATATGGAATGTATAATTGGGCATGGTTTTCTCTCTTCATTTATGGTTTGCATGCAATTAAATACGGAATTGCTAAATGAACTGAGAGTATGTTAGTGTATTATTAGGGTGCATACTATGAAAGTGGCTTTGGTTGGGGAAGTTGAATATTATGAGGTTCTAATGCAAGAAATTTTATAGATGGTATATGATGTTATTCTTGTATATGGTTTCCTTCCCATGATAAATGGATTAATACACTAATAACGGGTTAAGGGCACGGGGGTCCTTACATTAGTGGTATCAGAGCAGTGGTTTGCTCTTTGGGGCTGTTGAGGGCCTAGGAACATGTTAATGGGAATGAGAAGCACATACTTATGCATGATGGTAGTTAGTGTTGTGTGGCACAACTATATTGCTTATGTGCGTTTATGATATGTGTTCATAATTGGAATATGTTGTTGCTAACCATGGTGGTTGCAGGGTCATATGAGACATGGATTATGCATTCCTGTTGCATATATATCGGAGTGATGATTTTAATGCTTTGCCGCTAAATGTTGAAGCGATGGTAAAATTCCGCATGTCACATTTGAAGCGAGGTGCATTAAAATACACTCATGGCGATGTTTACTGGGATACGGATTATGCATTACGGTTGCATACATGGCGTAGCGATGTGAATACTTGCCGCCTTCATGGCGTAGCGATGTGAATACTTGCCGCTGTCATACCGTAGCGAAGAGAGAATATTTGCCGCTGATATGAAGTGAAGAACACGACCACTGTCATATCATAGCGAGGGATATTATTTTCTGCTGGTATTGTCTAAGCAAGGGTTATTTCCGTTGTCATGTAACGCGAGGGGTATTTCCACTGTCATGATAAAACGAGGAGTAGTGGCGTTGTTGTCATACCACCGCGATGAAGAATATTTGCCGCTTAAGCGAGGGATATTATGCCACTAATATGGCGTAGCGATGAGCTTTTCGCTGTCATATGATAGCGACGGAGGATATTTGCCGCTTAAGCGAGGGATATTATGCCGCTGGTATGTCGAAGCGAAGTAGCGAAGAGGGATATTTGCCGCTTCTTAGCGAGGGATATCATGACGCTAGTTTATTGGCGATGGTTTATGCCGTGGGTATTCATAGCAATGGTTTATTCTGCTATTCTATTGGCGATGGTTTATGCCACCGGGTATTCATAGCGATGGTACATTCCGCTATTCTATTGGCGATGGTTTATGCCGCCGGGTATTCATAGCGATGGTTCATTCCGCTATTCTATTGGCGATGGTTTATGCCGCAAGGTGTTCATAGCGATTGTACATTCCGATATTCTATTGGCGATGGTTTATGCCGCTGGGTATTCATAGCGATGGTTCATTCCGCTATTCTATTGGCGATGGTTCATACCGCCGGGCATTATATAGCGACGGGTCATTCCGCTACATCTATTGGCGATGGTTCATACCGCCGGGCATTATATAGCGACGTGTCATTCCGCTACATCTATTGGCGATGGTTCATGCCGCCAGGTATTATATAGCGATGGGTCATTCCGCTACACCTATGGCGATCGTTCATACCGCCAGATATCTATAGCGATGTTTTATGCCACTGACTCTATGGCGAGGGATCATGCCGCTGATTCTATAGCGATGGGTGATGCCGCTATGTATGTTGCATTGGATTATGCCACCTACGAGCGATGGGTGCTGCTTGCGCACTGGTGGACGATGGATACAGGTACGCCGCCATCTTGTTAGTGATGAGGTATGGTGTATTATTGTTTTACTAGCATTATTGTGAATACCATGTGTTGTTATATACTGTCATGTGTTTGACAATGAGAATATGGATGTCGTGTAGCGACATATACCGTCACATGTTTGACGATGAGATTGTGAATGTCAGGTGTTGACATGTACCGTCACGAGTTGACGATGGGATTTTGGATGTCATATGTTGGCATATACCGTCACGGGATGACGATGACATAGTGGATATTCTATGTAGACGTGTAGCGTCGTGATGACGAATAATACGTCTAGGTGTACGTATTTAGTCACATGGTTTGAGTGCTGTTGATGGGCACAAGATGATGTCTACGTCACTGGTTGACGAGACTGTCACGCCGAGTAGGTTTTCTCGATGGATTATTGGATGCATTGTACCGGTGAGTGTACCGCATCATGTAATAGAGGTAAATATTTTCGAGTAGTGATACATTTGGGTATACTCGCTGGAATGGCTAAGGCCAAGTGATTGGTGGTAAGAGTAGTCAATGAGGAAACTACTCGTTTGTCGTTGTGATGTGTGGTAGACATGGTTACGCCCACCTTGGGGGTGTGGAATAAGTCCTAATGGATTAGGATTGCACTGTGGTTGAGCAAGGACATCGGAATGTCCATTATGCTTTGGTGTTTTAGAGAAATATTGGGTGATGACCCACTACTCTAATGGTTTGTACGGTATGGCATACCGGGATGGAACGTATGGCATGTTGATAGGTTTGGTACAAACCTATGGGAGCAGTGAATCGCTAGCCAGGTATTGTTGCAGTGCTTTAGAGTGCTTGTGATAGCCATTATACTACTCGTTGGATTCGAGTCTGGTGAATCGTATGGTGATACGATGAGGGTTATGGTAGACTCTTGTAGTCTCCTCGTGGTATGATAATTGAGGCAGGGAATGCCCACAGGGACGTTTATACGTCAAATGTTTCGAGGGACTTGTACCGGGACAACTCGATTTTGTTGGGAATACCAACGTGAGTGTCAGCAAGTCGTTGTTAGCTCTAGTTGAGCATCCTTGCATATGGAATGCAATGGGAGTCACAATTGGAATTGTGGGATATAGTTAGTGGGGTAACACTACTATATTGATTTTATCTCTTGGAGAGATTTGGATTGTACTGTCATGGAGACAGTTGGTATCGATCGTGGGTTGATTGTAAATCAGCCATGGTAATCAGTACTGATGATGGACTGAGTAATGGCTTTATATTTCCGGTAAGACGTACGAGGAGGCGTCTCTGGGAGATGCTCGTGGTTTATGGGGTACTATGGCATTAGTACATAGTATCATTAGATTGAGTATACGTGGTGTATACGGGTTTCGATTTGGTAATAGTGGCTTTGATACACTATTCTAACCAGTTGTGTATTTCTGGGTTTCGGAATATATTTTGGTATAAATATATCCAGGTTTTCCGAACAGTGGTTCGAGGTTGGAGGGTCATGGATTCATGACTTTTTCCTTGTGAAGGAGGCGGTATTGATATACCTACCGATTGGGAATCTTTGGGAGATTCAATGAGTCGGGTTGTGTGGTGTTGATGTTGGAATCACACCATGGGTCGTTGGTCTGTCAATCATTTATTCTCCGCGAGGTGAGAATAGCTGGGGATTGACAGTTGGTTATGGGACTTTGGGTATGATTGGTGATACCCGAGTCTATTGCATTGAGTATTCATGTTGTGTTGGTGCTTAGGCATGTGTACAGGTGTATGTATACGAATGCCAACTCTTCTTAATGCTCGTCGAGCATCGGACTAGTACGCTTGGTTTGGCAAATCTCTGGTGAGAGATTGTGGCATCTTGAGATTGATAAATCTCGATGGCACGATGCATTATGAGGAATGATCGTGATGGTTGACTTCCCCTAAGGAGGGATTGTCGTATCTTAGGCCATGGTATTTCATTTCTGAGTACTTTGATAACATCCCTGTGTTAGGATCGATGAATCCTAGGGTAAGCGAGGGATGGCCATGTTTTGGATTTGTTAGGTGTCGCGGTTGACACATGTGCAATTGATTGTTCTTGCATGCCCTTTCGGGAATTTGAGACCGACGATGTGTTTTGGACCAAGATGTGATTTCTTGGAACTTATGGATGTAGACATCTTTAGAGATGTGTTTTGTGTTGATCGGTAGCGATGAGATGCCCGATCCGTGTTGCAAGGTGGTGCAACTGCTCCTTTGATGGAGGTGGGATTGGAGAACGGGAACCGGATTTAGTATAAGTACACTGTAGTGTACTGGTGGTTTCCTTGGTAACGATGTGTGGTTAACATCGTAGGCTAAATCGTAAAGATAACATCGAGGCGGTATCTATTTTGGAATCGCAAATGATTCGTTTGACTTGCAGTTATGTTTGGCTGACTGCTTTTGAGATGGTTAGCATCGGAGAATGTTGATGTCTTTCATGGATTGGTGTCGGTTTGGGAGATTACTCCATTCCAGGTTTTGGTGCGAGGTCGGTATCCTCGCGGTTGGAATGTTATTCATGATTTGACGATGTAAATCTGTTTGGATTGTGTGGTCTCAGCGTTACGTGGAGTACGCCTGTGCAAATTTCGGGGACGAAATTTTATTAGTGGGGGATAATTGTGATGCCTGGGAATTATTGGTATTAATCTCGGTGTGGTAATAATCCTTAATGGATTTTAATTGTGGTAATTGCGTATTAATTACGGTTTTGGGACTCCCGGGGATTTTAAATCCTGTTTTTGGAGTCGTTGGATCCAAGGGATGAGATTGTATTCTCATCGTGGTGATAACCTTGGAATTTGGTTTTTGGTGGAATCTGGGGTCCGGAGTACTTTGTACTGGGGCAGATAATGGAAGTAGAGATTGGGAGGTAATTATTGAAAACAGATGATTTTTAATGAATCGTGATGTAATTGTGGAAGTATTGGTATTTTGGAGCCTGAGTGCTATATATACCAAATGGACTCGGTATTCCGTCATTATACGGAATCACTTCCCTCTTCCTCTCCCTCTAACTTCTCTCTCACCCCAAACCCTTCCCTCTTCTCCTCTTGGAAGCAAATCGTTCGGGGCTCGTCTTGGGAGCCCGATTTCTTGGAGAAAGGCTTGTAATCTTCTTCTCCTCACCTTTAGCTTCGATTTGATTATAGTTTTGTGCTAAATGGTTGAGTTTTGGGTTGGATTTGAGATTTGGGGGTTTTGGTTAAAAATCTAAAATGTTGATTTTAGTGTTATTATTGAGTTTAAATGGTGTATTGGTGGTGTTGAGAAAGTTAGGAGTGTTGGTTTTGAGTTTGGGTGTCAAAAATACCATGGAAGCTCGAATTTCTCGGAAAATCGCAGGTCGCGATCGATCGCCGAGGAGGGCCGATCGATCGCGACGAGCAGCTGTTATTTTGGTGACGATAAACAGTGCGGGCGATCGATCGTGAGTTCTCGGCGATCGATCGCGAGCGAGTTGGCGATCGATCGCGGAGACTCACGATCGATCGCGATAGGGCGTTGTTGCCCACTGGACAGGGGCGATCGATCGCGCTAAAAGCGGCGATCGATCGCCGCCCTTAGGAATTTGTTTTTTTGGAAATCTTGGAAAAATGTCGGGATTTTGGAATCGAGGTTTAAGTGGCCCGTTTCCGGGGCAGTGTCTACATTCCAATGGGAATGCTATACTTTTAAAATGGATTGGTTGGAGCCAAAGTTTAATAAAATGGAATTCTAGGTTGGGTTTTTGGCTATCTTTTAAACTTATAAAATGGAATATTTTGGGTATTATGCATGCTTAGCCAGGGGGGCTTTTATTTTGGTAATCGGCATGGATGGACGATAGGTTTGGAAGTTGTGAACGTGCTTGAGCACGTGATTGCATGCCCATGTTTAATTGAGAGTTGTTTGCATGTTAGCACTTAACTCATCGGGTCGTGGGACTCAGGCAAGGTTGGACTCGAACTACGGGATTATAAGGTACGTATAACGTACGAGCATAGCCTATTATAATATTGCAACTGTGAAATGCATGGTATGTGGTAATTGCAATAAATGGATGTTAAAATGCATGGCATGTGGTACTTGTAATAAGTGGACTGTGAAATGTATAGTACATGGTAGTTGCGACAAATGGAAATACGTTGGGAATTATATAGTGCCGCCTTGGGCGAGCAATGATTGGGAAGTTGTCGCCGTTGAGCGACCATCGGTTATTTCCCCGCTGTTGTTGAGCGTGCGTGGGGTTAAAATGCCGCTATTGTGGAGCGAGCTATGAAATAGAACTATGGAATCATTTGCTAGATATATGTGATATCTGTAGTACCCTATTTGATGATTTAATCATATTTGATTATGGAACTGGTATAGCAGGGATGGTTTTAGTTGATCAATGAGATGATCAACTTGCTTTTGAGAATTTAATGGTTTGGTTATTTTGAGAACAGGGACAATATAGGGGATCCCGGATGAGGATAATACCATCCAGGGAGTATCATTTAAATTCATGGCATTTACATTCTGTAAATTATGAACTGTAATATTATGATTATTGGATTGGTGGTATTGGTATGCCACCCCGTGTGGGGGTTGTCTCTGTGATGACCAGGGATTATAGATGTTAATCCCGGAGTGTTAATAACCCCTAAAGTTGTTCTTACGTGGCGATTTGGAGTTTAATCGCGGTGTTGGGCCTTCCGGGCTCGTCTATTTGGGTAGTTGGGATCGTTGGATCCCGAGGTTGAGATTGTATTCTCATTTGGGTGAAAAACCTAAGAGTTGGGTTTTTAGTGTGACTCGGGATCTGGGGTGCTTTGTGTGGGCACCGGTAGGGGGTTTTGGAGTTAGAGAGAGAATTTTTGAAAACAAATGATTTTTAATGAATCGTGATGTATTTGTGGGGCTATAAGTATTTCGGGGTAATTTTGCTATATATACCAGTTGAACCCGAGATTTTAATTATTGGAAGCCTTTTTCCTCACCTTGCCGTCTCTCTCTCCCCCCGCTACTTCACGTCTTCCTCGACCCTCGCCGCTTCAAGCCGTGCGCCCGCCGCCGTCCGGCCGCCGTCCGACCGCCATCCGGCGCGTCCGACCTATCATCGGCTTCGTCTCTTCCAGGCGCACCTTCCCATACAAAGAATTTGAAGTTTCGTTGAGAATCGCGTTCAGATTTGCCAGAAAATCGCAGGGGTTCGAAAGTTCGAATCTGTCCGATTTGGGGCTCGATTTTTGCACATCATTCCTCGGAGCATGGAACTTGAGCAAGGTTTGGCTCGGACTTCGGAGATTTAAGGTACGTGCGACGTACGAGCATTACTTTATATGAGAGCATTGTGAAATGCATAGTGTATTTTGATTGCATTAGATGGTTGTGCGTATGGTTATATATATAAGTGTTGATATAGCTATGGAACGATCTAATCTTGATATCGCCGCCACAAGCGTGCGTGATTTTAGAGTTGCATAACCTCATAAGATATATGGGGTACTGGATGTATATGACCATGGTAGGGCATTGAGATGCCTGAGAATGATCGTGGAAGCATGTATTCATTATAAGACATGTGAGGTGTCTAAGTATAATGGAGAATTGGTAAAATAAATGCTAGGCATTTGAGCTATCTGTGATTGGTAGCAAAGTTGAAAATCAGTATTAGATATTGAGATATCTATATTGTATGTATAATGAATTTGGAATCATTAATTATTGATATTTAATAATCAGGCATGCGATGAGTTAAATCAATGTGTTGATTTACTGATTTTTGAGATTTGATGAGTTTGATGATTGTGAGAACAGGGACAGTACACGGAATCCCGGATGAGGACGTTGCCATCCAGGGAGTATCATTTAAAATTCATTAGTATTTACTTTTGATGTAAATTATGAATTTCATTATTGTGATTATGGGATTTTGTGTATTGGTATGCTCACCCCGTTGGGGGCTGTCTCTGTTGGGGCAGGTGAACAGGTACATCGATGGCTGTGGAGCTGAGCTCGAGCTGTTGATTGGATGTACTCCCATGATCGTGGTACCAGGGCTTGATGGAGCACGGTATCGTATAGAGTACTTATATACACCCGAGGGTTATATACACATTTATGATGCTCGCATGTGAGCACTGTTATACTTGTATATGGGTTGTATATAAAGGCATGAGCCTTTCTCTCTTTCATTCTATGTTGCATGCAATTAAGGGTAGAATTGCTAATGATATGAGAGTCATTGGTGTATTTTGTGGGTGTTGAAACCCACTTATGTTGTCTTATGTGTGGTGTCTTCCCTGGCTGGGAATTTACTTAGTGTTGCTGTATTCTGATGAGTATGTGTTTTCCCTGGCCGGGAACTATATTATGTGATGTGCTTTTATTTCGGGATGGCTCTATTTATGGGGAGACTCTGCCCAAATTTTTATAAAAGTCCACAATGTAAAAAGTGGTGTGACACAACTCTTTTGCTTATGTGCATTTGTAACGTGTGATCATAGTGAAACGATTATATGTCATAACATCTATAGGATCATAATATAATCTGTTGATTATGATTGTGAGTTGTGACACAGGGACAACCAAATGGAGCATTTTGAAATGCATTGGGATACAGGAAGTACTTTGTACTCATAGTTTATGCATTTGCTCGTTATAATCATATTGTGGTGAATATGGATTATTATATGCTCATGATTTGTGATTGTTCCTGTAGGGACACTATGACACGAAGGGCTAAGGCCAGGGTTGAAAGACACGAAACGGTAACCTGCGTTTTATATACATCATGGATTATGCATTGTGGATTGCATGTGTACAATGGAGTGATGATTTTAATGCTTTGCCGCCAAATGTTGAAGCAATGGGTGGGAGTACCGCATGTCGCATTTGAGCGAAGTGCATTAAAATACATTCATGATGATATATATTGGATATAGTATATGCTTTGTGTTGCAGGTATAGACGGGATACTTGGTGAATATCCCATGAGTCATTGTTATGGATGAGTGATGGTTTTAAATGCTTGCCGTTATTTATTGTTTTGTGCCGCTAATATGTGAAGCGAGGGGTGGGAGCGCCGCATGTCACATTGAAGCGTGGTTATCATATGAGGCGAGGAAAGAATATTTGCCGCTAAAATGTGAAGCGAGGGGTGGGAGCTCCGCATGTCCATTTAAGCGAGGTTATTCTATGCCGCCTATATGTGAAGCGAGGGGTGGGAGTACCGCATATTTTATTGAGCGAGGGGCATTAAAATACACTACCGTAACAATGACTAGGGGTCGGCTATTCTATTGGCGATGCTTCTTGCCGCCAGGTATATTGATAGCAACGGTTCATTCCGCTATATTGATTGGCGATGGTTCTTGCCGCCAGGTATATTGATAGCGACGGTTCATTCTGCTATATTGATTGGCGATGATTCTTGCCGCCAGGTATATTGATAGCGACGGTTCATTCCTCTATATTGATTGGCGATGGTTCTTGCCGCCAGGTATGTTGATAGCGACAGTTCATTCCGCTATATTGATTGGCGATGGTTCTTGCCGCCAGGTATATTGATAGCGACGGTTCATTCCGCTATATTGATTGGCGATGGTTCTTGCCGCCGATATATTGATAGCGATGTCTCATTCCGCTATTCTATTGGGGATGGTATGTAAGGACCCTAGTTCCTTAAGTGCGGATTCAAGATATAAATAGGGCTAAATATGTATTAAAGACATCTTAGGATTCTGGTTTGATGTGAGCACAATTAGGTTACAGGCCAAAATAAAACTTCAACAATTAATCAGTTACATTCTCGATCATGAATGTTTAAGTGATAGTATTAGACTACTTCTCGAGTAGAGACTATCCAAGATTCCTGTACTCTATCTTCATTTACACTTTCAACAGCTCACAGTTCAACCGACCCTCAGCCCCCTTGATTCAAAATGTACCTACAGGAACAACTCACCATGAGCATATATATATATATCATCACTTAACACAATTCAACTTAATAAAGAAATTAAGCGTATGAAACGATTAATTGATATGCTCCTCGATTACCACATTAGCACATTTCATTGTCGTTCCTGTTTCACAAGCTTATGCACAAAATCATTAGTTCAAGATATAATGATCGATAACGCGTTTCCAATTATAATCACAATAATTCACTTTAACCACTTGAATTGTGACTGTTCCGGTCCCAATACAACAGCGGAATTTTAGGACCCCTCGCTTCGACATATAGCGGCATCATATGATATCCCTCGCTTCGACAATGACAGCGGCATGTTACCTCGCTTAGACATGACAGCGGCAAATATCATACTATCATCGCTTCATATGACAGCGGCAAGTACCTCCCTCGCTCGGAGATAAAGGCTACCGGAACATTCATCAATTCCCATCACATTAATCAATCACAATAGTTGATTCCATTATCACAGTAATTCACAATCATTTCACATATATCATCACGTGTAAGGATTCACTATCCACAATGCACATAATTAAATGTATGGCACGTTTTACCGTCCGATGCTCGTACGTCTCACTACGTACCTTGGTTCCAAAAGTGGAGATATCGTGGACTTTATCTCCTAGGCTGTGTGGCTACCTGGGATGGTTCACTTGAGCTTCAAGTTTTTGGCAAGAAAACACAAAAACTCTTCCTTTTTCAAGTCTTCTCTTCCACTCCAGTTTCAAAAACGAAAATGGCAGCTAATGGAGTGAATGGATGAGGTTTAGAGACAAAATCTGAGAGGGATGGGGTGATGGGATGTAAAGCAATGCAAGTGGCCCTCTTTGTCATGCTAGTTAATTTCAAAACTTTTAATGTATGATAAATTACAAGCATGATGTATGAAATACCTCTACATGATATTTTAAAAGCATATTACCACAATGGATTCAAAGTCTTCATTAAAATCATGCTTTCCCAAATAAACACAACCCATATCAAATAAACTATCATAACACTCAAATTCCCCACATGAATAACATGCACTCCGAAATGCTTTACCGGATCATTCCTATCATGACTAAGCATTTCATATGATAAACAATGCCGACACATAATTCATTTATCACCATAAATCACATAAACATGCCCAAATCGCATATAATTATTTCGGGGACATCACAATACTCCCCTACTTATAAGATTTCGCCCTCGAAATCACATGCACTTACCCAACCAAAACTAAACATAATTCACATACCAGAGAATAGTTCTGGGTAATGCTGCACCATATGCCGTTCCGTCTCCCACGTGGCCTCTTCGACACCCCGACGATCCCACTGAACCTTGACCATCGGTATGACCTTGCTTCGAAGTCTGCGATCCTCTCGATCCAGAATTCTGACTGGCCGTTCAACATAGGATACATCTGAACTCAACTGAACCTCAGAAGGTTTCAATACATGAGACGGATCCGGCTCATACTTCCTCAACATAGAAACATGGAAGACATCATGTATACCGGATAATGACGGCGGTAGTGCTAGTCGGTAAGCCAGAGTGCCTATGCGCTGTAATATCTCGTATGGCCCAACATATCTCGGAGACAACTTCCCCCGCATACCAAAACGAACTACACCTCTGAAAGGTGAGATTTTCAGAAAGACCTTGTCTCCTACTTGGAATTCTAATGGTCGCCGTCGTTTATTAGCATAGGCCGCTTGCCTATCTTGAGCCGCTTTCATTTTCTGACGGATCACTTTTATTTTCTCTTCCATTTCACGAATCAATTCCGGTCCTCCGACCGTCTTACTAGTCAAATCTTCCCAGTATAACGGTGACCTACAACGTCGACCGTAAAGGGCCTCAAATGGAGCCATCTGTATGCTCGCTTGATAACTGTTGTTATAAGAGAATTCCACTAGCGGCACTGAATCTTGCCACGGAGCATCGAACTCTAAAACACACGCCCTCAATATGTCCTCAAGCGTCTGTATGGTACGCTCTGTCTGACCATCTGTCTGAGGGTGATAAGCCGTACTCAGTCTCACTTCTGTACCCAAAGCTGATTGAAGACCCTCCCAAAAGTGCGATGTGAACCGTGGGTCTCTATCGGATACAATCGAGACTGGAATGCCATGCAATCTTACTACGTTCCGAACATATAATTGAGCCATCTTTAAGTATGTGAAAGTCATACTATATGGAATGAAGTGAGCCACTTTTGTCAGTCGATCTACAATCACCCAGATCGCATCAAATCCCGAGGCAGTCCTTGGCAAATGGGTCACGAAATCCATAGAGATGTGCTCCCACTTCCACTCTGGTATCTCTAAACTCTTCAACTCGCCTCCGGGCCTCTGCCTTTCTGCTTTCACTTGTTGGCAAATTAGACATTTCTTAACGAATGACATAACGTCTCTCTTCATCCGTCTCCACCAAAATTGATCACGCAAGTCCTTGTACATCTTTCTCCCACCTGGATGTATGCTAAGTCTGCTACAATGAGCACGATGCAAGATCCCTTGACGCATCTCTGGTGCCCTCGGCACTACCCAACGGTTACCAAGTCTCAAGGAACCATCCTCTGCTACTCTGAATTTTGATGGCTGACCCAGACGTATACATGATAACCATCTCTGTACTTCAACGTCTGTCACCTGGACTTTCCTGATAAGTTCAAAGATGTCCGGTTCTGCCAATAAGGTCGACACCCGCACCGGCGATACATCTAAATCAAAATCATATCCCAATTGACAACAAGAGGCCATCAAAGCCGACAGCTGAATCACATCATCTGCTGTATACTTCACTTTCCTGCTCAAGGCATCAGCGGTCAGGTTCGCCTTCCCTGGATGGTACTCTAACTCGCAATCATAGTCCTTGAGTAAATCCATCCACCTCCTTTGCCTCATATTCAGTTCCGCTTGAGTAAATAGGAACTTCAAGCTCTTATGATCTGTGTAAATGGTAAAGGATGTACCATAGAGATAATGTCGCCAAATTTTCAAAGCGAAAATAATGGCCGCCAGTTCCAAATCATGAACCGGGTACCTGGTCTCATGAGGTTTCAACTGCCTCGATGCATAAGCCACCACGTGCTTATCCTGCATCAGTACACAGCCCAATCCTTGCAGTGATGCATCCGTGTACAAAGCAAACCGTTCGTTCTCCGAAGGAATTACCAGAACAGGCGCTGTAGTCAGTCGGTGCTTCAACTCTTGGAAGCTCTGCTCACATGCCTCAGACCATGAAAACGGAACACCCTTCTGAGTCAACTGCGTTAACGGCTTAGCGATCTTAGAGAATCCCTCGACGAAACGTCGGTAGTAACCCGCTAAACCGAGGAAGCTACGGATCTCGGGCACGGATGTAGGCGCAGACCAATCCATCACTGCTTCCACTTTCCTGGGATCCACAGAAATCCCATCACTAGAAATTACATGCCCCAAAAATACTACGCTGCTCAGCCAAAATTCACACTTGCTCAGCTTAGCATACAACTGATTGTCCCTGAGAACCTGGAGCACTGTCCTCAAATGATTCCTGTGGTCTTCCTCTGTGATGTCCGGGAATTAATGGTGTTAATCCCGGTGTAGTATTAATCCTGGATGGATTTTTAATTGTGGCAATTAGGAATTAATTGCGGTTCGGCATCTCCCGAGGTTGGTAAATCGGGCCTTCTGGGCTCGTCTAATTGATTAGTTGGGATCGTTGGATCCCGAGGTTGAGATCGTATTCTCATTCCGGTGAAAACCTGCGAGTTGGGTTTTTAGTGTGACTCAGAATCTCGGGTGCTGTTTGTGGGCACCGGTAGGGGGTTTTTGAGTTAGAGAGAGAGTTTTTGAAAACAGATGATTTTTAATGAATCATGATGTATTTGTGGGGCTATTAGTATTTCGGGGTATTTTTGCTATAAATACCAATTAAACCCGGGATTTTAATTATCGGAACCATTTTCCTCTTCTTCCTCCTCTCTTCCCGCGCGCGAGCCTTCCCGATCCCCTTTGACCCCCGCCGCTTCAAGGCGTGCGCCCGCCGCCGTCCGGCCGCCGTTCGGCGCGTGCGACCCGCCGTTGGAATCGTCTCTCCGAGGCGCAGCTATACATACAATCAATTTGAAGTTTGGTCGCGATTTGAGCTCGAATTTCTGCTGGAAGCGCTAGGGTTCGAACTGGGTTTCTGTTCGATTTTGTGGCTCGTTTTTGGTACGATTTTTGGGGCTCTTTTTCCAGTGTTTTTGGGGCGTTTTGTAATGCATTTTGTGTCGAAAATTTATGCTTTGTGGTTCAAGGATTTTGGTTGCCAATTGATTCGATTTGAGCGCTGGATTGCAAGGCTCATAGTTCGAATTTCTTGATGTTGGGCGGGTTAGGGTTCGAATTTTGGGGGTTTTGGTTTGGGGATGTTGATTCTTGTTGTTAATTAATTAATTTATGGTTTAGATGCTTATTGGGTTCGAATTGAGGAATTGGATTCGAATTTAGGGCTTTAAATTCGAATTTTGGGGGTTTCGCATGTGGGGCGATTATTCATGTTGTTGATTGATTAATTCATGTTTTAAATGAATTATGGTGATTTTTGGATTTGATTTGTGTGGTTGGGGTTCGAATTTTAGGAGTGGTTCTTGAGCAATTTTTGATATTGTCTCATTCGTTTCCCCTCCCTGTATATGCCCTGCCCCGGGTCTTTTAAATGGTAAATTGTTGTGGATTGACAATATGTTGAGGGTTATGGGTGTGCTTGAGCATGGGTTGCATGTTCGTAATTAATTGTGAATTATTTATCGTGTTAGCACATCGTTCCTCGGAGCATGGAACTCGAGCAAGGTTTGGCTCGGACTTCGGAAATTAAGGTACGTGGGACGTACGAGCATTAGCCTATTATAGTATTGCAACTGTAATATGCATGGTTTGTGATAATGGTATTAAATGGGCATTGGAATACATGGTGTATGGTAATTGTATTATATGGACATTACAATATCTGGCAGGTGGTCTGGCATGTGGTAATTACATTGGATAAATATTGAGATGCATGGTGCACTATATTTACTTCAAATGGATAATGATATGCATGGTAAACGGTCTTTGCCTTCAATGGATATATATATATATATATTGGGAATCATACAGTGCCGCCTTCGAGCGAGCAATGATTCGGGATGCGGTCGCCATTGGGCGACCATCGGTTATGACGCCGCTATTGTTGAGCGTGCGCGAGGTTTAGTATGCCGCTATTGTGGAGCGAGCAATGAAATAAGAACATGGAATTGTTGGTTAAATATATGCGATATCTATAGTCTTTTACATTATGTTCTTATCCCTTTGATTATGGAACTGGTATAATAGAACGGTATTAGTTAATCTATGTGACGATTAACTGGCTTTGGGAATTTGATGAGTTTGGTTATTTTGAGAACAGGGACAATACAGGGGGATCCCGGATGAGGGTATTGCCATCCAGGGAGTATCATTTAAATTATGGCATTTACATTCTGTAAATTATGAATTGCAATATTATTATTTTGTGATTGGTGGTATTGGTATGCTCACCCCGTGTGGGGGCTGTCTCTGTTGGGGCAGGTAACACAGGTGTAGCGGCTTTGGAGTCGAGCTCGGGCTTTTGGTTAGAGGTACTTCCAGGATCGAGGTACCAGAGCTGATTGGATGGACGCTCAGATCCAGTGTTGAGATCGAGTTGTGCTTGGAAGGTGCTTCCAGGATAGAAGTACCAGTAGCGGTATCCGGTATAGTGTTTTATGCATCAAATACACGTTTATTCATTGAGTACACCTTACGTGTATATGGGATGTATAAATGGGCTATGGCCTCTTTCTGTTCATTATGGTTGCATGCAATTAATTATGGAAATTGCTAAATGAACTAAGAGCATATTAGTGTATTATGTGGGTGCATGTTATGTGAATAATAATGGTAGGGGGAATTTGAATATTGGGAATTGAATGCAAGAAATTTTCTGGGTAGCATACGGTGTTGCACTTGCATAGGGTTTTTCCCCTGATGGTATGATTATATGCACTCATGGTATGGCTTAATGCACTAATTACGGGTTAAGGGCACGGGGGTCCTTACATTAGTGGTATCAGAGCAGTGGTTAGCTCTTTGGGGCTGTTGAGGGCCTAGGAACATGTTATTGGGAATGAGAAGCACATACTTATGCATGATTGCTTATGTGCGTTTATGATATGTGTTCATCATTGGCATATGTGTTGCTAACCATGGTGGTTGCAGGGTCTTATGAGACATGGACTATGCATTACGGTTGCATAGGTATACATCGGAGTGATGATTTTAATGCTTTGCCGCTACATGTTGGAGCGAGGTGCATTAAAATACACTCATGGCGATGTTTATGGGAATACGGATTATGCATTACGGTTGCATGCACGTCGAAGCGATGATGCCGCTGTCGTGTCGAAGCGATGGTAAATGCCGCTGTCACGTCGAAGCGATGATGCCGCTGTCGTGCCGAAACAATTATTGAAATACGGGTTATGCATTACGGTTGCATGCATGGCGTAGCGATATGAATACTTGCCGCTGTCGTATTATAGCGATGAAGAATATTTGCCGCAAATATGTCGAAGCGAAGGAAAATGCCGCTGTCATATTATTATTGCGAGGGATATTATGCCGCTAATACGTCGAAGCGAAGGGTATTTCCGCTGTCATGCCGGAATGATGGTAAATGCCGCTGTCGTGTCGAAGCGATGGTAAATGCCGCTGTCACGTCGAAGCAATGGTACCACCGTCATGTCGAAACGATGATGCCGCTGTCGTGTCGAAGCGATGATACATGCCGCTGTCACGTCGAAGCGATGATGCCGTTGTCATGACGTAGCGATGTGATCGGGAACAAAGTACTACATGAGTGTGAGTACCTCTTGAGTCCGCGATTATCCGGGTATTTTATTGGCGATGGTTCCGCCGGGTATTTTATTGGCGATGGTTACGCCGGGTATTTTATTGGCGATGGTTCCGCCGGGTATTTTATTGGCGATGGTTCCGCCGGGTATTTTATTGGCGATGGTTACGCCGGGTATTTTATTGGCGATGGTTACGCCGGGTATTTTATTGGCGATGGTTACGCCGGGTATTTTGTTGGCGATGGTTACGCCGGGTATTTTATTGGCGACGGTTACGCCGGGTATTCTATTGGCGATGGTTTATACCGCCGGATATCTATAGCGACATTTTATGCCGCTGACTCCATGGCGAGGGATCATGCCGCTGATTCGATAGCGATGGGTTATACCGCTATGTGTGTAGCACTGGATTATGCCGCCTACGAGCGATGGGTGCTGCTTATGTACCGCTGGTGGACGATGGATACAGGTATTCCGCTATCTCGATAGCGATGAGGTATGGCATATTACTTTTGTTATCAGTATGGTGATTATGGTGTATTATTATTTACCGTCATGTGTTTGACGATGAGATTATGGATGTCGTGTATCGACAGGTACCGTCATATGTTCGACGATGTTATTTGGGATAACTATGTGGACGCTTGGCGTCATTTTGGTGATTTATACATTCATGTTTATGTATATGGTTGTATGGTTTGAGTGCCGATGGTGGGCACATGGTAGGGTCTGGGTATTTAGTTGACGAGACCTTTTGCCGAGCAGGTTTGCTCGATGGATCATTGATGCATTGTACCGGTGAGAGTACGCATCGTATTATGGAGGTATATTATTGACGAGCAATGATACCCTTGGGTATGCTCGCTGGGATGGCTAAGGCCAAGTGAATGGTGGTAAGAGTAGTCATTGAGGAAACTACTCGCTTGTTATTGTGATGAGGAGTAAACATGGTTACACCCACCCTAAGGGCGTGGAAGAAGTCCTAATGGATTAGGATTGCATGATAATTGAGCGTGGACGCCGGGTTGTCCAGTGTGCTTTGGTGTTTTAGAGATATGTTGGGCAATGACCCACAACTCTAATGGTTTGGGCGGTATGGTATACCGGGATGGAATGTGTGTCGCGTTAATAGGTTGGTATAAGCCTATGGGACCAGCGAATCACTAGCCAGGTATTGTTGCAGTGCTTTAGTGTGCTTGTGGTAGCTATTATAATGCTCGTTGGATTCGAGTTTGGTGAATCGTATGGTGATACGATGAGGGTTATGGTAGACTCTTGTAGTCTCTATGTGGCATGGTGTTTGAGGTAGGGAATACCTCACGGGGACGTTATACGTCATTGTTTTGAGGGACTTGTGCTGGGACAGCTCAAGTTTGTTGGTATTACCAACGTGAGTGTCAACAAGTCGTGGTTAGCTCTAGTTGAGCATCCTTGCATATGGCATGCAATGGGAGTCACAATGGTTTGTGAGATATAGTTAGTGGGGTGACACTACTATATTGATTTTTTTATCTCTTGGAGAGATTTGGATTGTACTGTCTTGGAGACAGCTTGCATCGGTCGTGGTTTGATTGTAAGTCAGCCATGGTAAGCATTACTGATGTTGGACCGAGTAATGGATTTCTTACCTCGGTGAGACGTTTGAGGAGACGTCTTCGGGGAGATGCTCGATTTTGGAGTACTATGGTATTAGTACAAAGCATCGTTGGAAGGTGTATACATGGCGTATACGGATTTTTGGATTGGGTAATGGTAGTATTGATGCACTACTCTAACCAATTGTATATTTCTGGGTTCCGGGATATGTTTTGGTATTAATATACCAGGTTTTCCGAACGGTAATTCGAGGATTGGAGGATCATGGATTCATGACTTCTTCCTTGAGAGGAAGACGGTATTGTGATTCCTACCGGTTGAATCTTTTGGGGAGATTCGTTATTTTGGTTCGTGTGGTGGTGATGTTGAAATCACACCCTTTGGTTTTGGTTTGTCAACCATCATTCTCCGTGGGGCGAGAATAATCGGGGTTTGACAGTTGGTTTTGGGATTTGGGTGTGATTGGAGACACCCGAGTCTATTGCATTGCGTATGCATGTTGTGTGGTGTATGGGCATGTATGCCGTGTGTGTATACGAATGCCAACCTTTTTTCGTTCATTGTGGAACGCCGAGTGTGTATAATTGGTTTAGTGGATCTCCGGTGTGAGATTGTGGAACCTCGAGATCGGTAATCTCGATGGCACGATGCATTCTAATGAATGATCGTGAGGGTTGTTTGATTCCCCGAGGAGGGATCGATGTGATTTGGAATCATGGTGGTTCTTGTTGAATAATTCGATAGCCTTCCTATTTTAGGATTGTTAGATCCAAGGATAAATGAGGGATGGCCGAGATTCGGATTTGTTTAGTGTCATGGTTGACACTTGTGTAGGAATGCAATTGGTTGCCTTCCATGTCCCCTATGGAACTTGAGACTTGGTGGAGTCTTGATGGTGTGTCGGGACCAAGATATGATTTCTTGGAACACACCGGTGTAAACATCCTCGGTGATGTATTTTTGTATGGATCAGTGACCGTGGGTAACCCGGTCCGGGTTGCAAGTGGTGCAACTACTCCTTTGGAGGAGATGGGCTGGGAAGCGAAACTGGTTTTTTCTGTGAGTATACTGTTGTATACTAGTGGTCCCCACCATGACGATATGTGTCATGCATCGTGGGCAGGTGGTGAATATCACGGGATGATATCTTTGTCAGAACCAATGGAGATTTGGTTGGGTTGCAGTTTTGGTGGACTGACTTGTGGGACGATTCATGTCGAGGTATGTTGTTATCTTTCGGGTTTGTATTGGTTTTGGCGTTGCGCTATTTTGGGGCTTGGTGCGAGACTGGTATTCTCGCAGTTGTTAATTCGATTCTAAGGTGGTTCAGAATCAGGGTCTTGGCTTTGTTTTGTTGGTGTAGTCCTGGTGTTACGTGGAGTACACCGGTGCAATTTCGGGGACGAAATTTTATTAGTAGGGGATAATTGTGATGTCCGGGAATTAATGGTGTTAATCCCGGTGTAGTATTAATCCTGGATGGATTTTTAATTGTGGCAATTAGGAATTAATTGCGGTTCGGCATCTCCCGAGGTTGGTAAATCGGGCCTTCTGGGCTCGTCTAATTGATTAGTTGGGATCGTTGGATCCCGAGGTTGAGATCGTATTCTCATTCCGGTGAAAACCTGCGAGTTGGGTTTTTAGTGTGACTCAGAATCTCGGGTGCTGTTTGTGGGCACCGGTAGGGGGTTTTTGAGTTAGAGAGAGAGTTTTTGAAAACAGATGATTTTTAATGAATCATGATGTATTTGTGGGGCTATTAGTATTTCGGGGTATTTTTGCTATAAATACCAATTAAACCCGGGATTTTAATTATCGGAACCATTTTTCCTCTTCTTCCTCCTCTCTTCCCGCGCGCGAGCCTTCCCGATCCCCTTTGACCCCCGCCGCTTCAAGGCGTGCGCCCGCCGCCGTCCGGCCGCCGTTCGGCGCGTGCGACCCGCCGTTGGAATCGTCTCTCCGAGGCGCAGCTATACATACAATCAATTTGAAGTTTGGTCGCGATTTGAGCTCGAATTTCTGCTGGAAGCGCTAGGGTTCGAACTGGGTTTCTGTTCGATTTTGTGGCTCGTTTTTGGTACGATTTTTGGGGCTCTTTTTCCAGTGTTTTTGGGGCGTTTTGTAATGCATTTTGTGTCGAAAATTTATGCTTTGTGGTTCAAGGATTTTGGTTGCCAATTGATTCGATTTGAGCGCTGGATTGCAAGGCTCATAGTTCGAATTTCTTGATGTTGGGCGGGTTAGGGTTCGAATTTTGGGGGTTTTGGTTTGGGGATGTTGATTCTTGTTGTTAATTAATTAATTTATGGTTTAGATGCTTATTGGGTTCGAATTGAGGAATTGGATTCGAATTTAGGGCTTTAAATTCGAATTTTGGGGGTTTCGCATGTGGGGCGATTATTCATGTTGTTGATTGATTAATTCATGTTTTAAATGAATTATGGTGATTTTTGGATTTGATTTGTGTGGTTGGGGTTCGAATTTTAGGAGTGGTTCTTGAGCAATTTTTGATATTGTCTCATTCGTTTCCCCTCCCTGTATATGCCCTGCCCCGGGTCTTTTAAATGGTAAATTGTTGTGGATTGACAATATGTTGAGGGTTATGGGTGTGCTTGAGCATGGGTTGCATGTTCGTAATTAATTGTGAATTATTTATCGTGTTAGCACATCGTTCCTCGGAGCATGGAACTCGAGCAAGGTTTGGCTCGGACTTCGGAAATTAAGGTACGTGGGACGTACGAGCATTAGCCTATTATAGTATTGCAACTGTAATATGCATGGTTTGTGATAATGGTATTAAATGGGCATTGGAATACATGGTGTATGGTAATTGTATTATATGGACATTACAATATCTGGCAGGTGGTCTGGCATGTGGTAATTACATTGGATAAATATTGAGATGCATGGTGCACTATATTTACTTCAAATGGATAATGATATGCATGGTAAACGGTCTTTGCCTTCAATGGATATATATATATATATATTGGGAATCATACAGTGCCGCCTTCGAGCGAGCAATGATTCGGGATGCGGTCGCCATTGGGCGACCATCGGTTATGACGCCGCTATTGTTGAGCGTGCGCGAGGTTTAGTATGCCGCTATTGTGGAGCGAGCAATGAAATAAGAACATGGAATTGTTGGTTAAATATATGCGATATCTATAGTCTTTTACATTATGTTCTTATCCCTTTGATTATGGAACTGGTATAATAGAACGGTATTAGTTAATCTATGTGACGATTAACTGGCTTTGGGAATTTGATGAGTTTGGTTATTTTGAGAACAGGGACAATACAGGGGGATCCCGGATGAGGGTATTGCCATCCAGGGAGTATCATTTAAATTATGGCATTTACATTCTGTAAATTATGAATTGCAATATTATTATTTTGTGATTGGTGGTATTGGTATGCTCACCCCGTGTGGGGGCTGTCTCTGTTGGGGCAGGTAACACAGGTGTAGCGGCTTTGGAGTCGAGCTCGGGCTTTTGGTTAGAGGTACTTCCAGGATCGAGGTACCAGAGCTGATTGGATGGACGCTCAGATCCAGTGTTGAGATCGAGTTGTGCTTGGAAGGTGCTTCCAGGATAGAAGTACCAGTAGCGGTATCCGGTATAGTGTTTTATGCATCAAATACACGTTTATTCATTGAGTACACCTTACGTGTATATGGGATGTATAAATGGGCTATGGCCTCTTTCTGTTCATTATGGTTGCATGCAATTAATTATGGAAATTGCTAAATGAACTAAGAGCATATTAGTGTATTATGTGGGTGCATGTTATGTGAATAATAATGGTAGGGGGAATTTGAATATTGGGAATTGAATGCAAGAAATTTTCTGGGTAGCATACGGTGTTGCACTTGCATAGGGTTTTTCCCCTGATGGTATGATTATATGCACTCATGGTATGGCTTAATGCACTAATTACGGGTTAAGGGCACGGGGGTCCTTACATCCTCGCTCCGGGAATAGATAAGTATATCGTCAATAAATACGATGACGAATTGATCCAAATAGGGTTGGAATATTCGATTCATCAAGCTCATGAACACAGCCGGGGCGTTTGTCACTCCAAACGGCATGACCAAAAACTCATAGTGACCATAACGGGTCCGGAAGGCCGTCTTCTGCACATCATCCTCTCTAACTCGGATCTGGTGGTACCCCGACCTCAGATCAATCTTACTGTACAACCTCGTGCCCTGCAACTGATCAAACAAGTCGTCGATCCGCGGAAGAGGGTATTTATTCTTCACTGTGGCCTTATTCAATTGTCTGTAGTCGATGCACAATCTCATCGACCCATCCTTCTTTTTCACAAATAACACAGGCGCGCCCCAAGGTGATACGCTGGGGCGTATGTAACCCTTATCAAGTAGTTCTTGTAGCTGCTCTTTCAGCTCTCTCAACTCCGCTGGTGCCATCCTGTAAGGGGCACGAGAAATAGCGGATGTCCCGGGTAATAATTCGATCCCGAACTCTACTTCTAATCGGCGGAAATCCGGGAATCTCTTCCGGAAATACATCGGCAAACTCGGCAACTACTGGAATATCTTCGACCCTCAACTCTTCTTTCTTTCCAGCAATGTCAATGGCATAAATAAGGTAGCCTTCATGCCCACGTTCCAATAACTGAGTCATCCTTAAGGCCGATATCAACGGGACTCTTGAGCGGGAACCATCCCCATAAAAAGTCCACCGATCCCCTAAATCAGATCTGAACCGAACTGTTCTCTGTCTGTAGTCCACCACTGCCTGATACCTGTTTAGCACATCGATCCCCACGATACAATCAAAATCTGACATCTCCAAAACGATCAAATCTGACTTCAACTCGTTGCCCTCAAAATAAATGAGGCCGTCATCAATGAACCGATCTGTAATCACACTTTTTCCAGCGGGTGTCGAAACCACAAGAGGCGTGGGTGACGGAGTCGTGCATATACGGTGCTTCTCCACAAAACTCGTCGACACAAAGGAGTGCGACGCACCTGTATCTATCAAAATATAAGCAGGGTGCGTAAATAAATAACACGTACCCGCTATCACTTCCTCTGGAGCTGCTGTAGCCTGCTCCCTGGTAAGGGCATACACTTGTCCTTGAGGTGGCCCCAACGGCTGTCCTCCCAATGGTCTCGGTGCAAATGGTGGTCTCTGTTGCACTGGCCTGTCTGAAGGTCTCCCCATAGTATTCTGTGGTCCTCCCCGATTAGGACAATTTCGGGCCAAGTGCCCATGTTTCCCACACTCATAACAAGCAGAGCATACTTTCACTGAATGGGGTCCCCCGCATAGAAAACACTTAACTTTCTCAAAACTGCTAGTCTGAGACTGTCCCCGATGAGACGGAGCATTACTTCCACGACCACCCCTTCCACGCGTATCTTGCCATCTACCACTGAATCTGGAAGATGAGGAGTTTCCCTTTGGCTTAAAATGGTCGCCCCTTGGTTTCAAATTTTCAGGGGTCGGTCTCTGAGATGGTGCTGGAGGCGGTGCCACATTCGGATATGCACCCACTCCCAACTCTGCCAGTTCAGCTCGTGCTAGGGCATCATCAAAACAAGTAGGGCCATAAGTGATCACCCTATCATACAACTCCGGCCTCAAGCCTTTCATGAAGTTCCTCATCTTTGCTTGGGTGCTAGAGGCGATATGAGGTACATATCGAAGCAAGGAACAGACTGGAGGGCATAGTCAGACACTGGCATAGTACCTTGCCTCAAGCCATTGAATTCATCCTCTTTAGCCTGCCGTGCTGCCGCTGAGAAGTACCGGGTCAGAAATCGAGTCCTAAACAGCTTCCAGTTTATTTCCTGACCCTGAGCCTCCTGTTCAATCACTGTGGTCTTCCACCACATCAACGCCTTTTTGGCCAACTGAAATTCTGCTAGCCGTATCCACGCTGTCTTTGCGCACGGGGCAGCCACAAATATCTGCTCCAACCTCTCTAGCCATTCCTCGGCCTTCTCCCCTGTTTCAGTCCCTTCAAAAGTTGGGGGCCGATAAGCTAGAAACTGCGTCAAACTCAGTTCTCCCGGCAATAACTGTTGTTCGGACGGCTCTTCGCCCAAGGCTGGCGGCGGTAGGGGATTTGTATGTCTAGCACTAGCATTTACACTTATCGCATCACCAACATCAACATTCGCTGCCATACTGCAACACAAGGGTTAATAACAATATACAAAACAGTTCACATATTACATCGTTAGAAAACCATAACACGTTAATATAACAGTCACATGCTTCATATGCGTACAACATATTTAAAAGTGGACGCCTAGCCAACTTATTGCTAAGGCTACCCTTCACTCGTTCCCGGGTTCTCTAACCACTGCTCTGATACCACTAATGTAAGGACCCTAGTTCCTTAAGTGCGGATTCAAGATATAAATAGGGCTAAATATGTATTAAAGACATCTTAGGATTCTGGTTTGATGTGAGCACAATTAGGTTACAGGCCAAAATAAAACTTCAACAATTAATCAGTTACATTCTCGATCATGAATGTTTAAGTGATAGTATTAGACTACTTCTCGAGTAGAGACTAGGGGTCGGCTATTCTATTGGCGATGCTTCTTGCCGCCAGGTATATTGATAGCAACGGTTCATTCCGCTATATTGATTGGCGATGGTTCTTGCCGCCAGGTATATTGATAGCGACGGTTCATTCTGCTATATTGATTGGCGATGATTCTTGCCGCCAGGTATATTGATAGCGACGGTTCATTCCTCTATATTGATTGGCGATGGTTCTTGCCGCCAGGTATGTTGATAGCGACAGTTCATTCCGCTATATTGATTGGCGATGGTTCTTGCCGCCAGGTATATTGATAGCGACGGTTCATTCCGCTATATTGATTGGCGATGGTTCTTGCCGCCGATATATTGATAGCGATGTCTCATTCCGCTATTCTATTGGGGATGGTATGTAAGGACCCTAGTTCCTTAAGTGCGGATTCAAGATATAAATAGGGCTAAATATGTATTAAAGACATCTTAGGATTCTGGTTTGATGTGAGCACAATTAGGTTACAGGCCAAAATAAAACTTCAACAATTAATCAGTTACATTCTCGATCATGAATGTTTAAGTGATAGTATTAGACTACTTCTCGAGTAGAGACTATCCAAGATTCCTGTACTCTATCTTCATTTACACTTTCAACAGCTCACAGTTCAACCGACCCTCAGCCCCCTTGATTCAAAATGTACCTACAGGAACAACTCACCATGAGCATATATATATATATCATCACTTAACACAATTCAACTTAATAAAGAAATTAAGCGTATGAAACGATTAATTGATATGCTCCTCGATTACCACATTAGCACATTTCATTGTCGTTCCTGTTTCACAAGCTTATGCACAAAATCATTAGTTCAAGATATAATGATCGATAACGCGTTTCCAATTATAATCACAATAATTCACTTTAACCACTTGAATTGTGACTGTTCCGGTCCCAATACAACAGCGGAATTTTAGGACCCCTCGCTTCGACATATAGCGGCATCATATGATATCCCTCGCTTCGACAATGACAGCGGCATGTTACCTCGCTTAGACATGACAGCGGCAAATATCATACTATCATCGCTTCATATGACAGCGGCAAGTACCTCCCTCGCTCGGAGATAAAGGCTACCAGAACATTCATCAATTCCCATCACATTAATCAATCACAATAGTTGATTCCATTATCACAGTAATTCACAATCATTTCACATATATCATCACGTGTAAGGATTCACTATCCACAATGCACATAATTAAATGTATGGCACGTTTTACCGTCCGATGCTCGTACGTCTCACTACGTACCTTGGTTCCAAAAGTGGAGATATCGTGGACTTTATCTCCTAGGCTGTGTGGCTACCTGGGATGGTTCACTTGAGCTTCAAGTTTTTGGCAAGAAAACACAAAAACTCTTCCTTTTTCAAGTCTTCTCTTCCACTCCAGTTTCAAAAACGAAAATGGCAGCTAATGGAGTGAATGGATGAGGTTTAGAGACAAAATCTGAGAGGGATGGGGTGATGGGATGTAAAGCAATGCAAGTGGCCCTCTTTGTCATGCTAGTTAATTTCAAAACTTTTAATGTATGATAAATTACAAGCATGATGTATGAAATACCTCTACATGATATTTTAAAAGCATATTACCACAATGGATTCAAAGTCTTCATTAAAATCATGCTTTCCCAAATAAACACAACCCATATCAAATAAACTATCATAACACTCAAATTCCCCACATGAATAACATGCACTCCGAAATGCTTTACCGGATCATTCCTATCATGACTAAGCATTTCATATGATAAACAATGCCGACACATAATTCATTTATCACCATAAATCACATAAACATGCCCAAATCGCATATAATTATTTCGGGGACATCACATGGTACATGCCACCGGATATTCTATTGGCGATGGTTCGTGCCGCCGGATATTACATAGCGACGGGTCATTCCGCTACACCTATGGCGATGGTTCATACCGCCGAATATCTATAGCGATGTTTTATGCCACTGGCTCTATGACGAGGGATCATGTCGCTGATTCTATAGCGATGGGTTATACCGCTATGTGCGTAGCACTGGATTATGTCGCCTACGAGCGATGGGTGCTGCTTGTGCACCGCTGGTGGACGATGGATACAGGTATTCCGCTATCTTGATAGCGATGAGGTATGGCATATTACTTTTGTTAGCACTATTGTGAATACTACGTGTTGTTATATACGTCATGTGTTTGACGATGAGATTATGGATGTCGTGTATTGACATGTACCGTCATATGTTTGACGATGTTAATTGGATGTCATATGTTGACATATGCCGTCACCGGATGACGATGACATAGCGGGTGTTCGATGTAGACGTGTAGCGTCGTTTTGATGATTAATACATTTATGTTTGTGTATTTGGTTGTATGGTTTGAGTGCCTTTGGTGGGCACATGGTAGTGTCTGGGTCACTAGTTGACGAGACCATTATACCGAGCAGGTTGCTCGAAGAATTTTTGGGTGTGCCGTACGGGAATTGTACCGCAGCACATATTCGGAGTATGTATTGTTCGAGTGATGATATCCTTTGGGTATACTCGTTGGTTTGGCTTAGGCCAAGTGATTAGTGGTAAGAGTAGTCATTGAGGAAACTACTCGCTTGTTGTTGTGATGTGCGGTAGGCGTGGTCACACCCACCCTGAGGGTGTGGGACAAGTCCTAATGGATTAGGATTGCTTCGTGGTTGAGCAAGGACACCGGGATGCCCATTATGCTTTGGTGTTTTAGAGATGTGTGGGTGGTGACCCACAACTCTAATGGTTTGTACGGTATGGTATACCAAAATGGGGCGTGTGTCACGTTGATAGTTTGGTATGAGCCTAAGGGACCAGAGAATTGTTAGCCAGGTATTGTTTCAGTGTTATAGTGTGCTTGTGATAGCCATTATACTGCTCGTGGGATACGAGTTCGGCGAATCGTATGATGATACGATGAGGACTTTTGGTAGACTATTGTAGTCTCTTTGTGGCATGATAATTGAGGCAGGAAATACCTCACGGAGACGTTCATACGTCAAATATTTTAAGAGACTTGTTTTGGGACAACTCATTTTGTTGGAAATACCAACGTGAGCATCGACAAGTCGTTGTTAGCTCTGGTTGAGCATCTTTGTATATGGTATGCGACGGAAGTCACAATTGAAATTGTGTGGTATAGTTAGTGGGGTGACACTACTATATTGACTTTATCTCTTGGAGAGATTTGGATTGTACTGTCATGGAGACAGCTAGTATTGGTTGAGGGTTGATCGTGAATCAACCAGGGTAAGCCCTACTAGTGTTGGACTAGGTGATGGTTTCGTACTCCCAGTGAGACGTTCGAGGAGACGTCTCCGGAGTGATGCTCGAGTTGTGTAGTACTATGGCAATAGTACAGGGCATCGTTAGTTGAGTATACCTGGCGTATGCGAGTTTCGATTTGATAATAGTGGCTTCGATGCACTATTCTGAACCAGTTGCATATTTTGGTTCCGAATTATATGTTGGTATGTATATAACCAGTTTTCCGGACGGTGGTTCGAGGTTGGAGGGTCATGGATTCATGACACTATCCTTGTGGGAAAGGCGGTATTGATATACCTGCCGGTTGAATCTTTTGGGAGATTCATTACTTTGGTGGTGTGGTGTTGATGTTGAAATCACACCCTTTGGCTTTGGTCTGTCGACCACTATTCTCCATGGAGTGAGAATAATCGAGGTTTGGCAGTAGGTTTTGGGACTTTGGGTACGCTTGGAGATACCCGAGTCTATTGCTTTGAGTGTGCCTGTTGTGTTGGTGCTTAGACATGTATACCGTGTGTGTATACGAATGTCAACTCTATTTCGTTCCTTGTTGAACGTCGGATTAGTGTGCTTGGTTTGATGAATCTTCGGTGGGAGATTGTGGCAACTTGAGATCGGTAATCTCGATGACACGATGCATTCTGAGGAATGATCGTGAGGGTTGTTTGACTTCCCCTGAGGAGGGATTGTCGTGTTTCGGAACCTTGGTAGTTCTTGTTGGATAATTCGATAGCCTTCCCAAGTTTGGATTGTTAAATCCTAGGGTTATCAAGGGATGGCAGGAATTCGGATTTGTTGGGTGTCGCTGTTGACACAAGCGTTGAGGATGCAAATGGTTGATTGCATGTCCTTTCAGAATTTATGACTCTGCGGAGTCTCGATTGTTTATTTTGATCAGGATATGATTCTTGGAATATCCGGAAGTGGACATCTTGTGAGATGTGTTTGGGTGTGGATCGGTGGCCGTGAGTCGCCCGATCCTAGTTGCAGAGGGTGCAACTGCTCCTTAGATGGAGGTGGTCTGTGTAGCGGGAATCAGGTCGTACGAGTATACCGTGGTATACTAGTGTTTTCCTCGTAACGATGTGTGTTAGACATCGTGAGTCATGGTAGAGACGTCATTGAATTGAATGATATCTACGATTAAATCGGGAGCGATTCAAATCCTTGCAGTTTCAGTTGACTAACTGCTTTTGGATTGTTAGCGTTATGTTGTGCCGACGCTCTTTCGTTTTTGGTGGATTGGAAGGGTTATTACATTCCAGAGTTTGGTGCGAGGTAGGTACCCTCGCGTTTATTAATACAATTCTGATATAGTCAAGAATCGAGGTTATGGCTTCATGTTGTTGTGTAGCCCGGGTGTTACGTGATACACCGGTGCTAATTTCGAGGACGAAATTCTTTTAGTGGGGGATATTGTGATGACCAGGGATTATAGATGTTAATCCCGGAGTGTTAATAACCCCTAAAGTTGTTCTTACGTGGCGATTTGGAGTTAATCGCGGTGTTGGGCCTTCCGGGCTCGTCTATTTGGGTAGTTGGGATCGTTGGATCCCGAGGTTGAGATTGTATTCTCATTTGGGTGAAAAACCTAAGAGTTGGGTTTTTAGTGTGACTCGGGATCTGGGGTGCTTTGTGTGGGCACCGGTAGGGGGTTTTGGAGTTAGAGAGAGAATTTTTGAAAACAGATAATTTTTAATGAATCATGATGTATTTGTGGGGCTATAAGTATTTCGGGGTAATTTTGCTATATATACCAGTTGAACCCGAGATTTTAATTATTGGAAGCCTTTTTCCTCACCTTGCCGTCTCTCTCTCTCCCCGCTACTTCACGTCTTCCTCGACCCTGGCCGCTTCAAGCCGTGCGTCCGCCGCCGTCCGACCGCCATCCGGCGCGTCCGACCTACCATCGGCTTCGTCTCTTCCAGGCGCACCTTCCCATACAAAGAATTTGAAGTTTCGTTGAGAATCGCGTTCGGATTTGCCAGAAAATCGCAGGGGTTCGAAAGTTCGAATCTGTCCGATTTGGGGCTCGATTTTTGCACATCATTCCTCGGGGCATGGAACTTGAGCAAGGTTTGGCTCGGACTTCGGAGATTTAAGGTACGTGCGACGTACGAGCATTACTTTATATGAGAGCATTGTGAAATGCATAGTGTATTTTGATTGCATTAGATGGTTGTGCGTATGGTTATATATATGCGTGTTGATATAGCTATGGAACGATCTAATCTTGATATCGCCGCCACAAGCGTGCGTGATTTTAGAGTTGCCTAACCACATAAGATATATGGGGTACTGGATGTATATGACCATGGTAGGGCATTGAGATGCCTGAGAATGATCGTTGAAGCATGTATTCATTATAAGACATGTGAGGTGTCTAAGTATAATGGAGAATTGGTAAAATAAATGCTAGGCATTTGAGCTATCTGTGATTGGTAGCAAAGTTGAAAATCAGTATTAGATATTGAGATATCTATATTGTATGTATAATGAATTTGGAATCATTAATTATTGATATTTGAGAATCAGGCATGCGATGAGTTAAATCAATGTGTTGATTACTGATTTTTGAGATTTGATGAGTTTGATGATTGTGAGAACAGGGACAGTACATGGAATCCCGGATGAGGACGTTGCCATCCAGGGAGTATCATTTAAAATTCATTAGTATTTACTTTTGTTGTAAATTATGAATTTCATTATTGTGATTATGGGATTTTGTGTATTGGTATGCTCACCCCGTTGGGGGCTGTCTCTGTTGGGGCAGGTGAACAGGTACATCGATGGCTGTGGAGCTGAGCTCGAGCTGTTGATTGGATGTACTCCCAGGATCGTGGTACTAGGGCTTGATGGAGCACGGTATCGTATAGAGTACTTATATACACCCGAGGGTTATATACACATTTATGATGCTCGCATGTGAGCACGGTTATACTTGTATATGGGTTGTATATAAAGGCATGAGCCTTTCTCTCTTTCATTCTATGTGGCATGCAATTAAGGGTAGAATTGCTAATGATATGAGAGTCATTGGTGTATTTTGTGGGTGTTGAAACCCACTTATGTTGTCTTATGTGTGGTGTCTTCCCTGGCTGGGAATTTACTTAGTGTTGCTGTATTCTGATGAGTATGTGTAAGGACCCTAATCCTTAAGTGCGGAATCAAGGCATAATAGAGCTATCATAATAATCAGAGTGTAAAAGAACGTGTTGAGTTCATGAGCTTAAGCATTACATGCCAAAAATAAGGACTACCAAATGGATTAATTACATTCCAATCAATGAATGTGTTCAACTATAGTTTTATACTACTCCTAGAGTAGATACTATCCAAATTAATCATGTCCTTCGAGTCCCAAAAGCATCCTCAAAAAGCTCACCATCTCAACCCGTCTAGCCCTTCTATCATGCCAAACGTGTACCTACAAGGACAACCCCCAAACATGAGCAATAATAATCATTCATATTCAACACAATATGAAGATAAAGCATAAATGCATAATCATAATAAAACACTTCCTGTTTTCCCCATGCATTTCAAACGCTTCCCGTTTGGTTGTCCCTGTACCATAACTCATGAGTATAATCAATAGATTATTTTTAATGGTCTAAACATGTCATGACATATACCAGCTCATCAATACCAAATACTGATCACCAATCCCTAGTCTGTCCATCACAATGTATTTTAATGCCCCTCGCTTATTTACATATAGGCGGCATAGGATAACCTCGCTTCAATGGACATGCGGGACTCCCACCCCTCGCCTCACATTGAGCGGCAAATACCCTTTCCTCGCCCTATACGATAATCACGCTCAAATGCGACATGCGGCGCTCCCACCCCTCGCTTCACATTTAGCGGAACCAAAACAAATAGCGGCAAGCATTAAAATCATCAAGGGATGACCACGACTCGTGGGATGTGCACCAATAATCATCATATGCATCTATAAACATCATGCATAACATGTATTTGCATCCACAATGCAATACCACATATATACTCGCATCCACAATGCATAAACAATGAGTATATAAGATACATGTACCGTTGGGTGCCCGTACGTCCACTACGTACCTTTCCAAAAGTGGATTTGATATGGCTTCAGTTCCTCGGTTGCGTTGCTACCTGGGATGGTTCTACACAATCACACAACCCCATATTAGAAGCCAAATAATAGCCAAATACCAAAAAATTTGACAAAAGAAATCATTTCTCAAAAATCCACTGGCGGCGATCGATCGCTTCCCTGCGGCGATCGGTCGCCTCAAAATTTTCACTGCGGCGATCGGTCGCCTCAAACATGGCGATCGATCGCCTATCCTTCGATTTGGCTACTGCCTCTCGGCGATCGGTCGCCTCATTTTAGGCGATCGATCGCCTAACCCGCAAAAATGCTACTGTCCCTTGGCGATCGGTCGCCTCTTTTCAGGCGATCGATCGCCTCGCACAGACATGCGATTTTCACCATTTTTGCTCCCAAAAAACCTTCCAATCCATACCAACACTTAACCCAACAAACCAACAACATCAAATGCAACATAAACCACCAAAATATACTTCATAACAAGTATAAATCCAACATATAACCAAACCCACAACAACCCAACACAAACCCATTTTAAAACCCTTCAAAATCAACCCAAACTTAAACAAAACACAACAAAATTAACCATGAGGTATCCATACCTCTTGGGGACCTCAAATCACCCAATATACTCCGCAAATCCAGATTTTTGAAAGGTTTCCCTTCACCCCAAAGCTTGAACTCGAAAATGGAGAGAAAGGGGAAGGGTTTGGGTGTTGTTTGGTAAAGGTAAAGTGAGAGTGGATGGGGTGGGGTTGGGTATAAAAGTGTTGAGTTAATTAAAATGCAATCCACAAATCATGGTGTATAAAACACCCCAACATGATATTTTTAAAAGCATTAATCCAAAATGCACCAAATATCAATTAAACACATGATTTCTAATTAATTGCTAACCAAGGCAAATAAATCATGCTTCCAACCATAATTCCCAACATACCCAACATGCACCCTGAAATGCTATCCCGGGTCACTCTAACACGTGACTAAGCATTTCCACATAATAATTCCAACACATAATTAATTACCATCATATTTAATCATAAAAAAACTTAATTAATGCACCAGATTGCAATTAATCATTTCAGGGATATCACAGTATGTGTTTTCCCTGGCCGGGAACTATATTATGTGATGTGCTTTTATTTCGGGATGGCTCTATTTATGGGGAGACTCTGCCCAAATTTTTATAAAAGTCCACAATGTAAAAAGTTGTGTAATGGGGATGGAAATGGGCGGAATCTATGAGTCTATTTGTTGGTAGAGATGATCTTAATGTTGAATATTAAAGAAATTTTGTAATTGCCATTCAATGGTAAAGTATCATCTGAGTTTCCCGATTGATTTTATTGAAAGCATGTGCCACACATAATGATTAATACACTAATCAAGGGTTAAGGGCTTGGGGTCCTTACAGTCTCTGTTGGGGCAGGTGATACAGGTGCAGCAGCAGCTTTGGAGTTGAGCTCGGGCTGTTGATTAGAGGTACTTCCAGGATCGAGGTACCAGAGCTGGTTGAATAAGTACATAGATCCAGAGTTGAGATCGAGTTGTGCTTGGGAGGTGCTTCCAGGATTGAAGTACCAGTAACGGTATCTGGTAGAGTATTTTATACATTAGATACACGCTTATTCATTAGGTGCTCTCATGTGAGTACGTTTTTACGTGTATATGGAATGTATAAATGGGCATGGTTTTCTCTCTTCATTTATGGTTTGCATGCAATTAAATACGGAATTGCTAAATGAACTGAGAGTATAGTTAGTGTATTATTAGGGTGCATACTATGAAAGTGGCTTTGGTTGGGGAAGTTGAATATTATGAGGTTCTAATGCAAGAAATTTTATAGATGGTATATGATGTTATTCTTGCATATGGTTTCCTTCCCATGATAATATGATTGTATGCACTAATGACATGGATTAATACACTAATAACGGGTTAAGGGCACGGGGGTCCTTACAATCTCATTGCCGAAATCTAAATGGCTCTATGTCCTGGAGATATCTCAATCACATCCAAGGACTCTCATTTCAATTATCTCATAATTCATTCAACCATGTTATTCTCAACAGGTTCCAGAGCAACTTCATTGCTCAAAGACATCTGGCTTATTAAAATTCCATAAAACAGTTTGAATGTCTCATATGATATGCATGTTCTTCATTAATATATCAAATTCATAACTCGCTCAATATTGACAGGTTTTGTAGGTATTTGAGTGTATACTTTTCTCTATTCGGTTCTGTCAGACAAAAACAGTATTGTATCGATATCGTGGTTCAATATCAATACGACACAACTCAGCATACTCAAATACAAATCACATATTGACATCAACTATTTCACTCCAATTCACGTAAGAGCAAATAAGTCAAATAAGTTTCAAACACAAACGCTCATGTTCATTCGTGCCTATTCAAGTGTACACAAGACTCAAAACTAGAGCATTCCCAGTTTATGCTCTCATACCAAATATGATAACCCGTTCCTAATCAAGTGTTTAATTATCACACTACGATTATGTATTTAAACAGCGGAAGATTATTTAAATATTCTGCCAACAAGTGGCTCTAAAAATTTCGGCATGACCTCCCCGCACGAGGGACATACCAAAAAAAAATGAAAGCACCATAACAATATCCCCAGTACAGAAAGTAAATACATAATACCATAGCATGCATCATAGGCATCCAGCACCTAATCCGTACTAAAAATATTTACATCATACCATATCATGCACAATAAGTCTCCAGCACACATTTCATGCTTAAAATATTTACATAATACCATCAACGGTAAAGAAACATCAACTATCAACAACTAATCAAGGCTAGACAGAAATAAACTCCATTTACATAGTTATGTTATCCAGGACACACCCTGATATACTTAACTATCACTGGGATAGACAAAATAAAATAACCTCAGATAAGACTTCCAGCGAGCATTCCCTCTTTGCGATCCTGGTCACCTGTAATACCTGTCATTGTCCACACACAAAGACAACAACTGCCCCCTTGGGGGTGAGCCAAAGCCCAATATGAAACTATCAAGTAAATACAACATGCATCTATAAAAAGTGATATATGATGTAATGCAGTGCAATGTAATGCAATGCATGTAATGTAAAATGGATCGAAATCTCAAGATACCAAAATATCGGAGTCCAAAGAAATGTATCATCAATCAATATCAAGCTCGAGCAAAGGGTGGCGACACACACACAATGCGCGAGGAGAATCATCATGTGATGTGTCCGTCATCCCTCATGTCTAGGTCCGGCAGCAACGTGCGTGACTACAGTTGTAAGGACCCCCGTGCCCTTAACCCGCTATTAGTGTATTAACCCATATATTTAGTGCATACAATCATGTAATAAGGGGGAAAACCACATGATATCATAGCATAATATACCAACAATAAAATTGCTTACATTATTCCATATAATGTTCAAATCCCCATACCACTCAACTCTTAAGTATGCATCTTATAATACACTAACATGTTCCCAATTCATTTAGCACTTCATTAAATAATTGCATGCAACCCATAAATGAAAAGGGAAAGGCCCATGCCCTTTATACAAACCATATACACATATAGAAGTGCTCACATACGGGCATCGAATGAATGTATGTGTATCTAATGTATAAAATTACCTACTCAATACCGGCATCGGTACCTCGATCCTGGAAGTACCTCCAATCCATAGCTCGATCTCAACTGTGGAGCTACCGTTGTACCTGTTCCACCTGCCCCAACAGAGACAGCCCCACACGGGGTGAGCATACCAATACCACCAATCCAATAATCACAATATCACATTACATAATTTACAGAATGTAAAACGGTGAATTTAAAATACACTCCCTGAATAGTGTCATCCTCATACGGGATCCCCTATACTGTTCATGTTCTCAAAATAACCGAAACCATCAAATTCCCAAAAAACCAGTTAATCATTTCATTGATTAACTAAATCCGTTCACTAATTCCAAATTCCATAATTAATAAAATCCAATCATTAAACAATGATTACAGATATTCCATATATCTAACCACTAATTCCACATTTTCATTACCTAGCACGCCCAATAGTGGCGGCATCATAACTGATGTTCGCTCCATAGCGACAACATCTCAACCGTTTCTCGCTCCATAGCGGAACCATTCAAATTGTAATACTTACCAATTTATTGCATTAACAGTACATCATGCATTTCACAGTTGCAATAATATAAAAGGCTATGCTCGTACGTTATACGTACCTTAGAATTACGTAGTCCGAATCAAACCTTGTCTTAGACACCTGACCCGATGAATCATGTGCTAACACATAAAATAACTCATAATTATTAATGAGCATGCAACCACGTGCCCAAGCACGTTTACAATCCCCAATTATATTGTCAATCCATGACGATTAACCTTTTTAAAAGACCCCGGGCGAAGCATACGTCGAAACCAACACAAAATAATTTCCAAAATCTCCGACCTACCGATCGATCGGTCAACCTACCAATCGATCGATAAAAACACAAAAATTACATTTTGGCAACGGCATTGCACCGATCGATCGGTAGCCTCTACCGATCGATCGTTAGAAGCCACCGATCGATCGGTAAAACGTCTGAAATGAACCCAACGCTATGCACTTGCACCGATCGATCGGTAAGATGCTACCGATCAACCGATCGCTGCACAAACCCGAAAACCACTATTTTTAAAAGCTTAAAAACCTCAACAAACCATACCCAACTCCTTCCAACTCAAACCAATAACAATTAAAACATCATTGGACATCCAATAAGGGCTAAAACACATTTTAAATCAAGAATAACAAGAATCCAAGATTTTCCAAAAATCTATAAATTGTCCCCAACTCCAAACCAAAACCAAATACCACAATACTACAATCAAATCGAAGATAAATGCGAGGGGAAGGAGATTACCAAGTTATCTTCGAGAAATCCGGCTCCCAAGTCGAGTCTCCATCGATTTTGCTCCAAAGAAGAAAATGGAAAGGGTTGGGGAAGAAGGGAGCGCGAGAGAGAGGAGAGAGAGAGGAGAGAGTCCGTGCAATGACTGAATACCGAGTTCACTTGGTATATATAATACCAAGGCTCAAAAATCCTGAGTCCTCCACAAATACATCATGACTCATTAAAAATCATCTGTGTTCAATAATTACCTATCAATCTCAATTTCTACTACTAGCTCCAACATAAAGCACCCAGACCCCAGATACCACCAAAAACCCAATTCCAAGGTTTACACCACGATGATAATGCAATCTCAACCTTTGGATCCAACGACCCCAAATACCGGATTTAAAATCCTCGGGAGTCCCAATACCGTAATTAATTAAAAATTGCCACAATTAAAAATCTCTTAAGGATCATTACCACACCGGGATTTACATTATTAATTCCCAGGCATCACAATTATCCCCCACCAATAAAATTTCATCCTCGAAATTTGCACAGTCGTACTCCACGTACTTCCAAGTCCTCATAATCCAATCGGATCCATAACATTGATTCATGAATGCATCATGATCGAAACACCAACCGTGAGGACACCTACCTCACGCCAAATCCTGGAATGGAGTAAACCTCACAAACCATTACAATTTTAAAAGACGTCAGCATGCCTCGATGCTAACCGCCCAAAAGCAGTCAGTCAACCGTAACTGCTAGCTACTCGAATCATCCCAGATTCCAACGTAGATATCACTTCCATGACATCTCCACCACTTAGTCTACGATGACAAACACACATCGTTACGAAGGAAACAACTAGTGTACTACAGTATACACACAGTAAACCTGGTTTTCGCTCTCCAAATCCATCTCCATCAAAGGAGTAGTTGCTCCACTTCGCCATTCGGATCGGGCAACTCACGGCCACCGATCTACAAAAAAAACATCTCCAAAGATGCCTACATCCGTGTGTGCCAAGAAATCGCATCTTGGTCCAAACACGTCATCGAGACTCCACAAGGTCTCAAGTTCCTGTAGAGGACATGCGAGAAAATTGATTCTCGCCAACTGTGTCGACAACGACACCCAACAAATTCAATCCTGGACATCCCTCGTTTACCCTAGGATTCAACAATCCTAACACAGGGATACTATTGAATTACCCAGAATGAACTACCATGATCCCAAATACGACAATCCATCATCAGAGGAAGTCAACCAGACCCCACGATCATTTTTCAGAATACATCGTCACTGAGATTACCAATCTCAAGATGCCACAATCTCTCACCAGAGATACATTCTTCCAAGCATACTAATCCGATGCTCAACAAGTACCAATATGCTGGCATTCGTATACGCACACAGGTATACATGCCTAAGCACCAACACCACATGGATACTCAATGCAGTCGGCTCGGGTATCTCCAATCATACCCATTAGCCCCAAATACAACTGTCAATCCTCAGTTATTCTCACATAGTGGAGAATAATGATCGACAAACCGACGACCAATGGTGTGATTCCAACATCAACACCACACAAACCAACTCATCGAATCTTCCAAAGATTCCCAATAGGTAGGTATATCAACACCACCTTCCTCGCAAGGAAGGTGTCATGAACCCATGACCCTCCAACCTCGAACCACCGTTCGGAAGACCTGGATATATTTATACCAAAATGTATCCCGGAACCAGTAAATACGCAACTGGTTCAGAATAGTGCATCCTTGCCACTATTACCAATCCGAAATCTGTATACACGACGTATACTCAATCTACCGATGCTCTGTAATAATATCATAGTACTCCACGTTCTTGAGTATCTCCCCAGAGACGTCTCCTCGTACGTCTCACCGTGTAAGGTCCCCTAGCCCTTAACCCTTGATTAGCGTATTAACCACTATATGTGGCACATGCTTTCAATAAAAATCGGGAAACTCACATGATACTTTGCCGTTGAATGGCGATTACAAAATTTCTTTAAACATTTCATTTCATATCGTGCTTAGTTTCCCCCAACATAACCCTTTAATGAAGCATGCACTATTATAGTACACAAATGGCTCTCATATCATTTAGCAATTCTACCACTAATTGCATGCAACATAGAATGAAAGAGACAAAGGCTCATGCCTTTATATACAACCCATATACAAGTATAATCGTGCTCACATGCGAGCATCAAGAATGTGTATATATCCCTCAGGTGTATATAAAATACCCTATACGATACCGTGCTCCATCCAGCCCTGGTACCTCGATCCTAGAAGTGTCTCCAATCAACAGCTCGAGCTCATCTCCAAAGCCATCGATGTACCTGTTCCACCTGTCCCAACAGAGACAGCCCCCACACGGGGTGAGCATACCAATTCCACAATTTCATAATCATAATGACATAATACATAATTTACAAAAATGTAAATGTTGTGGAATATATGTGACACTTCCTGGATGGCATCATCCTCATCCTGGCTTACCCCTGTAATATCCCTGTTCTCAAAACAGATAAATCATCAATTCTCAAATATGCAGTTAATCATTACATTGGTTAACCATGGCCAATTTCAAATTAACAACATCTCATTACATCTTCCTTATCTAGCAATTATCGTAATTCTAGATATCATATTGAGATTTCCTTAACTTCCAATACCAGTTAATCACCTCTTTGATTAACTTACGTCTCTGTTCCTATTCATAATAATAGGGAATAAAATGTAGATATCTTAGATATCTAGTCAAATGCCACATTTTTCCTTTCTTACTTCAAGGTAGCGTCATACTAACGGTACTCGTTTCGCAGCGACCACACCTCATCATTTGCTCGCTTCATAGCGGCACCATGCATTTCATCACGTGAATCAAATAGCTTAATCAAGTTTCATTCCCATATCTTATAGGTCATCGCATATATATATATATATATTATATCATGCATCACACTTGCAAAAATATAATTTAAAGACATGCTCGTACGCTAAACGTACCTTAAATCTCCGTAGTCCGAGCCAAACCTTGCTTGAGTTCCATGCCTCGAGAAACATGTGCTAAAACACATAAAGGACTCATAATTAACAAATGCATGCATTTACGTGCCCAAGCACGTTCACATCATACAACCATATCGTCAATCCTTGACGATTACTTAAAATAAAAGCCCCTCGGCTAAGCATGCATAATACCCAAAAATATTTCATTTAAGAAGTTTGGCTAATAGTCGAAATCAATCGAGGATTACCATTTTATTCAAATTTGGCTCCAACCATTCACTTTTTAAAGCCTAGCATTCCTATTGGAATGTACACATTGCCCCGGAAACGGCCCACTTAAACCTCGATTCCAAAATCCCGACATTTTCCAACATTTTGAAAAAAATCACAACATGAGTCGGCGATCGATCGCCTATTTCATAGCGATCGATCGCCCACCTCCAGTAGGCAACCAGCGCCTCGAGGCGATCGATCGCCCATCAACGCGATCGATCGCTAACCAGCTCGCGATCGATCGCCTAAGCCATGCGATCGATCGCCTGCACTGTTCATCGTCTTCGAAGATTTGAGCAGCTCGTCACGATCGATCGCCTCTCCTTGGAGATCGATCGCCACCTGCAAATTTTCCGGAAAACTCGAGTTTCCATGGTGTTTTTGACACCCAAACTCAAATCCAACACCCATGCATCCTCCACATCTCAAATACACCATTTAAAACCAATAAAAGTCCCAAAAACTCAACATATGACTTTTAACCAAAAATCCCCAAACTTCATAACCGATATAAAACCCAACCAAACTCAACGATACAACTACCAAATCGAAGACAAAGGCGAGGGGAAGATGAATACCTGATCATCTTCGAGAAAACCGGCTCCTAACACGAGCTTCTGGCCACTTTGGTTGAAGGGGAAAAGAGGGGAAGGGTTTGGGGTTAATCGGGGAGAGAGAAAGGGGAGAGAAGGCGATGAGAGAGATGATTCCGGACATAATGACGGAATCTCGAGTCCATCTAGTATATATAGCAAAAATGCTCCGAAATACCAATACTCCCACCAATACATCATGATTCATTAAAAGTCATCTGTTTTCAAAAACTCTCTCTCTAACATCAAACCCTCATACTAGCCCCGGCATCAGGCACCCCGGGCCCCGAGTGCCACCAAAAACCCAACTCATAGGCTTTTCATTGAAATGAGAATACAATCTCAACCTTTGGATCCAACGATCCCAAATACCGTATTTAAAATCCAATTGGTGACCCAGCACCGCAATTAACTCATAATTGCTACGATGATAACCCATTGAGGGTTATTAATACTCCGGGATTAACACCAATAATCCCAGGACATCACAATTATTCCCCACTAATAAAATTTCGTCGAAATTTGCACCGGTGTACTCTCGTAACACCAAGGCTACATAAACAACATGAAGCCGCAACATCGATTCTTGACCATATCAGAATCGCATTATCAAACGCGAGTATACTAAACCTCGTCCCAAGCTCTGAAACAGAGCAACCCTTCAAAATCAACATATCACCCAAGAGGCAACAACATACCTCGATATGGGTCATCCCGACAGTCAGTCTACTATGACTGCAAATCAACCCAAACATACGACTGTGAATCGAACAGTTACCTTAGCTCTGACATAGCTATCATGAACGCATCATGAATGACACCTCAACCGTGAGAACGTTGACCTCGTGTCAAACTCTGGAGTGGAATAGACTTCCAAATCCATCATAACTTCAAATAGCGTCAGCACAACTTAACGCTAACCATCCAGAAGCAACCAGTCAACTGTAACTGCTAGGGTTGAATCATCCCTGATTCTAACATAGACATCATTCAATGACATCTTCAACATTTAACTTACGGTGTCTAACATACATCGTTACAAGGGAAACCCTTAGTATACCACAGTATACACATACTAAACCTGGTTCCCGCTTTCCAAAACCGTCTCCAATAAAGGGGCAGTTGCATCATTTGCAACTCGAATCGGGCAACTTACGGCCACCGATCCACAAAAAAAAACACATCTCACAAGATGTCCACATCCGGATGTCCCAAGAATCACATCACGATCAAAATAAACAATCGAGACTCCACAGAGTCTCAAATTCCGTAAGGGCATACAATACACCAATTGCATTCTCAACACTTGTGTCGACAGTGGTACCCTACAATTCCGAATTCCGGCCATCCCTTGTTTACCCTAGGATTTAACAATCCCACACTAGGGCGGCTATTGAATAACTCGAAGGAAAAGATACCAACGAGGAGATACCTTAACTCCCCACTAAACGCTTCCTCCCCAAAGGGAGTTAACCAAACTTCACGATCATTCCTCGGAATGCATCGTGCCCTTGAGAGTACCAAACTCAAAATACCACAATCTCTCAATAGAGATTTAATCATTCGAGCATACCGACCCGTTGCTCGACAAAATCAAATGCCAGCGTCTGTATACTCACTTGTATACCTGCTTAAGCACGGACACCACATGCATACACAATGCACTTGGCTCGGGTATCTACAACATACCCCTAACCTCAAACACAACCGTCAATTCTGAGTCATTCCCACCCAGTGGAGAATGATAATCGACGATTAACAACACACGGTGTGATTCCCAAAATCAACACCACATGGACCAATTTACCGAATCTTCAAAGATTCCCAATAGGTATAATACTACCTCCTTCCCCACAAGGGAAGTGCCATCGAACTCGAGACCCACTAGTCTCGAACCACCGTTCGGAAAACCTGGATACAATAGCACCCATTGCACCCCAAATACATGGATTCCCCAGACTGAGTCAACAATGACTTGATGACTCTCTTGTTGGTACCCCAACAAAAATGAGCTGTCCCAGACAAGTCTCACCTAAGATTAATACATAAACGTATACACGTTTCAGTGAGGCATGCCCAACCTCAACCTCAAATGACGTGGTGACTACTAGAGTCCACCGCAATCCACATCGTATCACCTTACAATTTACTAAACTTGGTTCCAACGAGCAATATAACGGCTCTAGCAAGCCCATCATGGTGCTGCATACACGCATCAAACAAACAAGTCGCCGCTTCTTTAGGTTTACCTCAAACCTACCAACAAGACGGACATTTCCGCACGGCATACTATACCGTGGGAAGCAAAAATTAATAGAGTAGTGGGTCTTTACCCAACATTCCTCTAATGCCGATACACCCTGGACACTCCAGTGTCCTTATGTACTTAACATAACCTGATCCTAATCCTTTAGGACCCATTCTACACCCTCAAGGGTGGTGTGACCATGTCTACCACATGTCACATCGACAGAAAGCAAGTAATTTCCTCCATGATTACTCATGTCGTCAAATCACATGGCCAAAAAGCCATTCCAACGAGCATACCTCAAGGGTATCATCACTCGTAATATGATCACCTCAAACATATGCTGCGGTACAATCACATGTACAGCGCATCCATCCATTCCTCGAGCAACCCGCTCGGTATAAGGGTCACGTCAACCGGTGACGTAGACACCACCATGTGCTCGACATTGGCACCCCAAACACACGACCGTATACGACTACATAAAAACATCCTCCATATTACTGTCATCCTGCGATAGCACAAGTCAACGCATGACATCCATACAACATTGTCAACTCATGACGATACATATCAAGATACATGATATCTAAAATAACACCAACGAGATAATAAGGTATCATAACTCATTGCTAAATAAAATGACGACATACCTGTCTCCGTCGTCCAATAGCAATACGTAATCCGTACCTGTCGCTCGACGGCGGCATAATCCATTGCTATAAAATCGACGGCATGATACCTCGTCATATAGTCAGCGGCATGAAACCTCGCTATACATCTAAGCATGAATCATCATCAACATAGTAGCGGAAAGATGCATCACTATCAACATATCCGGCGACATGAACCGTCGTCAATCATCATAGAAGAGTGTATCATCATATACATATGCCCAACGGCATGAATCATCGCCAATCGACACAGCGGAATGCCTCATCGCTTTAGATGTGTCTGGCGGCATGAATCATCGCCCATCATCATAGAAAAGGTACATGAATAAGTAAATGCATGAATCTTAGTTAAGTATGTAAGGACCCTAATCCTTAAGTGCGGATCAAAGGCATAATTAGAGCTAATATAAATGATCAGGGTGAATTAATCGTGTTGAGGCTATGAGCCTAAAAGTTACATGCCAAAATGAGGACTATCAATGGATTAATTACATTCCCCATCAAAAGAATGTTATCAGTTATAGTTTTACACTACTTCTAGAGTAGACACTATACAAAATAATCTTGTCCTTCATCTACCAAAAGTGCTCTTCAAGCTCACGGTCTCAACCCGTCTTAGCCCCCTTCATATCATGCCAAAAGTACCTACAAGGACAACCCCCAAACATGAGCAATGATATCATTCATATACAACACAATATGAATATAAAGCGTAAATGCATAATCATAATAAAACACTTCCTGTTTTTCCCATGCATTTCAAACGCTTCCCGTTTGGTTGTCCCTGTACCATAACTCATGAGTATAATCAATAGATTATTTTTAATGGTCTACACATGTCATGACATAATACCATCTCATCAATATCAAATACCGGTCACCATTCCCTAGTCTGTCCATCACAATGTATTTTAATGCCCCTCGCTTATTTACATATAGGCGGCATAGAATAACCTCGCTTCAATGGACATGCGGCGCTCCCACCCCTCGCTTCACATTGAGCGGCAAATATTCTTTCCTCGCCCTATATGATAACCACGCTCAAATGTGACATGCGGCGCTCTCTGTAAGGGCCCCAAGCCCTTAAAACCTTGATTAGTGTATTAACCACTATGTGTGGTACATGCTTTCTATAAAATGTCAATCGGGAAGCTCTGATGATACTTAATCATTGCCTGTCAATAAAAGACTCATATGTTTGCCCTTTACCAACCCCTTGGTGCCACTTTTCACATTGTAAACTTTTACAAAAATTTGGGCAGAGTCTCCCCATAAATAGAGCTATCCCAAAACAGAGTACAACACATAACAAAATTCCCGGCCAGGGAACACATAATACTCAACAGAAAGCAGTAATACAAGTAGATTCCCAGCCAGGGAAGACACCACACATATGTCAACAAAAGTGGGTTCCAACACCCACATAATACACCAATGACTCTCATATCATTCTAGCAATTCAACCTAATTGCATGCAACCTTAAATGAAAGAGAGAAAGGCTCATGCCTTTATATACAATCCATATACAAGTATAATCGTGCTCACATGCGAGCATCATGAATATGAATATGTATAAATCCTCAGGTGTATATATAGGTACTCTATACGATACCGTGCTCCATCAAGCCCTGGTACCACGATCCTGGGAGTACCTCAAATCAACAGCTCGAGCTCAGCTCCATAGCCATCGATGTACCTGTCCACCTGTCCCAACAGAGACAGCCCCCAACGGGGTGAGCATACCAATACACAAAATCCCATAATCATAATAATGAAATTCATAATTTACAACAAAGGTAAATGCTAATGAATTTAAATGATACTCCCTGGATGGCAACATCCTCATCCGGGATTCCGTGTACTGTCCCTGTTCTCACAACATCAAACTCATCAAATCTCATAAATCAGTAAATCAACACATTGATTTACACATCGCATGCCTGATCCTCGAATATCAACATATAGTGATTACAAATTCATTAAACATGCAATTACAGATATCACAATATCTAATACTGATTTCACAACCTTGCTATCAATCACAGATAGCTCAAATGCCTTAGCATTTATTTTACCAATCCTTCATTATACTTAGACATCTCAAGTGTCTTATAATGAATACATGAGTCTACAAACCTAGACATCTCAAATGTCTCATAATGAATACATGATTCTACGAACCTAGACATCTCAAATGTCTTACGAAGAATGCATGATTCTACAAACCTAGACATCTCAAATGTCTCATAATATAGTCATATAAATCCAGTACCCCATATATCATGCAAGAGTCATCCTACTCTAGTGTCACGCACGCTACAAGCGGCGATATCAAGATTTGGGTCATTCCTTGGCTATATCAACATATATATATAACCATACGCAAAACATTCAATGCAATCAAAAACACCTTATGCATTTCACATATATATAGTAATGCTCGTACGTCGCACGTACCTTAAATCTCCGAAGTCCGAGCCAAGCCTTGCTCGAGTTCCATGCCCCGAGGAATGATGTGCTAACACGATAAACAATTCACCATTATTTACGAACATGTAACCTATGCTCAAGCACACCCATATCCCTCACAACATTGTCAATACACGACAATTATCCTCTTAAAAGACCCGGGGCAGGGTACATGCAGGGAAGGAATAAATGAGACAATCGAAATTTGTTCAAGAATGCCCTACAAAAATCGAACCTTAATCTCACAATTTCGAACCCAATAAAATACCATAATTCATCTAAAATGTCAATTAATCAACCCATAGCATGAATAATCATCCCACATGCCAAACCCCCAAATTTGAAATCCAAATCCCTAAAATTCGAAACCCAAGAAGCATCATAATGCATCTACAACATGAATTTAATCAATCCATAACAAGAATCACCACAACCCTTCCAAAACCCCCAAAATCGAACCCATTTCATGCACCCAACCAAAAATCGAACCCAAGCCAACGAAAATCGAAATCATTCGAGCCAATAAATCACAATTTGGCAGGGAATCACATCACAAGCATGGAAAAAGGGGTTAGGAAGGTTACCCAAACGAAATCGGAAGAAAAATCGACCAAAATCGATAAACCCTAGAATTTGGGGATCGCCGCTTATCTGCAAAATTCGACTTCCACACGCGACGAAACCTTCAATTGGCAGAGGGGAAAGGAGCGCCTCGTCGAGACGAAGACGGTGATAGGTCGCACGCGGCGAACGGCGGCCGGACGGCGGCGGACGAAGCGCTTTTGCGCGCGGAGGCAGGGGAGATCGGGAAATCGCGCGGACGGGAAAGAGAGAGGAAGGAGAGGGCTGAAAATGAAATTAAATGTAAAATTTTGGGTTCAAATGGTATTTATAGCAAAAATACCCCGAAAAATTAATAGCCCCACAAATACATCATGATTCCTTAAAAATCATCTGTTTTCAAAAACTCTCTCTCTAACTCCAAAACCCTCTACCGGTGCTCACATAGCACCCGAGATTCCGAGACACATCAAAAACCCAACTCTTAGGTTTTACACCGTAATGTGAATACAATCTCAACCTCTGGATCCAACGATCCCAACTGCCCAAATAAACGAGCCCAGAAGGCCCAACACCTCGATTAAATCCCAAATCGCCACGTAAAACCACTTTAGGGATTATTAATACTCCGGGATTAACACCTATAATCCCTGGTCATCACAATATCCCCCACTAAAAGAATTTCGTCCTCGAAATTAGCACTGGTGTATCACGTAACACCCAGGCTACACAACAACATGAAGCCAGAACCTCGATTCTTGACCATATCAGAATCGTATTAATAAACGCGAGGATACTTACCTCTCATCTAACTCTGAAACAGAGCGACATACCAAAACCAACATATCACCCAAGAGGTAAAACGTACCTCGATGCGGGTCATCCCAAAAGTCAGTCCCTCATGACTGCGAAACAACTGATACTTACGACCGTAGATCGGTCAGTCCTCCTTCGATCTAATACAACAGTACGAACACGTCCCGATGACACCTCAACCGTAAGAACGTTGACCTCGTGTCAAACTCTGGAGTGGAATAGACTTCCAGATCCATCATAACGTCAAAGAGCGTCAGCACAACTCAACGCTAACAGTCCAAAAGCAGTTAGTCAACTGAAACTGCAAGGATTCGAATCGCTCTTGATTCTATCGTAGATATCATCCAATGATATTTTACTATGACTTACGATGTCTAACATACATCGTTACGAGGGAAACACTAGTACAACCACGGTGTACACATATCAAACCTGGTTTCCACTTTCAAACTTCCTCCATCGAAGGAGTAGTCGCCTCATTGCAACTTAATTTGGGCAACTCACGGCCACAAATTCAAAGAAAAGACATCTCACAAGATGTCCACCTCCGGATGTTCCAAGAATCACGTCCTGATCATAAATAACAACCGAGACTCCGCAGAGTTTACATTTCTTAAGGGGCATGCAATAAACCCATTGCATCCGCAACGCTTGTGTCGTCAGCGACACTCAACCAATCCGAAATCCTGCCATCCCTTGAAAATCCTCGGATTTAACAATCCAAACTTGGGAAGGCTGTCGCATAACTCGAAGGAAAACACCAATAAGGGAAATACCTTAACCCTCACAAGAAAATCCCTCCTCAAGGGAGTCAACTAACTTCACGATCATTCCTCATAATCATCGTGCCATGGAGATTCCCAATCTCAAGGTGTTCCATATCTCACATCAGAGATTTAACCATCCAAAAAATAGCATAACTCTATGCTTAACAGAGAGGAAATCAATAACTGGCATCCGTATACTCACCGGTATACCTGCCTAAGCACTGATGTCGCATGCATACTCAATGCACTCGGCTCGGGTATCTACCACATATCCCTAAGCCCCAAACACAACCGTCAATTCTGAGTCATTCCTTACTCAGTGGAGGATGAAAATCGACGATTAACAATACACGGTGTGATTCCCAAGATCAACACCACTTGCACCAACTTACCGAATCTTTCAAGATTCCCAAATAGGTATAATACTACCTCCTTCCTCGCAAGGGAAATGCCATCGAACTCGAGATCCACAAGTCTCGAACCATCGTTCGGAAAAACTGGATATAATAACACCCATTGTATCCCAATACACGGGTTCCTTTAGATTGAGTCAATAACAACCTGATGACTCTCTTGTTGGTACTCCAACATCCTGAGCTGTCCCAGACAAGTCTCCAAGATTTAAACATAAACGTATACACGTTTCAGCGAGGCACGCACAACCTCAAATGATGTGGTGACTACTAGAGTCCACCACGATCCACATCGCATCACCTTACGATTTGCCAAACTTGGTTCCAACGAGCAGTGTAACGGCTCTAGCAAGCCCATCATGGTGCTACACACACGCGGCAGATAACCTAGTCTCTGCCTCTTTAGGTTTACCTCAAACCTACCAATAAGACGGACGTTTCCACATGGTATAACATACTATGGGAGGAAAACTCAATAGAGTAGTGGGTCTTTATCCAACATTCCTCAATGCCGATACACCCTGGACAACCCAATGTCCCTATGTACTTAACATAACCTGATCCTACTCCCTTAGGACCCATCCTACACCCTCAAGGGTGGTGTGATCATGTCCACCACATGTCACATCGACAGAAAGCGAGTACTTTCCTCCATGATTACTCCTGTCGTCAAATCACATGGCCAAAAGCCATTCCAACGAGCATACCTCAAGGGTATCACCACTCGTAAAATGATCCCCCAAACGTAAGCTGCGGTACAATCCCATGTACAGCGCATCCAACCATTCCTCGAGCAACCCGCTCGGTATAAGGGTCACGTCCATCGGTGTCGCACACACCACCTTGTGCTCGGTACTGGCACCCAAGGCATACCACAGAATACGTATACTCAACGCATCGATCATCGTAACGATGATGCATGTCTAATAAGACATCTCCTACACCATCGTCATCGTCATCCCGTGACGACACATGCCAACTCATGGCATCTAAAACATTGCCCACTAGTGACGATACATGTACCTCAGCGTATGTCATCCACTATCATGCTAGTAAAATAGGCATAATAAAACATGTATATCAATGCATGCCAGCTACAATAAAGCTAATAAAATAGCAATATCTCATACCTCATCGCTAGTGATATAGCGTCATACCTGTCTCCGTCGCTCAATAATAGTGCGTAATCAGCACCCATCGCTCGAAGGCGGCAAAATCCTGTGCTGAGTACATAGCGGCAAAATCCCTCGCTATAGAATCGACGGCATGACACCTCGTCATATAATAAGTGGCATGAAACCTCGCTATACACCTGAGTATGAATCATCGTCCACATAGTAGCGGAAAGAGGCATCGCTATCAATACACCTGGCGGAATGAACCATCGCCAATAGATATAGCGGAATGAACCATCGCTATCAATACACCTGGCGGAATGAACCATCGCCAATAGATATAGCGGAATGAACCGTCGCTATAAATACACCTGGCGGAATGAACCATCGCCAATAGATATAGCGGAATGAACCGTCGCTATAAATACACCTGGCGGAATGAACCATCGCCAATAGATATAGCGGAATGAACCGTCGCTATAAATACACCTGGCGGAATGAACCATCGCCAATAGATATAGCGGAATGAACCATCGCTATCAATACACCTGGCGGAATGAACCATCGCCAATAGATATAGCGGAATGAACCATCGCTATCAATACACCTGGCGGAATGAACCATCGCCAATAGATATAGCGGAATGAACCGTCGCTATAAATACGCCTGGCGGAATGAACCATCGCCAATAAATATAGCGGAATGAACCGTCGCTATAAATACGCCTGGCGGAATGAACCATCGCCAATAAATATAGCGGAATGAACCGTCGCTATAAACCGTGTCCTCATAGAGAAATGAATATAAATCGACACAGCGGGACACATCACCGCTATCATCCGTGTCATCACAAAGGAATGAATCATCATCCTAACAAGCGGCATCTCATCCTCGCTTCTTCATACAAGCGGTATCTCATCCTCGCTTCGTATGGCATACCCCGCCTCCATGTGCAAGCGAGCATCCCCGCCCGCTCCACATTTTTAGCGGTACAAGCATAAGCTTCTTCATACAAGCGGTATATCATCCTCGCTTCGTATGGAATACCCCGCCTCCATGTGCAAGCGAGCATCCCTGCCCGCTCCACATTTTTAGCGGTACAAGCATAAGTATAAAAATTCTCACTGTCATAAGCAGGACTCCTGGAATGTATAATCATCATTCCTTTTTATACTCCATATTTCCTGTAACCTGCAACCATCAGGGTTAACAACAATAGCCATATACGCTATGCATCCACATTCAATTCATAATAAAAACACATTATGAGAATGTATGGTTTCACAAATAAATGTCATGATATCCTTCTTTAAATCCTTATTTCATCCTGAGCCCTTATCATTAGTACATTTTAATGCTTCTTGCTACTCCAGGAAAGCGGAATTCTTCCTCGCTTCCACTGGACTTTAGCGTTGCTACTCCATGTAAGCGGAACTCTTCATCGCTTCCAATGGACTTTAGCGTTGCTACTCCATATAAGCGGGACTCTTCATCGCTTCATATGGACTTTAGCATAAGCCATTAAAATCCTTACTAAGATAACTTTGACTCAAGACATGCATATGCAAAAACAATGCACAATAACATATATCATAACCTCAATGCACCACTTTGCATTCATCATGTGTCAACAAGACAACGTAAAATACATGTTACCTCGGAAATATCCCTTTATCTGATTTTCTTAAAACCAGCTTCCTTGGCACATAACACACGGAGTGCCAGACATCCCCATAAATGTCATCCTATCGTGTTCCACACGATTCCTGCAACCACAATGGTCAGCAATACCACTTTTCATATCATAAGAGCACATAAACAATGTGTTATGTCATACAACATTAATGCCATCATGCATAAATATGTGCTATCAATAACTTCCTAGGCCCTTAACAGCCCCAATGAGCAACCACTGCTCTGATACCACTAATGTAAGGGCCCCAAGCCCTTAAAACCTTGATTAGTGTATTAACCACTATGTGTGGTACATGCTTTCTATAAAATGTCAATCGGGAAGCTCTGATGATACTTAATCATTGCCTGTCAATAAAAGACTCATATGTTTGCCCTTTACCAACCCCTTGGTGCCACTTTTCACATTGTAAACTTTTACAAAAATTTGGGCAGAGTCTCCCCATAAATAGAGCTATCCCAAAACAGAGTACAACACATAACAAAATTCCCGGCCAGGGAACACATAATACTCAACAGAAAGCAGTAATACAAGTAGATTCCCAGCCAGGGAAGACACCACACATATGTCAACAAAAGTGGGTTCCAACACCCACATAATACACCAATGACTCTCATATCATTCTAGCAATTCAACCTAATTGCATGCAACCTTAAATGAAAGAGAGAAAGGCTCATGCCTTTATATACAATCCATATACAAGTATAATCGTGCTCACATGCGAGCATCATGAATATGAATATGTATAAATCCTCAGGTGTATATATAGGTACTCTATACGATACCGTGCTCCATCAAGCCCTGGTACCACGATCCTGGGAGTACCTCAAATCAACAGCTCGAGCTCAGCTCCATAGCCATCGATGTACCTGTCCACCTGTCCCAACAGAGACAGCCCCCAACGGGGTGAGCATACCAATACACAAAATCCCATAATCATAATAATGAAATTCATAATTTACAACAAAGGTAAATGCTAATGAATTTAAATGATACTCCCTGGATGGCAACATCCTCATCCGGGATTCCGTGTACTGTCCCTGTTCTCACAACATCAAACTCATCAAATCTCATAAATCAGTAAATCAACACATTGATTTACACATCGCATGCCTGATCCTCGAATATCAACATATAGTGATTACAAATTCATTAAACATGCAATTACAGATATCACAATATCTAATACTGATTTCACAACCTTGCTATCAATCACAGATAGCTCAAATGCCTTAGCATTTATTTTACCAATCCTTCATTATACTTAGACATCTCAAGTGTCTTATAATGAATACATGAGTCTACAAACCTAGACATCTCAAATGTCTCATAATGAATACATGATTCTACGAACCTAGACATCTCAAATGTCTTACGAAGAATGCATGATTCTACAAACCTAGACATCTCAAATGTCTCATAATATAGTCATATAAATCCAGTACCCCATATATCATGCAAGAGTCATCCTACTCTAGTGTCACGCACGCTACAAGCGGCGATATCAAGATTTGGGTCATTCCTTGGCTATATCAACATATATATATAACCATACGCAAAACATTCAATGCAATCAAAAACACCTTATGCATTTCACATATATATAGTAATGCTCGTACGTCGCACGTACCTTAAATCTCCGAAGTCCGAGCCAAGCCTTGCTCGAGTTCCATGCCCCGAGGAATGATGTGCTAACACGATAAACAATTCACCATTATTTACGAACATGTAACCTATGCTCAAGCACACCCATATCCCTCACAACATTGTCAATACACGACAATTATCCTCTTAAAAGACCCGGGGCAGGGTACATGCAGGGAAGGAATAAATGAGACAATCGAAATTTGTTCAAGAATGCCCTACAAAAATCGAACCTTAATCTCACAATTTCGAACCCAATAAAATACCATAATTCATCTAAAATGTCAATTAATCAACCCATAGCATGAATAATCATCCCACATGCCAAACCCCCAAATTTGAAATCCAAATCCCTAAAATTCGAAACCCAAGAAGCATCATAATGCATCTACAACATGAATTTAATCAATCCATAACAAGAATCACCACAACCCTTCCAAAACCCCCAAAATCGAACCCATTTCATGCACCCAACCAAAAATCGAACCCAAGCCAACGAAAATCGAAATCATTCGAGCCAATAAATCACAATTTGGCAGGGAATCACATCACAAGCATGGAAAAAGGGGTTAGGAAGGTTACCCAAACGAAATCGGAAGAAAAATCGACCAAAATCGATAAACCCTAGAATTTGGGGATCGCCGCTTATCTGCAAAATTCGACTTCCACACGCGACGAAACCTTCAATTGGCAGAGGGGAAAGGAGCGCCTCGTCGAGACGAAGACGGTGATAGGTCGCACGCGGCGAACGGCGGCCGGACGGCGGCGGACGAAGCGCTTTTGCGCGCGGAGGCAGGGGAGATCGGGAAATCGCGCGGACGGGAAAGAGAGAGGAAGGAGAGGGCTGAAAATGAAATTAAATGTAAAATTTTGGGTTCAAATGGTATTTATAGCAAAAATACCCCGAAAAATTAATAGCCCCACAAATACATCATGATTCCTTAAAAATCATCTGTTTTCAAAAACTCTCTCTCTAACTCCAAAACCCTCTACCGGTGCTCACATAGCACCCGAGATTCCGAGACACATCAAAAACCCAACTCTTAGGTTTTACACCGTAATGTGAATACAATCTCAACCTCTGGATCCAACGATCCCAACTGCCCAAATAAACGAGCCCAGAAGGCCCAACACCTCGATTAAATCCCAAATCGCCACGTAAAACCACTTTAGGGATTATTAATACTCCGGGATTAACACCTATAATCCCTGGTCATCACACTCTCACCCCTCGCTTCACATTTAGCGGAACCAAAACAAATAGCGGCAAGCATTAAAATCATCAAGGGATGACCACGACTCATGGGATGTGCACCAATAACCATATGCATCTACAATCATCATGCATAATTCAACATGTATTTGCATCCACAATGCATAATCACGTATATACTCGCATCCACAATGCATAAACAATGAGTATATTAGATACATGTACCGTTGAGTGCCCGTACGTCCTCTACGTACCTTTCCAAAAGTGGAATTGATATGGCTTCAGTTCCTTGGTTGCGTTGCTACCTGGGATGGTTCTACACAATCACACAACCTCATATTAGAAGCCAAATAATAGTCAAATACCAAAAATTCGACAAAAGAAAGCATTTCCCAAAATTCCACAGTTGGCGATCGATCGCTTGGCTGAGGCAATCGATCGCCTCAATTTTTTTCTTCGCGGCGATCGATCGCGCCAAACATGGCAATCGATCGCCTAAACCTTGGATTGGCCACTGCCTCTCGGCGATCGGTCGCCTCATATCAGGCGATCGATCGCCTGTCCCGCAAATTTGGTACTGCCCATCGGCGATCGATCGCCCCATTTCAGGCGGTCGATCGCCTCGCACAGACTCGCGATTTTTCACCATTTTTGCATACCAAAACCTTCCAATCCATACCAACACTTAAACCATCAAACCAACAACATCAAATACATAATACCCTTCCATAAACACTTTAAGTACCTCAAAAAATCCAACATTAAACCAAAACCACAACAACCCAACACAAACCCATTTAAACCATTTCCAAAATCAAATAAAACACTACAAAATCAACAATGAGGCATCCATACCTCTTGGGGACTTCAAATCTCCCAATAAACTCCACAAAACAAGATTTTTGGAAAGGTTTCTCTCCACCTTTGAGCTCCAACTCGAAAATAAGGGGAAAGGGTTTTGTGGGAAGTGATTTGGGGAAAGTGAGGGTAAAGGTAGGGTGGGGTTGGGGTAAAAAGGGTTTGAGTTTAAACTAAAATGCATCCACAAACCCAAGGTGTATAAAACACCCCAACATGATATTTTCAAAAGCATTAATCCAAAATGCACCAAAATATCAATTAACTCATGCTATCCAAATAATTGCTAACCATGGCAAATAAATCATGCTAAAAGCTATTTTCCCCAACATGTACAACATGCACCCTGAAATGCACTCCCGGGTCATCCTTTCCATGTGACCATGCATTTCCACACATTAAATAAATCCAGCACAAAATCAATTAATTACCACCATGATTAACCATATAAACACAATTAATGCTCAAATTGCATTTAATCATTTCGGGGATATCACAAAGTATACTTCCTGGTTAAACACATTAACCCACTTTTGTTGTCCCTGTTTCAAATATTCATGCACGTAATCATTAGATCTTAACGTAATTGATAAACATCATAGCATCATATGGTATCTTACCACATCTTAAACATCATAACGTCATATGTCATCTTTCCATATCGTAACATCATAACATTTTATGGCATCTTACCATATTATAAACATCATAACATTATATGGCATCTTACCACATCATAAACATCGTATGGCATCTTACCATATGGGCATCTTACCCTGTGGCATCTTACCACATTATAAACATCGTATGGCATCTTACCATATGGGCATCTTACCCTGTGGCATCTTACCACATCATAAACATCGTATGGCATCTTACCATATGGGCATCTTACCACATCATAAACATCGTATGGCATCTTACCATATGGGCATCTTACCCTGTGGCATCTTACCACATCATAAACATCGTATGGCATCTTACCATATGGGCATCTTACCCTGTGGCATCTTACCACATCATAAACATTGTATGGCATCTTACCATATTTCTTGTGACCTGCAACCATCATGGTTAGCAACAATAGCCATATATGCTATGCATCAAACATTCAATACATATATGCTACCACTTGCAAGTCAATACGTATATCAAATACATGTTACCTCGGAAATATCCCTTTACTTGACTTTCTTACAAAATCAGATTCCTTGGCACATAACACACGGAGTGCCAGACATTACTGTTAATGCCATCCTATCGCGTTTCACACGATTCCTGCAACCACAACGGTTAGCAACACCACTTTTCATATCATAAAAGCACATAAACAACTAGTTGTGTCATACAACATTAATGCCATCATGCATAAATATGTGCTATCAATAACTTCCTAGGCCCTTAACAGCCCCAAAGAGCAACCACTGCTCTGATACCACTAATGTAAGGTCCCCTAGCCCTTAACCCTTGATTAGCGTATTAACCACTATATGTGGCACATGCTTTCAATAAAAATCGGGAAACTCACATGATACTTTGCCGTTGAATGGCGATTACAAAATTTCTTTAAACATTTCATTTCATATCGTGCTTAGTTTCCCCCAACATAACCCTTTAATGAAGCATGCACTGTTATAGTACACCAATGGCTCTCATATCATTTAGCAATTCTACCACTAATTGCATGCAACATAGAATGAAAGAGACAAAGGCTCATGCCTTTATATACAACCCATATACAAGTATAATCGTGCTCACATGCGAGTATCAAGAATGTGTATATATCCCTCAGGTGTATATAAAATACCCTATACGATACCGTGCTCCATCCAGCCCTGGTACCTCGATCCTAGAAGTGTCTCCAATCAACAGCTCAAGCTCATCTCCAAAGCCATCGATGTACCTGTTCCACCTGTCCCAACAGAGACAGCCCCCACACGGGGTGAGCATACCAATTCCACAATTTCATAATCATAATGACATAATACATAATTTACAAAAATGTAAATGTTGTGGAATATATGTGACACTTCCTGGATGGCATCATCCTCATCCTGGCTTACCCCTGTAATATCCCTGTTCTCAAAACAGATAAATCATCAAATCTCAAATATGCAGTTAATCATTACATTGGTTAACCATGGCCAATTTCAAATTAACAACATCTCATTACATCTTCCTTATCTAGCAATTATCGTAATTCTAGATATCATATTGAGATTTCCTTAACTTCCAATACCAGTTAATCACCTCTTTGATTAACTTACGTCTATGTTCCTATTCATAATAAATAGGGAATAAAATGTAGATATCTTAGATATCTAGTCAAATGCCACATTTTTCCTTTCTTACTTCAAGGTAGCGTCATACTAACGGTACTCGTTTCGCAGCGACCACACCTCATCATTTGCTCGCTTCATAGCGGCACCATGCATTTCATCACGTGAATCAAATAGCTTAATCAAGTTTCATTCCCATATCTTATAGGTCATCGCATATATATATATATTATATCATGCATCACACTTGCAAAAATATAATTTAAAGACATGCTCGTACGCTAAACGTACCTTAAATCTCCGTAGTCCGAGCCAAACCTTGCTTGAGTTCCATGCCTCGAGAAACATGTGCTAAAACACATAAAGGACTCATAATTAACAAATGCATGCATTTACGTGCCCAAGCACGTTCACATCATACAACCATATCGTCAATCCTTGACGATTACTTAAAATAAAAGCCCCTCGGCTAAGCATGCATAATACCCAAAAATATTTCATTTAAGAAGTTTGGCTAATAGTCGAAATCAATCGAGGATTACCATTTTATTCAAATTTGGCTCCAACCATTCACTTTTTAAAAGCCTAGCATTCCTATTGGAATGTACACATTGCCCCGGAAACGGCCCACTTAAACCTCGATTCCAAAATCCTGACATTTTCCAACATTTTGAAAAAAATCACAACATGAGTCGGCGATCGATCGCCTATTTCATAGCGATCGATCGCCCACCTCCAGTAGCAACCAGCGCCTCGAGGCGATCGATCGCCCATCAACGCGATCGATCGCTAACCAGCTCGCGATCGATCGCCTAAGCCATGAGATCGATCGCCTGCACTGTTCATCGTCTTCGAAGATTTGAGCAGCTCGTCGCGATCGATCGCCTCTCCTTGGAGATCGATCGCCACCTGCAAATTTTCCGGAAAACTCGAGTTTCCATGGTGTTTTTGACACCCAAACTCAAATCCAACACCCATACATCCTCCACATCTCAAATACACCATTTGAAACCAATAAAAGTCCCAAAAACTCAACATATGACTTTTAACCAAAAATCCCCAAACTTCATAACCGATATAAAACCCAACCAAACTCAACGATACAACTACCAAATCGAAGACAAAGGCGAGGGGAAGATGAATACCTGATCATCTTCGAGAAAACCGGCTCCTAACACGAGCTTCTGGCCACTTTGGTTGAAGGGGAAAAGAGGGGAAGGGTTTGGGGTTAATCGGGGAGAGAGAAAGGGGAGAGAAGGCGATGAGAGAGATGATTCCGGACATAATGACGGAATCTCGAGTCCATCTGGTATATAGCAAAAATGCTCTGAAATACCAAGACTCCCACCAATACATCATGATTCATTAAAAAACATCTATTTTCAAAAACTCTCTCTCTAACATCAAACCCCCATACTAGCCCCGGCATCAGGCACCCCAGGCCGCGAGTGCCACCAAAAACCCATGTGATGTCCAGATTATTATTAATCATTTGTTGGACTAAATATGATTTGGATTTTAGTGATAATTAATCTTAGAACTAATCATTTGTTGGACTAAATATGATTTGGATTTTATTGATAATTAATTTTAGAATTAATTAGAAGTGGAATTGACCAAGTGAAGGTCAACTGACGAGTTAATCGAATCATAAAATAATTTGAGGTTGTAAAATATACTCCGATAATATTTTAGAGATAAATTAATTAAAATGAAGAATTTAAGTTTTGGGTTTTTGGAGTGTGTAAATCCCGATTGGTAGTTGTAAATTTAATTTATCAGTGCACCGGTGACACTTCGATGTACAAAACCGGGCAAGGATACAAAAATAAATATGTTATGTTGGGCATTTTTCGGACACACATAAAAACGTGTAAAAACACTCACACAACACCCGATCCCTTCTTTCCTTCGCTGCTGCTCGACCCCTCGCCGCTAAACCGCCACGCCCGCCGCCGTCCGAGCTCCTTCCGGCGCGTCCGAACCGCCACCGCCTTCGTCTCTTCCAGGCGCTTCTTTCCATACCAAGAACATGAAGTTTCGTCGCGGATTGCGTCCGGATCTTGCAAGGAAGGGCGCGGATAAAAATCGCGAATTTGTCCGTTTTGGGGACGATTTTCTTCCAATTTTTTTGTGGGTAATCTTCCTCGTCCCTCAGTCGTTATTCACCTGAAATCCCTCGATTTTTTGATGAGCTTTGGTTCGATTTTTGCTAGCATTTTGGAAGGGTTTGTTAGTGTGTGTGTTCGTGTGTGTGCATCAGTGTGTGTGCGTGTGTGTGTTTCTGCGTGAGTGTGTGTGTCCAGCATGTGTTGTGGGTGAAGATGGTGTGTATGTATGTATTCCTTCATGTATTGAAGTGTTGTATTTGGGAATGGGATAGCATGAGGAATGCTTTGATTGTTGGAAGTTAATTGGGGCTCACTTTATTGAATGGTTAATTGTTGAAAATAAATTGTGGAATAAGTCTTGACTTAGTATTATTATTGGTTAAAAGATGAAGATTAAAATCATGCATGGAATGTGTTTGTTAATATGCTTAAAATGTGATTCAAGTGTGGGTCTAAGTCTTGTTAGTGGGTGAAAATGACTAACTTTTATGGCTTGTAGCCATTGTGATATTTGGTAGATGTTGGGCTATGGTATGGGATGTGTTCAATTGGAAGCATGTGTAGTGTGAAAATAAGTGGGTTAGATGCATGCTAGTATGTATTATAACATGGAATAGTGTTATAGTGATATTTATGCTCAATTGGATAGCATAGCATGTGTTATTGATTTATGTCACCTTGTTGAGTCGCTAATCTTATAGTGAGTTCTAAATCAAGAATTTGGAATCCAATGCATCTTTAATTTGTTAAAGTTGAATTTCTTCAAATAAATGACTTTATGTTGGGATTAAGGGAATTGGATTAAAGGGGTAGAATCTCTTATCTACATGGACCCTTTCTTTCATGTCTTGGTTTGAACCACCTCGGGGTGGGTTTGAATGTTTGGAGCATGTTAATTGGCTTAATTGGATTGTTTTAGTTAGACACTAGTTGGATATTATTATGCATACACCCTTGCACTTCCTTTCCCTCTGTTGAACTTGTGTGTCTAGTGAACTGCTATGTGAGTTGGACGTGATCTTGCACGTATGGGTGTGTGTATCCTGCATCATGTGTGTGATGTAGATGATGGTGGGAGAAAATGGGGTGTTGCATTACCAATGATATATCATGATTCATGTGAGGATGTGTGCATCCAAAGTATTGATTATGATTTGATTCATAATATTGAGTTATTGATTTGTGATATGGAAATGAAAGTAAGAACTATTTGATGGTTATTCATTGCTTGGATTGTGAGCTAATATTGAATTGATATTCGATATAGACTCTACAGGAGACTTCGGACGTTGATGATAGCTTGTTCATGTTGTCTTCTATAAGGTGCGTGGTGACGTACGAGCAGGTATATCTAGTATCTATACATTCATGTATACATGCAATTTTGAATATGATGATTCAGGTAAGTGTTTGACTTTAATAATTGAGTTTCATATACAAATTATGGGGGACACGTAGTGGTACGTGATCCAATTTTACTTGTTGAGTAGTGATGCCGTGGGCATGAGCGATATGAGAAAGTTCGAGAATGAGATGGTGGGATAACCAGGGTTACATTGGGATAACCAGGTTCCCATTGATGTTGAACTATTTATGTTTGAGCATAAATAATATGTTGTCATTGTATTGAATTCATAAGTGTTGTTGAGTATTACATTTTCAGTGACAATCTAAACTTGACATTATGAAGTGCGTGAGTTTGAAACAGGAACAGTGTGTGGAAGCCATACAAATTCGGAATTGTACAGGGAGTATACTTTATGAGTTTTGAATAATTTAAATTATTGCATTATGATTTTGTATGTTGATTTGTGATTGAATATTGAGTGGGAGTGTGCTCACCCTGTGTGGGGGCTGTTTCTGTTGAAACAGGTACGACAGGTACGATGCTGCCTTGGAGTGCTAGGCTCGAACCTTGTTGGATGATGCTTCCAGAAGCATAGTATGAGATTGTGCCGATATACGAGATCGAGCGGTTGGTATTTATACTAATTATGCATCCGGATGTGTATCCGTTATTCGTTGCTCTTCTGTGAGCACTTGTATCTGTATATGGACTGTATAAGGGTGTTGAAACCCACTTTTATTGTCTTATTAGTGTGGTGTCTTCCCTGGCTGGGAATTTACTTGTGTTTCTATATTCTGTTTAATATTGCGTTGTCCCTGGTCGGGAATTATATTATGTGATGTGTTTTTATTTCCGGATAGCTCAGTTTGTGGGGAGACTCTGCCCAAATTTTTATAAAAACCCACAAGGTAAAGAGTGGTGTAATGGGGATGGTATTGGGTGAAACCCCTGAGTCTATTTGTTGGTGGAAATGATCATATAATGTTGAACATTATTTGTGTCATGGGATTATGGGAAACATGTAATGATCCTTTTTATAGAATGAAAAGAAAAATGAAAAATTTATACACATACGACGTCATAAATGAACTAATGACGAGTTTAGGTGTTGGGGCCTTACAACCCAACTCATAGGTTTTTCATTGAAATGAGAATACAATCTCAACCTTTGGATCCAACGATCCCAAATACCGGATTTAAAATCCAATTGGTGACCCAGCACCGCAATTAACTCATAATTGCTACGATGATAACCCATTGAGGGTTATTAATACTCCGGGATTAACACCAATAATCCCAGGACATCACACACCGAAAAAATAAAAAGTCGTTACTCAGGCCAATACCAGTAATACTTACCATGGCCGATTCACAATCAACCCATGATCAACACCAGCTGTCTCCATGACAGTGTGTTCCAAATCTCTCCAAGAGATACAATCAATATAGTAGTGTCGCCCCACTAACTATATCCCACAATCCGATCGTGTCCCCCATTGCATTCCATGTGCAATGATTCTCAACCAGAGCTAACCACGACTTGTTGACACTCACGTTGGTACTTCCAACAAAATTGAGTTGTCCCTGTACAAGTCCCTCAAAACATTTAACGTATAAACGTTCTCGTGAGGTATTCCCTGCCTTAATCCTTATGCCACATAGTGACTACAAGAGTCCACTATAAGCCATCATCGTATCATCATACGATTCACCAAACTCGGCTTCAATGAGCAGTATAATGGCTAAATCAAGCTCACTATAACACTCCAACAATACTTGCCTAGCAGACCGCTGCCTCCTTAGGTTTATACCAAACCTACCAACGTATCATACGTTCCACCCCGGTATACTATACCGTACCATCAATTAGAGTAGTGGGTCATCACCATATATTTCTCTAATACCAAAGCACAACGGACATTCCGGTGTCCTTGCTCAACCACAATGCAATCCTAATCCATTAGGACTTATTCCACACCTTCATGTGTGTGTGTGACCATGTCCACCATACGTCACATCCGTACATGCAAGTAGTTTCCTCAATAATTACTCCTACCACCAGTCACTTGGCCAATAGCCATCCCAACGAGTATACCCAAAGGTACAACTACTAGTAAAATATTTACCTCAAATATGTGATGCGGTACACTTCCTGTACGGCGCATCCATTTATTCATCGACCAAACCTGCTCGGCATAATGGTCTCGTCAACCGGTGATGCAGACACCACCTTGTGCCAACCATCGGCACTCAAACCATACAACTAAATACATATACCTAACTGTATTTTTCATCGTAACGACGACATCCGTCCACATAGAACATCCTCTATGTCATCGTCATTATTTGACGGTACATGTCGACACATGACATTCACAATATCATCGTCATCCTATGACGGTACATATCAATACATGACATCCATAATAATGCTAACAAAATAACAATATACCATAACTCATCGCTAATAAGATAGTGGCATACATGTATTCCTCGCCCAATAGCGGTACGCAATCAACACTCATTGCTATAAAATCAGCGACATGCGCCTTCGCTATATAGAATCAGCGGAATGAAACATCGCTATATAGAATCAACGGAATGAACCCTCGCTATAGAATCAGCAAAGTAGACCATTGCTATAGAATTAGCGGAATAGTTCATCGCTATAGAGTCAGCGGCATAAATCGTCGCTATAGATATCCGGCGGCATGAACCATCGCCATTGAAGTAGCGGAATGAACCATCGCTATATATATCCGGCGGCATGAACCATCGCCATAGAACTAGCGGAATGAACCATCGCTATATATACCCGGCGGTATGAACCGTCGACATAGAACTAGCGGAATGAACCATCGTTATATATACCCGATGGCATGAACCATCGCCATAGAACTAGCGGAATGAACCATCGCTATATATACCCGGCGGCATGAACCATCACCATATACATAGCGTAATGAACCATCGTTATAAATACCCGGGGGCATGAACCATCGCCATAGAACTAGCGGAATGAACCATCGCTATATATACCCGGCGGCATGAACCATCGCCATTTAACTAGTGGAATGAACCATCGATATATATAACCGGCGACATGAACCATCGCCATAGAACTAGTAGAATGTACCATCGCTATATATACCCGGCGGCATAAACCATCGCCATAAAACTAGCGGAATGAATCATCACTATATAACCCGGCAGTATGAACCATCGTCGTATAACTAGCGGAATGAACCATCGATATATATACCCGGCGGCATGAACCATCGCCATAGAACTAGCGTCATGGTATCCCTTGCTATATAGCAGTAAATATCCTTCATTGCTACCTCGCTTCGACATACCAGTAGCATAATATCCCTCACTATAAGCGGCAAATTTTCTTCATCACTATAATATGACAGCGGAATGCTCATCGCTTCGACATATTAGTGGCATAATATCATTCGCTATAAGCGACAAATATTCTTCATCGCTATGGTATGACAGCGGCATTAATACCCTTCGCTTCGACATATTAGCGGCATAATATCCCTCGCGATAATATGACAGCGGCGTGCGCTTCTACATATTTGCGGCAAATATTCTTCATCGCTATAATATGACAGCGGCAAGTATTCTATCATATAATACCCCTCGCTTTGACATGACCGCAGCATCAATACCCTCGCTTTGACATGACCACAGCATCAATACCCTCACTTCGACATATTAGCGGCATAATATCCCCCGCGATATATGACAGCGGCGTGCACTTCTACATATGTATGCCCAGGAATTAATGACATAAATCCCGGTGCGGTAATGATCCTCAAGGGATACTAATTGTGGCAACTATGAATTAATTGTTGTGTTGAGACTCCCAGGGATTTTAAATCCTGTATTTGGAGTCGTTGGATCCAAGGGTTGAGATTGTATTCTCATCGTGGTGATAACCTTGGAATTTGGTCTTTGGTGGGATCTGGGGTCCGGAGTACCTTGTACTGAGGGCTGGTAATGGGAATTGAGGTTGGAGAGATAATTATTGAAAACAGATGATTTTTAATGAGTCGTGATGTATTTGTGGATGACTCAGGATTTTGGAGTTTTGGTACTATATATACCAAGTGGACTCGGTGTTCGGTCATTTGGATATCATTTCTCTCACCCTCACCAGCAGCGCTTCCCCCATTTCCCCAACCCTTCTCTCCTTTCTGCCTTGAGCAAAAATCGTTGGAGGCTCAACTAGGGAGCCGGATTTCTCGAAGATAATAAGGTATTGTCCTTCCCCTCGCATTTATCTTCGATTTGATAGTAGCATTGTAGATTATGGTTGAGATTTGAGTTGGGTTTAAGAAATTGGTTTTAACGAATTTTGGGTTGGTTGGTTTGAGGAGTTTTTATGGTGTTTATTTTGAGGTTTAATGTTGTATGGGGTGTGAGGATTGTTATATGGGAAAATTTTGCAAGAAAAATGCCATTTTTGGCTGTTGCAGGTCGAGGCGATCGATCCCTAGGGTGGGGCGATCGATCGCCGCGGCGTTGATGAAATTTTAAGGGAGATGAACAGTGAGGTGATCGACCGCCTCAAAGGAAGCGATCGATCGCCATGAGGCAGTAGCCAAAAACACCGAGAGGCGACCGATCGCCTGGAATGGAGCGATCGATCGCCATTGCCAATTTTTGAGAGGCGATCGATCGCCTGAGATGAAGCGATCGATCGCCAATGCCTGTTTTTGGGGAATTATTTTGTGTTGAGTTTTCGATGCATGCTTCGCCCGAGGTCTTTTAAAATGGTTAATCGTCATAGATCGACGATATATTTGGGGTTTGTGAACGTGCTTGGGCACGTGGATTGCATGCTTGAAATTAATTGTGAATTACTATTGTGTTTAGCACATAATTCATCGGTCACGGGACCAAGGCAAGGTTGGATTCGAACTACGGAATCATAAGGTACGTATAACGTACGAGCATAGCCCTTTTATATAAATTCAATTATTGAATTCATGGTACATTATATTGCAATAAATGGATAGACATTGGGAATTATATGGTGCCGCTTTTGAGCGAGCAACGATTGGGATGTTGTCGCCTTTAAGTGAATATCGGTTATGACGCCATTGCTGTTGAGCATGCGTGAGAATAAAATGCCGCTATTGTAGAGCGAGCGACGAAATAGAACTGTGGAACCATAAGTGGGATATATGGAATATCTGTAATCATTGTTTAATGATTTGATATTATTGATTATGGTATCGGTACGTGGCAAACGGATTTGTTAATCAATGTAACGATTAACTGGCATTTGGGAATTTGATGGTTTCAGTTATTTTGAGAACAGGAACAGCACAGGGATCCCGGATGAGGATGATGCCATCCAGGGAGTGTCTTTTAATATTCATAGCATTTACTTGTGTAAATTAGGAATTGTAATATTGTGTTTATTGGATTTGGGGTATTGGTATGCTCACCCCGTGTGGGGGCTGTCTCTGTTGGGGCAGGTGATTAGGTACATCGATGGCTTTGGAGTTGAGCTCAAGCTATGGATTGGAGGTGCTTCCGGGATCGAAGTAACAGTGACGGTATTGAGCACCGTGTTTTATACATTTGATACACACATATTTATTTGATGCTCGCATGTGAGCACTATTATGTGTACATGGTATGTATAAAAAGGCAAGGGCCTTTCTCTCTTCATTAATGAGTTGCATGCAATTATTTATTGAATTGATAAATGAACTGAGAACATGTTAGTGTATTATAATGGTGCATGATATGTATGTGGACTTGGTTGGGGGAAACTAGACATTATATGGAATAATGTAAAGAATTTTGTTATTGGCATGATTTGCTATGATGACAAGTGGTTTTTCCCCTACATGTATGATTACATGCACTAAATGCTTGGATTAATACACTAATAACGGGTTAAGGGCACGGGGGTCCTTACATTAGTGGTATCAGAGCAGTGGTTTGCTCTTTGGGGCTGTTGAGGGCCTAGGAACACGTTGATGGAAATTGGTAGCACATAATGATGCATGATGGTAGTTAGTGTTGTGTGACACAACTATTTTGCTTATGTGTTTTTATGATGTGTGGTCATAATTATATGTCATGACACTTATGTTACCGTAATATAACCCATTGTTTATTATTATGAGTGTAGTACAGGGACAACCAAGGGGAGCATCTTTAAATGCATTGGAATACAGGAAGTACTTTGTACTCATGGTTTATGCATTTACTTATTATAATCATATTGTGGAATATGGATTATTATATGCTCATGGTTTGGGATTGTTCCTGTAGGGACGCTATGGCATGAAGGGCTAAGGCCACGGTTGAAAGACACGAAACGGTAACCTGCGTTTTATATACATCATGGATTATGCATTGTGGTTGCATATATATTGGAGTGATGATTTGTATGCTTTGCCGCTAAATGTTGAAGCGGTGGTAAAATTCCGCATGTCACATTTGAAGTGAGGTGCATTAAAATACATTCATGGCTATGTATATTGGATTATGGATTATGCATTGTGGTTGCACGTATATTGGAGTGATGATTTTAATGCTTTGCCGCTAAATGTTGAAGCGAGTGTGTTGCCGCATGTCACATTTGAAGCGAGGTGCATTAAAATACACTCATTGTGATTATGTATATATCGGAGTGATGATTTTAATGCTTTGCCGCTAAATGTTGAAGCGAGGGTGTTGCCGCATGTCACATTTGAAGCGAGGTGCATTAAAATACACTCATTGTGGTTACATATATATCGGAGTGATGATTTTAAATGCTTTGCCGCATGTCACATTTGAAGCGAGGTGCATTAAAATACACTCATAGTGATGTATATTGGGATATGGATTATGCATTGTGTTGCAGGTATAGATTGGATGCTTGGTGAACATCCCATGAATCGTTGTTATGGACGAGTGATGATTTTAAATGCTTTGCCGATATCACTTGACGCGATGATAGAATACTTGCCGCTGTCATATCGTAGCGAGGAAAGAATATTTGCCGCCAAATGTTGAAGCGAGGGTATTGCCGCATGTCGCATTTGAGCGAGGTTATTCAATGCCGCTGATATGTCGAAGCAAGGGGTATTAGTGCAACGGTCATGACAAGCGAGGTGCATTAAAATACACTGTTGTAACAAGACTAGGGATCGGGTATTCTATTGGTGATGGTTTTTGCTGCCGGGTATTCATAGCGATGGTTCATTCCGCTATTCTATTGGCGATGGTTTATGCCGCCAGGTATACATAGCGATGGTTCATTCCGCTATTCTATTGGCGATGGTTTATGCCGCCAGGTATTCATAGCGATGGTTCATTCCGCTATTCTATTGGCGATGGTTTATGCCGCCGGGTATTCATAGCGATGGTTCATTCCGCTATTCTATTGGCGATGGTTTATGCCGCCAGGTATACATAGCGATGGTTCATTCCGCTATTCTATTGGCGATAGCGATGGTTCATTCCGCTATTCTATTGGCGATGGTTTATGCCTCCAGGTATTCATAGCGATGGTTCATTCCGCTATTCTATTGGCGATGGTTTATGCCGCCGGGTATTCATAGAGATGGGTCATTCCGCTATTCTATTGGCGATGGTTTATGCCGCCAGGTATTCATAGCGATGGTTCTATTGGCGATGGTTTATGCCGCTGGGTATTCATAACGATGGTTCATTCCGCTATTCTATATAGCGATGGTACATTCGGCTAATCCTATGGCGATGATTCATGCCGCCGGATATCTATAGCGATGATTTATGCCGTTGATTCTATAGTGATGGGTTATGCCGCTATGTACGTAGCACGGGATCACGCCGCCTTTGAGCGATGGGTGCTGCTTGCGTACCACTGTTGGGCGATGGATACAGGTATACCGCTATCTTGTTAGCGATGAGGTATGGTATATTACTGTTTTATTAGCATTATTGTGAGACGTACGGGCATCGGACGGTAAAAATGTATTTTTACATATTGGATTATGCATTATGGTTGCATACACATGTTGGAATATGCATTATGGTTGCATGTATACATTGGATGCATTGGTGCATATGATTGTAAGTCGAGGTTATATTTCAGTGATGAATAATACTTACCGCCTTCATGTCAGAGCGATGTTACAATACTTGCCGCTATCATATTATAGCGATGAAGAATATTTGCCGCAAATATGTCGAAGCGAAGGATAATGTCGTTGTCATATTATCGCAACGGATATGCCGCTAATATGTCGAAGCGAGAGGTATTAATGCCACTGTCATGTCAACGCGAGGGGTATTTCCCCCTGATATAATAAGACTGGAAACGGTTATCGATATTGATAAAACTGGTGCATGTCATGACATACATATTGGCATTATAATCTGTTGATTATGATTGTGGTACAGGGACAACCAAAAGGAGCATTTGAATGCGTTAAATACAGGAAGTGATTTGCATTTACGGTTTATACATCTTTATATCATAATCTTGTTGATGTAGTTATGGTTTATTATATGCTCATGGTTTTGGGGTTGTTCCTGTAGGAGTTTTTTGGCACGAAGGGCTAAGGACCGGGTTGATGCGGTGAGCTTGCGAGGAGTGCTTTCGGTATAGAAGGACAGGATTCTATTGTATAGTCTCTACTCTAGGAGTAGTGTAAAGATATAACATTAACATTCATTTACTGGGAATGTAATTAATTTTTTGGAAATTTTAATTTTGGCATTGTAATCTTAAGCTCGAGGCATCAACGCCAAACCTTATACTCTGACTTATGCATGTTTAGCTCTTCTTATGCCTTTATTCCGCACTTAAGATAGCGAGGCCTTGCAGCTGGACAGGACCTGAGAAAGTACCCAAGTCACCTCTGTTGGGATATGCCCTAAGACAAATCATTAGATGATTGTTTTGACATACAATGTTTATGATTTATGAATGGCAATTCATTATTATATATTATTCTTTTAACTGTGCAATGTGAATTAATATATATGTTAATGTCCTTAGAATAATATTGTATTATTCTTAAAGATGTCCCTAGTCAAGTATTATCATGAATAGGGATAATGATAAAACGTAGAGACTAGTATGTGTTGATTGATGAACTGTTCATTGATATGAGATATCAAAATCAACACATGGGTACATGTTAGAGAACGATGTACTGGACAGACCCACCATGAGAATGCAACATGGATAGTTATATGATTGTCATATGCAATTCTCATAGTGATAATAATGTATGTAATCCTTACGACTTGTGATCATCAGAGATCCCAACATAAGGAGTTATGTATCTTGATATTGTCAAACGTTACCCGTAACAGGGTAAACTATAAAGGCGACTATTGGATACACTACGAATTATGTAGAGGGATGTTGACTGATCGAGATAGGATTTGTCCATTCTATATAACAGGAGATGTGTTTGGCCCTTGATCAAGTGAGAACTAAAATGCATGGCCATGCTCGAATGAGTCGATATGAGATATCGAGCTTATTCGTTTATTCTAGTTCTACTTGGGGATCAAGAAATAGAGATTGAATATACGAGTATGACTATTCCATGACTCGTGTTCAATCTAAACACAAAGGACAAAGGGATTAAGTTACATGGTTAATATTATCACAAGTTCTAAAGGTTATGTCGAGTCATTGACATTCTTGTAATTTGGGTAGCCTCGATGTGTTGCTAGACACCGCTCCTTGCTTGCGACATAAAATGAGATTTTATGTCACTGCCAACATTACAAGATCCTATCGGGTCGCACAAAAGATTAAATCGATAAGGGAAATTAAATTCATTGGATGGATTGATTAATTAAGAAGAGTCTTAATTAAGTGATTAAAAGGTTTTAATTAAATCATGGGTTTGGGCCCATAAGACTTTAAGAAAGTCTTGGACCTTAATTAAAGCCTTATAATATAAATACAAGGTTTTGATTAATTGTTAATCATACTTTCATATCATACTTTGATATCAAAACCTAAACCTAGGCAAAGCAAGCTCTCGGCCGCCTCCTCCAAGCCGTGATCATCACCGCCGCCGCCGTGTGGTTTCGTGGTGATTTTAAGGTGGTGGTCGATCGGTTTCGAACCGAACTTTTGGTTTTGGTTCAAGAATAAGTCTAGCAACTTGTTCTTGAACGTCCCTTATTCGTTTAATCGTGTGGATACCGTTGAGGCAAGACCTTGGAGGTGTTGCTCGTGACTCGGGATCGTTGGACGTAGTGCACCGTGGAATCTGCTCAAACACTCTACAAGGGTGAGACTTTTGTATTCCTTTATCCGATATGATATCCTATGTATAGATCAATTGTTCTAGTAATCCAATTTTTTATTCCGCTGCGTTGTATGCTCAAAGGATTACTAACAACCTCCACCAGAGCCACCCCGACACCGCAGCCACCGTCAAGACTACCACCATGACCTTCGCCACTGCCAAACCCACCACCACCCCCAAGACCAACACCACCAGCAAGTTTGGGTCCGCCACCACCGCCATAACCATCGCTACAACCAGGACCGCCACCTCCATCACTGAGGCCAAGATCTGGACCACCAACAAGACCACCACCAGTCCTCAAAACACCACCACCTTCGCTGGGTCCAGACCCACCCCCACCCCCACCCCCCAAAAGCAACACCACCAGCTAGTCGGGTTCCTGCAGCACCATCGGCTTTACCTATACCACCAAGATCTCAACCGGCGACCAAGATCTGGACCACCATCAACCTCGAAAAAACCACCAAACCCACAAGAACCAAAGCCCCCACAGAAACCGCCACCGCCCTACAGTGCATCTGAGAGTAAAGAGCCAAAACCATTGCCAAGAAGGGCTAAAAGAAGGAGCAACAAGCGAAGACGCTCAAATAAGGTTGAAGAACTAGAAACTCTCATCGGAAAGAGAGAGAGAGAGAGAGAGAGAGAGATAATTAAATATGCATTCAGCCTCGCGACATTTGATTTATTATTTTATATGTATAAGTCGGTTAAAATTTCAACCTTTTCTTTCCATTTTTTCGTTTTTTAATTAATTTATTTCAATATCTCAAGGCACACAATTAACATGTAATTTCGGGTCTCATAAAAACCGAATTGCAAAATAGTTCTAAACAAAAGTCGTAGATTTATGTCTTATCTTTCATTTAGCTTTGGAATCACTCGATTTGGATATTAAATGAGAAAATTATGCCCAATCTATCAAGATATCGCGCACTTCAAAATTAATTTCCCTTCTTTCGGTAGAATTTGGTAAACACTCAAAACATGAAAGTAGTAGCCCTACAAGTCATGTTTTTAATAAAATTGACCTCGTCATATTTCGGCGAATTTCGGCAAGTATTTAAGCCTTTATACTAGAATTTGTGACGGTCTAACAAACATGTCAAGCATAGACTCAAGTATTAGACTCGGTTATTACATTTACGGAAATCAAATACACTCAAGTTATCAATTTACTCGTCATATCTTATCACATCACATCGCTCGCTCAATAGCGTCGGTACTATAACTCATTGCACGCTCAACAGTGGCGGCACCATAATCCTCGCGCTCAATAGCTGCATGACAACTCATTTCACCATTCATTGGTGATCTCAAATATCTATCAAAACCATACTCAACAAATATCACTTCCAATGCTTGTATATATTTACGTACTAATTCAAAAGCAACAAAAATAAATTATTCGTTAAACACAACAATAATATATTTACATATGCTAGTACGTAACACGTACCTCGACAATGTGATTTAAACATCCTTGACCTCTTGAGGCTCGTGAGGTATCTATATGGAATATCAATTCAATATTAATCAATCAATACTACCAACAACATCATCATTCATCTAATGAATACGATACATAACAATACAATTTGTCCATTATTCATTCAAGTTATCAATTAACTCAAACATGTAGGACACATCATTCGATGGTTCAATACATATAACCGTATTTCATTGTTAAAGACTTCTCCAAATATCATCACCATCACATAAATCAATTGACACTTCAGGAGTGGAGTCTATTCATTACGATGTCTCAATACTATTTCAATATGATTAGACATAAAAGACCACATCTGACAAGTCCCAACAAAATAGCAAATTTTCAAAGTTCTATAGCTCACGATCGATCGGTAACAGCTCGCGATCAATTGCGAGACTCAACCAAAGAATTTCAATGTTTGGCCCTCCGCGATCGATCGCAACTACTGTTTTTCGTCACCAAACTTTATCGACCTAGCGCGATCGATCTCTGTTTTTGCGAGAAAACTCCATTTTAAAGCACCAAACTCGAATCCAACTCAATCACAACTCATATTTAACCAATAACTCAACCAATACACACTAAAACATAACAATAACAACATATAATCCAAACAACTCCAACGTATCATAGTCTACCATTTCTTAAACCATAAATCACATAACTTCATCAACAACTCAAAATACTTGTTAGGATCGGGGTATTGTTTAGAAGGGGGGTTGAATAAACACTAGATTCAATTTCGATTTTGTTCGGGTTTGCTGCAGACTGTTAAGTACTGCAGTAGCTTCTCAATATATAGCAAGTCAGCAGACACTGATTATAGTGCGGAAGACGTCTGCTGGACTTGTGAGGGATAAAAACTGAATGGTAAATAAGCAGTAAGTAAATAACACAAGTATTGTTTCTGGAAGTTCGAAGCACAACGCTTCTACGTCTCCCCTTCTTCCTTTGCAGGAAGGTTACACTAGAAGATTTGGTTTACACTTTACAGTATACAACCTTCTTAGGCACTCACACAGCTTGGCCTAAACTCCTAGCAATCACAAATTTCTAATTTGATTACAATGATTTCTATGACACTCTCACAAATATAAACTGTTTGACTTCGAGTGTTCTTCGAGCAGCAGACTCTGTTACAGTTGATCTGTCAATATATCAGTAATAGTTGTCTGCTGCTCTTGCTGAACCTTTTTAAAGAATATCAATAATTGATTTGCTTTTAACGTTGAGGTGTTTCTCTTTGTTTGATCAAATGGTTCAGCTAACCTCTTCATTCTTCACTTGGGCGTATTTATAGACTCCTTGATCTTTAATGGCAACTTGTCTATATTTGGAAGATATCCACTTTCTGTTACCATTCCATATTCTGATTGTCTGCTTTCCTATTTTATTTAGCAACAGCTCTTTTATTCTGACGCCAATGGTGGCGGAGATATAGCAGGGTGCGCCGCTCTGTTGTACCTTTGTCAGAGTAGGTTGTACTTGTTTTGTCTTGTTGCTTTGTGCTCTTGCTGGATGGTTAAACTTCTGCTGACTTTCTTCGTTCAACTGGTCGTTCATTCTTCTGTAACCAGTAGATGTCTTTGTTCAATGTATGTCTATCCGGTAGATGTTTGTCCAGTTGGTGTCTATCCAGTAGATGTCTATCCAGTTGATGTCCATCCTGTTGATGTCCATCCGGTAGGTGTCCATCCTGTTGATGTCCATCCGGTAGATGTCTATCCGGTAGGTGTCCATCCAGTTGATGTCTATCCAGTAGATGTCCATCAGGTTGATGTCTATCCGGTAGGTGTCCATCCAGTTGATGTCTATCTAGTAGATGTCCATCCGGTTGATGTCCATCTGGTAGGTGTCTATCCGGTAGGTGTCCATCCGGTTGATGTCCATCCAGTAGATGTCCATCCGGTAGGTGTCTATCCGGTAGATTTTCGTCACCCGGTAGGTATCTGTCACTCGGTAGGTGTTTGTCCGGTAGGTGTCTATCACCCGGTAAGTGTCTGTGTCCAGTTGAAGTTTGTCACCCGGTAAGTGTTTGAGTCCAGTTGAAGTTTGTCACCCGGTAAGTGTATGTCCGGTAGGTGTCTATCACCCGGTAGGTGTTCATTACCCGGTTGATGTCCATCCAGTTGATGTTTGTCACCACCAAAACATAGAAATGTTTTCCTAACAATCTCCCCCTTTTTGGTGATGACAAAACTTAGTACTGGAGACTCTTGCTTGATCATAATGAACGGCAACTCATGTTAAGACTTAGAGACAAACAAAGACTTTTGCAATTTGTTAGAATAAATAAGCAGATTACGAGTAGTAATCAAACTGAGCCAATGAAGGAATATCATTTTTATATAAAATGAATTCTGTTTACATGGTACATTTTACAGATTACAACAAACATCTTACAAGACATACATCAGACTTAACGAACATCTTACAAGTCATACAACAGACCTATTTTTACAATCTATCCAAATAGAGAAACATAGCCAGTATGGAATGATCCGAGCCAGCTAGTTTCAGGGTTATTTGACAAAGGGAGGGGGAGAGAAAGTACATACAAAAAGTCTTAGAATAAAGAAAGGCCTAGAAAGCATAGAAAGACCTAGAAGGCTATCATTATCTTCATGGTAGTCCTCTGTTCATTTGTCAATTCCTCTGTCCTCAATGAAAATTCTCTGTCTTCCCCCTTTTTGTCATCAGCACCCAAGCATCTGCTGTTCCAAATTCCAGGCTGGTGGGGAGCACCAGGGCTGGTCCAGAAAGCTTGAGCTAGCAGACGTGGGTTAGATAAGTAATCAACCCATGTAGGGTTGATTTAGATAAAATAAACCCATGAATAGATATTTGTGTAGCAACAGTTACAAGACAAGGAAGAATATTAGTTAAGAGTTGCATGATTTATGATTTTTGAGTTAGTGAACTTAGCATGCTATTTATAGCGAAGACTAGCAAGTTGTAGTGAGAAGTGTCATATCATGCTTAAAAAATGCAGATAAAGATAGAGACGAAGGACAATACTGTGAATTATTTATGAAAAGAACAGATAATGATAAATACAAAAGGACAATAAAGTTTATTGTTTGCCCCCTAGCCAATGCTGGGAGTAGTCACGGGTGGAGGGTGGAGTGTCAGCCTGAGTTTGTCGGGAGATGTGGGACCTTTGTTGAGGGGGATGCCTTGACCGACTGGATGCTCCAGCTGTAGTGGATGAGCGATGAGCCGGACTCTGGTCTCGTTGGGTCTGAGGAGCAGGTCTGCTGGACTCAGGCAGTCTTCTAACAACTTGTGGAGCAGCTGGCAGGCTGTTGCTCAAGTCTTGAATCTGTGAAGCAAAGGCTGCCTGCATCGTTGCCAGTTGATCCGATAAGGCTTTCTTGGCTTCCTCTATCTTATCTTCAAGAGCCAGTGAGGTGGAGGTATGAAGTGATTCATTCTGCTGAGTGATCTGAAAACGAGCCTGCCCTATCCGAGAGAGTGAGTCTGCAAAGGCATCCACAACAAACGTCTGAAGCCTGGTTACAGTAGTCGTGAGACTAGTGATGTCCCGATAGACGTGCTGGAATTGAGAGTCAGTGTGCTGCTGGTGACTCCCAAGAATAAGAGTCGCAGTGCGCTCTTCCTGTTTGAGCTTGTTGACGTCACTGGCTAATGCAGATGGCGTTGGACAGATGCACCAGTTGATCAGCAATGTTAGGTGGCCCGTCCAGAGGAAGATGCGTTGAAAAGTCAAAGAAATCTTCAGGAGGATCTTGGGCCAGAGATTGATCCAGATCATCTGTTTGAGTCTCTGCATTAGTAGTGAGAACTGCGGGAGGACCCTCAATAGCATTAGCGGTCAGGAAATCAGTGGCTTCAACAATTGGTGCATCAGGTGCGTCGGCAGCAATGACAGCCATGCTAGTAGCAGCTTGTTCCAGCGCAGCTGCAGACGACTGGGTGTGATCAGCAGAGGGTGAGGAGTGTTCGCTGGGCTCATCATTATCAGAAGAGAGAGTAACTTGATGAACCACAGTCTGAATCACCGTGTCAACATTCTCATGATCAACAACCATCAGTTGGAGTGGTTGATCATTTGCAGGACTTGGAACGGAGGAGATAATTGGATCAGCTGTAGATGTGATCTTTATCGCAGGAGGAGTTAGCTCCAATGAAGGTGGGACAGTATCCAAGTCAGGAGGAGTTATCTCCAATGTAGGTGGGACAGTCTCCAAGTTAGGAGGAGTTGCCTCCAGGTCAGTTGGAGCTATCTCTAAATCAGTGGGAGCTGTTTCCAAGTCAGTTGGAGCTGTACTTGCATCTCTTGAAACTGTAGAGCAGGAGTGGAGACCGGTTGATATGCGGAGATCATGAAGAGAATGCTCAGCCATATCCAGCTTTGGACCTAAAGCATTCAGAACTGCTCGATCATGATTCGATGTGCCAAAATCAATGTTGAATTGTTGAAGGCGGGATTGAACAAGAGCTTGAAGTTCTCCCACATAAGTCATCATGCGGAAGAGATCCCGAAGCTTCAGACTCTTTTCAGTGTCCGGGACCTGAAGATAGGCCAAGATGAGGTTCTCATCTTCTCGTGCTTGATCTAGAATTGGAGTGAAGTCATTGAAGCGAATGTTTAGGCGTGCCTTCACCCATCGATCAAAAATTTCAAGCTGTGGCTGCAGCTTGGCTTCTACTTCATCCATTACCATTTGTATCTCAAAAGCCACAGGGGTAGACACTGGTGCCAAAAGTGTCTTTCCTTTTCCAGTGGTGGTGTCCTTAGGATGACAGTAAGGACACGAAGTCTTGGGTGTCCGGAAACTGATAAAGCCAGGAGCTTGCTGAGTGCTCATCAGTTTTGAGGATTGGTCAGGAGGAGCCACTGGTGCATCAAGTACCATGGCCAATGAGGCAGCTGATGCAGTTGGTTCCTCCGGGGGAGGATTTTCTGGACTTGGCTCTCTTCTAGTGATGACTGCTGCTGGGGCTGCAGAAAAGATGGTATCAGAGGCATCAGTGACTATCCTCCGGAGAGCAGGAGGAGACCCTTTTCTAGTCCTGGGCTTCTTAGGAGGAGGAGGAGGAGGAGGAGGGGATGACTCAGCGGATTCGGATATTGTTTGTGCAGAATCGCTTATAACTTGAGTTGTGCGTCGCTTCGTCAGACCGACCTCTCTGCCGCTCTGTTGCCTGTGAATCTGGAGATAATTAGCAGTGATAAGTCTGCCTGGATGAAGATCTGAGGAGGCCCCCGCCTGAATATTTTTACTGTCAAACAGACTGCTGAGTGGAAGAGCAAAACCAGATTGTCCCTTCCCTGAAGTAATTAGTCCGGTGAGGACCTGAAACAGGACAACTGACCAGTTGACTTCTAATCCTTTGAAGATGGCGCCCATGACGTCAAACTTCTCAGGGGTGATGATATCAAAAGATCCTGCTTTGCACAGTAACCCCTTGGAGATAACATCGGCCAGTTGACGGAAATGGCTCTTCATTAAAACCTTCTTGAATGGAGGACTTCGGAGACGATCGTTAGAGTCGGAGAATATGATCCGCATCTCTTCCCTGACATCCACTGGAACGGTGGAGAAATCTGTAAGTCCAGTGGAGGGAAGACAAAGGTGAGTGGCAAATTCTTGTTGAGTGATGGTAACCAGTTGTCCAGAAACAGAGGCCACCACGGAATCATTTACAACTTTAGCAGTGGCGAAGAATTCGTGTAGAGCGTCCTTGTAGAATGTTGGAGCCTGGCTAAGGATCACCAGAAGTCCCGATGTATCCAACTTGTGAAAAACTTCCTTTGTATCTTCATCAGAGGATGTGGAGATTGAATGAAAATCCACATGTACAGCATTGGTGATGAAACTTGGCTGAGTGTTCTTCGACATTTTTGGTGAAGATGCAGAAAGTCAACAAGAATTCTGTAGAGTAAAATTTCTGGGAAGGAAGTTAGCGTAGTAATTTTGAAAAAGATATGAGTAAGAAACAAGAGTAATGGCGGTTATCGGAAAGAGTAGATGTAACGTCGTACTGTAGATGAGCGGACACATGAATACGTGACGATCATCTAACGATTGAGAAATTTTAACAAATAAATAAAAGGACAGGATTTGGGCGGGAGTGAAATAATTTATTTTTACATAAAAGTAAATTTGAATTCCGACGTTCCAGTAGGTTAATATTTACTGAAGATTATTTTTGTCAAAGCATATTTGGTAAAGTCTGCTGGTATGTAGGGTCCGACTGGTAAGGTAACATCTACTGGTATGTAGAGTCCTACTGGTACGGAAGCACCTACTGCAGCAGGCTGTTGTTTTACCAGCTGAGCTTAGATAACCAAGAGAAAAGTCTAACTGAGATTCCCCCTAAATTAATGCAATTTCTACTGAGTAATTCCCCCTGAATTCATTAACCTTAAATAATAACAATCAAGGATTGATTTCGATTAAACCAAGAATATTTCGAAAGTAGGAAAACTTAGCGTCCGGTAGAGGTTTTGTGAAGATGTCTGATGCTTGTTGTTCGGTAGATATGTATTCTAGCAGAATTTATTTCTTCATAAAGTGATCCCTGATGAAATGATGACGGATGTCAATATGTTTGGTGCGCGTATGAAGAACTGTGTTGTATGTAATGGCTATGGCAGACATATGATCATAGAATATGGGTGCCTCATTGGATTCAATGCCATAGTCTCTCAGTTGTTGTTGAATCCAGAGCAGTTGAGCACAGCAACTTCCAGCAGCAAGGTACTCTGCCTCTGCAGTGGACGTTGCTATGGATGTCTTCTTCTTGCAACCCCATGAGATTAATCGATCTCCAAGAAATTGACAATATCCACTGGTGCTTTTTCTGTCAATTTTGCATCCAGCGTAGTCAGCATCTGAATATCCAATAAGGTTAAACGTTGACTCTCTTGGGTACCATAGACCGACATTCTCTGTGCCTTTCAGATATTTGAGGATCCTTTTGACAGCTGTGAAGTGTGACTGCTTGGGATTTGCTTGGAACCGAGCGCACATACAAACTGCAAACATGATGTCTGGTCGACTGACTGTCAAATATAAAGATCCGATAATGCCTCGATACATTGTAACTTCGACTGGTATTCCTGAATTATCCAAGTCGAGTTTGCCAGATGAGCTCATTGGTGTGGCCGCTGCTGAACTTGTACTCATCCCATACTTCTACAGCAGTTCCCTGGTATATTTAGACTGAGTTATCAAAATTCCTTCATTTTATTGCTTGACTTGCAATCCTAAGAAAAATGATAATTCTCCCATCATGCTCATCTCAAATTGATCCTGCATAATTTTCGAAAAGCTTTCGCAAAGTTTTTAATTAGTATTGCCAAAAATAATATCGTCAACATAAATTTGAACTAGTAGAGTATGGTCACCCTTTGTGAATTTGAATAGTCTTGTCCTGTAAGGACCCCCATGCCCTTAACCCGATATTAGTGTATTAACCCCTGTACTTAGTGCATACTATCATGTTATTAAGGGGAAAGTGATTACATGCAACTCTAGCATGAATACCATCTATAAAATTCCTTTACATTAATCATATAATGTCTATACTTTCCCAACATATTCCATAAAACATGTCATGCACCTTTAAACATACACTAACATGCTTTCAATTCATTTTGCAATTCATAATTATTTGCATGCAACACATAAATGAAAAGAGAAAGGCCATTGCCTTCTTTATACATTCCACATACACATAATACTGCTCACATGCGAGCGTCGAATAAGTAGGCGTGTATCTAATGTATAAAGTATCATGCTCAATACCGTCGCTGGTACCTCGATCCTGGGAGCACCTCCAATCCACCACTCGAGCTCAATTCCAAGTCATCGATGTACCTAATCACCTGCCCCAACAGAGACAGCCACCACGCGGGGTGAGCATACCAATATCCCAAATCCCATTATCACAATAATACAATTCATAATTTACAACATGTAAGCGCTATGAAATATAAGAGATACTCCCTGGATGGCATCATCCTCATCCGGGATCCCCTGTACTGTCCATGTTCTCAAAATAACTGAAACCATCAAATTCCCAAATGCCAGTTAATCATTACATTGATTAACGAATTCACTTGCCACATACCGACATTATAACAATAATATCAAATCATTAAACAATGATCACAAATATCTCATATATCTCTTTTATGGTTCCATAGTTCTATTTCATTGCTCGCTCTACAATAGCGGCATTTCAGTCTCACTCATGCTCAACAGCAGAGGCGTCATAACCGATGTTCGCTCAAAGGCGACCACATCCGATCGTTGCTCGCTCGAAAGCGGCACCATGCAATTCCCAATGCATACACATCCATTTGTAGCAATTACCATTAATCATGTACTTCAATATCCGTCAATATCCGTTTATTGCTAAAACCATATGTCAGGCATTTCCATATACATTTATTGCAATACAGTGTGTCATGCACTCAACAATTGCATTTAAAATAAAGGGCTATGCTCGTACGTTATACGTACCTTATACTTTCCGTAGTTCGAGTCCGACTTCGCCCGAGTCCCACGATCCGATGAGTTATGTGCTAACACACAAAACTCACAATCAACAACAAGCGTGCTACCATGTACCCAAGCACGTTCAAAACTTCTAAACTTATCGTCTATTCATGACGATCACCAATATAAAAGCCACCTGGCTAAGCATGCATAATACTCAAAATATACCATTCAACAAGTTTAAAAGATAGCCAAGAATTCATCCGAGAATTTTCATTTAATTTACTTGGCTCCAACCAACCCATTTTAAAAGTCTAGCATTCCCATTGGAATGTGAACATTGCCCGGGAAGCCGACCATTTAAGTCGCAAATCCAAAATCCCACGAAAAAGCCAAGAAAGCCAAAAATCACCTGCTGGCGATCGATCGCTAGCCCCTTGGCGATCGATCGCCAGACCTCTCTGGCGCGAGGCGATCGATCGCTCCAAAAGTGGCGATCGGTCGCCACAATGCTGAAAAGCCTACTGCCTGCATGCGATCGGTCGCCTGCTACGGGCGATCGATCGCCATGCCCTGCAACTCGAAAACCACCATTTTTAAAAGCTTGAAACCTCCACAAATCATACCCCAACTCCTCCCAACTCAAAACCACAACAAAACAACACCCATGAACCTCCAACAAGGGTGTTAGACTAGAATTAAAACAAACCCAAAAGATTTCAAGATTTCCACCAAAATCACCCAACCCAAACCAACCTCAAAACTCAACCAAAATCAACAAAATTACAATCAAAACGAAGATAAAAGCGAGGGGGAGGAGATTACCAACTTATCTTCGAAGAATCCGGCTCCCAAAACGAGCCTCCGTCGATTTTTCTCCAAAGAGAAAGGGTGAGGGTTACAATCTCAACCTTTGGATCCAACAATCCCAAATGCACGATTAAACAACCTCGGGAGACGCAAAACCGCAATTAATTCGTAATTGCCACAATTAAAAAAATCCATCAAGGATTATTACCACACCGGGATTAACACCATAAATCCCCGAACATCACATGTCCACCGTGCCAATGGTAAAGTTATGCTCAATCAAATATTTTGACAGAGTTTCATACCATGCACGGGGAGCTTGCTTCAGACCATACAGAGCTTTGTTGAGACGCAAAATATAAGAAGGCTGCTGATGGCTTTCAAATTCAGGAGGTTGCTCAACGTAAACTTCTTCCTGGAGTTTGCCGTTAAGAAACGCACTCTTAACATCCATCTGATAGTCTTTAAAGTCTTTAAAGTCTTTAAAAGCAGCAAATGCAAGAAATATACGAATGGCTTCTAATCGAGCTACAGGAGCAAAAATTTCATCGAAATCAATGCCTTCTTCCTGTCTGTAGCCCTGTGCAACTAATCTTGCTTTATTCCTGATAACTACACCATTTTCATCTAATTTATTTCTAAATACCCATTTGGTTCCTATTATAGTGTGATGCAGTGGTCGTGGTACTAAATACCATACTTTGTTTTGCTCAAACTAATTCAGTTCTTCCTGCATTGCTTCTACCCAGCTTGGGTCTAACATAGCATCATCAATCTTCTTAGGTTCTATGTGAGATAAGAATGCAGCATGAAGAAATTCATTAATCATTTGTCCTCTGGTGCGTAGAGGAGCTACAGCGTTACCTATGACCTGCTCGGGAGGATGATCCTTCATCCACCGGAGCGGAGGTCCAAGAGGTTTGAGCTCTTCATTTGACTGAATATGAGTGGGTAGCTCAGAAGATCTGATTGACGCATCTTTTCCGTTAGTTTCTTCTACTGCAGCAGGAGTATGCACAACAGTGTCATTGTCAGCTGGATGCAGTGCTTGTTGACCAGCAGACTCCTCTGCTTGAGCTTCCGTAACTTCTGGTTCTAAAGAGCAGTCAGTTCTGCTTTTGTAATTTATCTCATCATCAACATTTTCATCAATATAAGTGATTTCTAGTCGATTGCTCAAATTGTTGATTTGCAGATTTGATACAGTACAGTCAGTAGGTTCATCAAATTTTACATGCACAGATTCTTCTACAGTAAGAGTTCTATTATTAAATACTCTGAAAGCTTTACTAACTGTAGAATATCCAAGAATTATTCCAGCATCAGATTTGGCATCAAAAGCGGTGAGATGAGTCTTTCCATTGTTATGAATAAAACATTTGCAACCAAACACATGGAAATAAGAAATATTTGGCTTACTGTCATTCCAGATCTCATAAGGGGTTTTATTTGCTCGCTTATTAATCATTGATCTGTTCTGCGTATAACATGCTGTGTTGACAGCTTCTGCCCAAAATCTCTGCGATATATCTGATTCTGCAAGCATAGTTCGCGCAGCTTCTTTCAAAGTGCGGTTCCTACGCTCAGCAACTCCGTTGTGTTGAGGGGTTCTTGCAGCAGAGTATTCATGTTTAATACCAAGGTCATCTAGATATGATTCGAGTGACTGATTGGTAAACTCGGTACCTTTATCACTACGAATTCTATCTATCCCACAAGATTTCTCATTTTGGAGTCTTTTCAGTAGTTTGATCAGCTTTGGAGTAGCCTGATTTTTGCCACTTAGAAACAGGACCCACGTAAAACGAGTGTAATCGTCTATTAACACTAGGGTATACTTCATTCCCCCAAGACTTGTTACTGATATAGGACCGAAAAGATCCATATGCAGCAACTCTAGGCACCGAGAAGAAGATTTACTCCCTTTGTTCTTAAAGGAGGATCTGATTTGCTTACCAAGTTGGCATGCTGCACAGATCTTGTCTTTTGAGAACTCTATTTGAGGCAGTCCAATGACTAGATCAAGTTTACACAGACTGGCAATAGTTTTAAAGTTTAAGTGACTCAATCGTTTGTGCCAAAGCCAATTTTTGGAAGTATTCAAGGCAGCAAAGCAAGTATAGGAGGTAGGCTGATTAAGATTACAATCAATTTTATATGAGTTATCATGCCTTCTTCCTACAAGTAATATACTGTCGTCAGTAGATTTGATTGTGCATGAGTGCTGGTTGAATTCTACAGAGTGACCATTGTCACAGAGTTGACTGATGCTAATCAAGTTATAACATAAATTTTCAACCAACAGAATATCTTTAATAATGATGTTACCGTAGATAATCTTACCCTTACCCACGGTTCTACCTTTCGCGTTGTCTCCAAAAGTTATTCTAGGTCCGGTGGTGTCCACCAATTCAGACAATAAGCACGCATTCCCTGTCATATGTCTAGAACATCCGCTGTCCAGAAACCACTCTGAGCTCCGAACTTGATGAATTCTAGCTTTCTGCAATTTAAGCGATAAAATGATTGGTACCCAATCCTACTTGGGTCCAGACAGGATTAGTCCTTTCGGGACCCACACTTCTATAACCCTGAATTGTTTGGGTCTATGTGTGTTCTGAAACGTGTGTGCATAAAGTGATGAGGGTATTCTTGGGTGATGTGTGTGATACTGAGTGTATGCATGTTGTTTAGGTTTTTGGTTTCTGTTGGGTAGCATTTACCTCTTCTGGACAGGCATATTACCTCTCGAGTGGCCTGGCCAGTGGGTTTATGTTTATGTCTAAACTTTTGCCCTGGTCTAGCTTTCTCTTTTGGCTCAACATAACTGATACCTTTGTGTGATGCCCGTTCCTTGATGAGTATTGGCTCAACAGATTCCTTACCCAACTCACATGGTTCATATACTGTGCTTGATCTTACAAAATTCATTGTTTGAATCTTGTTCTTTTCTAGACACAGTTGAGATTTGATGCCAGATGAGTTACTATCATTGTTAGAATAGCCTATGCCGGTAAGATCACCAGCAAGCCTTACTGACTCAAGCATTTCATCTTTTCTGGCAGTAGATGCATTCCATGTGCGAACCAGCTTACTGAGTTTCTGGTGTGCACACGTTGCTTCATCCCTTTCTTTCTCGAGCCGACTTACTTTTTCCCTTAAGCTTTTCAACTCATTTGATTGTTCACAATCAAACTTGTTGTTTTGCTGTTCTGTTGGGACTAGTTGTTCGGTCTTGTAATTTTCAAAGGATTCATACAACATCTGATACTCATTAATCATGTCCTGCAATGCATTAGTGAGTTCATTATGTGTAACTCAGAGAGATTTGAATCAGTTACCTCACAGTCATCGTTGGCCATTAAACAATGAACTTCTTCCTCTTCACTCTCACTGGATGAGCTGGAAGACTTTTCTGATTCTGATTCTGAGTCAGCCCATTTGTTCTTGTTCTCTTCAGCCACCAGAACTTTCTGTTCTCTGTCCCTCCTGGATGATCTTCTATTCTCCTTTGACTTTCTGTAGTCCTTTGATCCTCTCTTTTGATCATATTTCTTTGGTTTGGGACAGTCAGCGATAAAATGTCCTGGCTTAAGACAGTTGAAGTAAACATGATCATCCTCATATGATCTATTTTTGAAATTCTGCTTCCTTGGATACAATTGATAGACCTTTGGATTCTTCTTCATAAACTTTCCAAATTTTTTGACAAACAGCACCATTGCATCATTGCACATTTTTTCAGAAGTCATCTCTGTTGTGATAGGTAAAGCTTCAGATGCAGTAAGAGCTTTGGTTGGTTGACTGGTGCTGGGTTCATCTTCAATCTGAATCCCTAGTATATGCTTTTAAGTCAGCAAATAAGTCATGTAGATCTATCTTGTTTAGATCTTTGGATTCTCTCATAGCAATCGTTTTTACATCCCATTCTCTTGGGAGACCTCTCATGACCTTTAGAGTGATTTCCCTGTTGGATAGATCTTTTCCAAGGCTATTGAGTTCATTTATGATTCCAGTTACTCTTTCATCATATTCGCTGAGAGTTTCTTCGGGCATCATTTTGATGTTTTCAAACTTCTGTAAGGCGACAGTAAGCTTGTTTTCCTTGGTTTGGTCATTTCCTTCGCATAGCTGAGCAATCTTTTCCCAGATGTCCTTTACAGTGGGACACATTTTGATCTTGTTGAACATATTTTTGTCCAGAGTTTTGAACAATATGTCTTTGGCCACATTGTCCAGATTAGCTTTTTTTCTTTTCTTCATTTGTCCAGAAGGATCTGTCCTTCTCGACCATTTGAGGTTCACCACCAGTAATGGCAGCTGCTATATTGACTTTCAAGATCTTCATTGGTCCATCAGTGATGACGAACCACATGTCATCGTCTTGGGCACTTAGATGTGCTTGCATACGAATCCTCTTGTCATCGTATTCATCCTTTTTTAACATGGGAATCTTGCTGAATGAGGCCATCAGTTTTAGGTAATTTCTAAAGATTGAGAAGACCTAAGCTCTGATACCACTTGTTAGGATCGGGGTAGTGTTTAGAAGGGGGGGTTGAATAAACACTAGATTCAATTTCGATTTTGTTCGGGTTTGCTGCAGACTGTTAAGTACTGCAGTAGCTTCTCAATATATAGCAAGTCAACAGACACTGATTATAGAGCGGAAGACGTCTGCTGGACTTGTGAGGGATAAAAACTGAATGGTAAATAAGCAGTAAGTAAATAACACAAGTATTGTTTCTGGAAGTTCGAAGCACAACGCTTCTACGTCTCCCCTTCTTCCTTTGCAGGAAGGTTACACTAGAAGATTTGGTTTACACTTTACAGTATACAACCTTCTTAGGCACTCACACAGCTTGGCCTAAACTCCTAGCAATCACAAATTTCTAATTTGATTACAATGATTTCTATGACACTCTCACAAATATAAACTGTTTGACTTCGAGTGTTCTTCGAGTAGCAGACTCTGTTACAGTTGATCTGTCAATATATCAGTAATAGTGTTCTTCTGCTCTTGCTGAACCTTTTTAAAGAATATCAATAATTGATTTTCTTTTAACGTTGAGGTGTTTCTCTTTGTTTGATCAGATGGTTCAGCTAACCTCTTCATTCTTCACTTGGGCGTATTTATAGACTCCTTGATCTTTAACGGCAACTTGTCTATATTTGGAAGAGATCCACTTTCTGTTACCATTCCATATTCTGATTGTCTTATTTCCTATTTTGTTTAGCAACGGCTCTTGTATTCTTACGCCAATGGTGGCGGAGATATAGCAGTGTGTGCCGCTCTGTTGTACCTTTGTCAGAGTAGGTTGTACTTGTTTTGTCTTGTTGCTTTGTGCTCTTGCTGGATGGTTAAACTTCTGCTGGCTTTCTTCGTTCAACTGGTCGTTCATTCTTCTGTAACCAGTAGATGTCTTTGTTCAATGTATGACTATCCGGTAGATGTTTGTCCAGTTGGTGTCTATCCAGTAGATGTATATCCAGTTGATGTCCATCCGGTTGATGTCCATCCTGTAGGTGTCCATCCAGTTGATGTCCATCTGGTAGATGTCTATCCGGTAGGTGTCCATCCAGTTGATGTCTATCCAGTAGATGTCCATCCCGGTTGATGTCTATCCGGTAGGTGTCCATCTAGTTGATGTCTATCCAGTTGATGTCCATCCGGTTGATGTCCATCCGGTAGGTGTCTATCCGGTAGGTGTCCATCCGGTTGATGTCCATCCAGTAGATGTCCATCCGGTTGATGTCCATCCGGTAGGTGTCTATCCGGTAGATGTTCGTCACCCGGTAGGTATCTGTCACTCGGTAGGTGTTTGTCCGGTAGGTGTCTATCGGGTGGTAAGTGTCCGTGTCCAGTTGAAGTTTGTCACCCGGTAAGTGTTTGAGTCCAGTTGAAGTTTGTCACCCGGTAAGTGTCTGTCCGGTAGGTGTCTATCACCCAGTAGGTGTTCATTACCCGGTTGATGTCCATCCAGTTTATGTCTGTCACCACCAAAACTTAGAAATGTTTTCCTAACAATACTACAAAAAAAATTTACTTTTTACCTCTTGGATCTCAAAATCAAACTCCAAAAGCAAAACAAATGCTACTCCAAGCTTCACAAGGAATTTAGAAGGAAAATGGAATGAAGAAGGGTTTGGGGAAAGTGTAGAGATTTGTAGGTGTGTTAGTGTGCAGTGTGTGAGTGTTATGGTATTTTGGCCCTTGCTTGCCTTATGTAACAATGCAACACATAACAAATCCATGAATACCATTACACATCAACATGTATAATTAGTCTCTAATTCATGCCATTCTAAATCACCTAATTAATTATCAATTAGGTTACTCAAACTCATCTAAGACAATTCATGATTAATTCACATGATTCGACTCAGTTTATTCCCAAATTCATAATTATTGTCCAACTCCAATAATTACTTCTCAATTCATACTCATAATTAGTTTCATAATTCACATGTTTCCTTTTAATCATTTATTAATTCAATAATTATGACTCAATCATAATTTTCAACCACACTCGGTTTAGTTCAAAATCGAGTTCATATGCAAAATGACACTAATTCATAATGACTCCTTAATCATCATATTCAACTCCATTTAATTAAGATAATTAACTTCCAGACATCATAGATGGGCAGTGATATAATCGATGAAGATCATACTTTGGTTCATGGTTTGTGGTTCGGTGGATGTAGTAGTGGAGGAAGACATAGCAGCGGGTGATAGACCAAAGCAGGTGGGCGGCGGTGATGAAGAAAGATGGTGGGTTGATGGATCGAAATAGGGATCTCATTAGAGATTGTCGGCTGATGTCATATTGAAGTAATAACTCAATGAAACTTTTTGGTTGAATTTTATTGATTGGCTTAATGAGTTATATATAATGTACACAACAAATCAATCTAATTACAGTAAAACAATGACAATAATTGTTTACTAAAAATACAAGATTGCTTCATGTAAGTTATGGTGGTAATTTGGTTGTTTCCTTAATACTAAAGATCAATTTATGAAAATTGATTCTCAAGAGAAAGTATTCTCAAGATAAATATGGGTTTCCTGGAATTTATTATCAATGAAGTATTGAAAATTTTGGCTTTCTAATTTCTTTTAATTTTTGTTATTTATTTTGAACCAATAGTCTCTAATTTTTAAACTTTTCATTGTATTAACTTAATAATTTTTTAGAATCAATTTTAATATATGTCGAATATAATAAATAATATTATCATCATTATTTTGAGAGTAAATATAAACTCTATTGCAAATACTAGAATCGACGCACATGCGTTGCATGTGTAACACATCATAACCCAAAAGAAATCGGTTTTCAACAAAAGCAGGAGTAGTTAGAGGGGAAAGTGGATTTAAGGAGTTAAAAAATACAAAACCAATAATCAGAAAAATAGGGGACGACCAATAAATATGTGTAACGCTAAAAAAATGTTTCAATAAAAGTGTGGGAGATGACATTTTTGGGTTTTTGAAAAAAAGCCTCAAAAAAATGATGGCATATTACATCATCAGGCTCTATTGATATATTTGTTAATAATAAATTATTTTGGAAAAATATTCCACTCCTCGAAAAACTTCTAGCTGCCTCCTATATCTATATATTAGAAAAAAGGGAAAAAATCAAGCCGGTACGCTTTCATAAAACTTAATCATCATAGTCACGGAAAATATTCTTCAATCACTTAAGTCCATTTGAAGTTAAATGACAATAGTGCCCTTAATCTCTTCCACTCACATTTTCAGCTTCCACCCTTGTTTCAAAACCCAACAGCCACCAAATCGCATGACATAGGGTTTCAGACTACCGGCGATGAGGTGGGCGGTGATCGATGTCAAACGTTCAGCCATAGTGGGGGGAAGCTAACCAGTGAATGGACACGGACCAATTAATGGATGGATCGAAGAAATCGAAGCCAAGAGCTAAAAATCTAGGTCATGAAATTCGCTCCTTCCAGATCAAATTCCGGCGATTCCACGGCGACTCACGATGGCAATTGATTGTGAACATTTTCGTATATTTGGCTCATTGAACGGTGGTTGGACGACGACGAACGGAACAATTTTCTGCGTGGTGGTCCATTGCATGTTTTTGCACCTTCAGTGTGTGTTCTCGATTTTGTGTTTGAAATAAGTAAGTGATGCATGCAAAGTGAAAATCAGTAACTGATGCACGAAAAATGAAAATCATTAACTGATTCACGAAAATTAAAATCAATAACTGAGGAACGAAAATTTTAAATCACTAATTGATGCACGAAAATTAAAACAGTAACTGATGCACGAAAATTGAAAATCACTAATTGAGGCACGAAAATTAAAATCAGTAACTGATGCACGAAACATAGAAAAAGTATGTGATGCACGAACCATAATCACAAGTGGGTGATGCACAAACCATAATCAAAAGTGGGTGATGCACGAACCATAAGCGCAAGTGGGTGATACACGAACCATGCAATTAAGTAAGTGATGCATGAACCATTTAATTTCGTTCACCAGTTATTATTTGTGCACCGCTGTTTTTTTTGCAAATTTTGTGTATCAGTTAGTTAACACAAAGTTAATGTACCAGTATTTTTATGCATCAGTGTTATATTTTCGTGCACCGAGATTATATTTTCGTGCACCAGTTACTTTATATAATTTTCGTGCACTAATTACTTTTTCTCTGGGTCATCTCATTCGTTGTAATATTTTGCTGTCAGGCTGTAAATTTTGAAACGAGCAAACAATCACGGACACCGATGAATCACAACTAAAAAAACCTCAAAAAGCAACAAATATAGTGTAAGGACCCCCGTGCCCTTAACCCTCTATTAGTATATTAACCATTGTATTTAGTGCATGTAATCAGGGGAAAAGAACCCATACTACCATAGCATAGCATACCAATAAGAAAACTTCATACATTATTCCACATAATGTCCACTTTTCCCCAACCAAGTCCACATACATATCATGCATCCTTATAATACACTAACATGTTCTCAGTTCATTTAGCAATTCAATAAGTAATTGCATGAGACCAATAAATGAAAAGAGAAAGGCCAATGCCCTTTATACAACCCATATACACAATAACAGTGCTCACATGCGAGCATCAACAAATGTATGTGTATCAAATGTATAAACCAATGTGCTCAATACCGTCACTAGTACTTCGATCCTGGAAGCACCTCCAATCCATAGCTCGAGTTCAACTCCAAAGCCATCAATGTACCTATTCACCTGCCCCAACAGAGACAGCCCCTACACGGGTGAGCATACCAATACCACCAATCCAATAATCATAATATTACAGTTCATAATTTACAGAATTTAATGCCATGAATTTAAATGATACTCCCTGGATGGTATCATCCTCATCCGGGATCCCCTGTATTGTCCATGTTCTCAAAATAACCAAACCGTTAAATTCCCAAAAGCCAGTTAATCATCTAATTGATCAACTAAATTCCTTCCTGCTATATCAGTTTCATAATCAAATGTGATTAAACCATTAAATAAATACCCAAAGATATCACATATATCTAACCAATGATTTCATAGTTCTAGTTCATTGCTCGCTCCACAATAGCGGTATTTTATCCTTACGCACGCTTAATGATAGCGGCGTCATAACCGATGTTCGCTCCATAGCGACAGCATCCCAATCATTGCTCGCTCAAAAGCGGCACCATGTAATTCCCAATGCATATCAAGTGATCGCAATTCCCATATATTATTCATTCACAACAATTGCAATAATGCATTTAAAGCTATGTTTGTACGTTATACGTACCTTATAATTTCGTAGACCGAATCGCACCTTGCTTGAGTTCCATGCCCCAAGAAATATGTTCTAAACACATCAAATAACTCACAAATTAATCACCAGCATGCAACCACGTGCCCAAGCATGTCTATAACCTTCAATACATTGTCAATCCATGACAATTAACCCTTTGAAAAGACCCTCGGGCGAAGCACGCATCGAAAACACGACCCAAAATAATTCACCATCAAAATGGCTTAGGCGATCGATCGCTACAAACCAGGCGATCGATCGCCCCTCAGTGCATATGGCTACTGCCTCTAGGCGATCGATCGCTTCCTACAAGCGATCGGCCGCGTGTCCCTTGGCGATCTATCGCTTATACCATGAGGCGATCGATCGCCTCATGGTATAAATTAGCTACTGCCTCGAAGCGATCGGTCACCACTTTGAAGCGGTCGATCGCTTCACTGTTCATCGTCTTCAAAATTTTGACAAACGATGCGGCGATCGATCGCCCCGCCCTAGGGATCGATCGCCTTGATCTGTTCCAGCCAAAAATGGCGTTTTTCTTGCAAAATCTTCCCATATAACAATCCTCACACCCCATACAACATTAAACCTCAAAATAAACACCATAAAAACTCCTCAAACCAACCAACCCAAATTCTTTAAAATTCCAAAACTCAAAACCAACTCAAATCACAACCAAACCACACAATACCATAATCAAATCAAAGCTAAGAGTGAGGAGAAGAAAATTACCAACTTATCTTCGAGAAATTCGGCTCCTTGGATGAGAGAGTGGCGTGAGGGAGAGGAGAGAGAGAAGAGATTCCGCATAATGACGGAATACCGAGTCAATTTGGTATATATAGCACCAAGGCTCCAAAATACCAATACCTCAACAAATACATCATGATTCATTAAAAAATCATTTGTTTTCAATAATTATCTCTCCAATCTCCATTTCCCATACCAGCCCCAATACAAGGTACCCCGGACCCCGGATACCACCAAAAACCCAATTCCAAGGTTTTTCACCATGAGTGAGAATACAATCACAACCTTTGGATCCAACGATCCCAAATACCCGATTTAACAATCCTCGGGTGTTCAAACGCCGTAATTAATTCAAAATTGCCACAAATAAAATCCATTAAGGATCATTACCACTCCGGGATTAACACCATTAATTCCCGGGCATCACATATAATGTATATATACACACACACACATACACACATAGTATATATACACACACACATACATACACACACATCAAGATTGTGCGGCTGGTGAAGACGGTGGCGACGGCTGGTGAAGACGGTGGCGACGGCTTGTGAAGACGTCGGTGTCAGGCTGGTGACGTCGGTAGAAGTGATGGAGGTGGAAGGAAAGATAGTGAGGTGAGATATGTCATGGGTTTGAAATTCTAATTAGGTTAAAGATTAAATCAAGTGTAGTTAGTAAGCAAAAAAGACTTAAATAAAACAAAATTAAAATATATTTCTCAACATGGTACCTCACTACAATTTCCCCGAGGAAAAAAAAAAAGAATCAACGCCCTTTTGGAAAACCTCATTATTTTAGGTGCGTTTCGTAAGGTGCAACCTATGTTGCACGGACACGGATACGCAAATACGCAGATACTGGTACGATTGCACGGGATTTTTTAAGTTTGTAGGATACGATATGTCTGGATTCGTCAATTTTTATTTATTTATTTATATATATATAAATATATAATTAATAATATTTGTAAGAAATCAAGTTTCAAGCATATAATCAACATTAAATACATTAGAAATGAGAATAAAGTCGCAAATTCATCAAATTCACGACAAATGGCAGAATATTAATCCACGACATCTAAAAATTTCAAACATATAATCGACATTAAACACATTAGGGTGGTTAGGAAATAGGGATTAAGTTAAATAATTTAATTTTAATTACAGTTGCTGTGATGACCAGGGATTATAGATGTTAATCCCGGAGTGTTAATAACCCCTAAAGTTGTTCTGACGTGGCGATTTGGAGTTTAATCGCGGTGTTGGGCCTTCCGAGCTCGTCTATTCGAGTAGTTGGGATCGTTGGATCCCGAGGTTGAGATTGTATTCTCATTTCGGTGAAAAACCTAAGAGTTGGGTTTTTACTGTGACTCGGGATCTGAGGTGCTTTGTGTGGGCACCGGTAGGGGGGTTTTGGAGTTAGAGGGAGAATTTTTGAAAACAGATGATTTTTAATGAATCATAATGTATTTGTGGGGCTGTTGGTATTTCGGGGAAATTTTGCTATATATACCAGTTGAACCCGAGATTTTAATTTTAGAAATCATTTCTTCCACCTTGCCCGCTTCTCTCTCTCTCTCCCCGTGTTCAGCCCCTTCCCGTTTTTTCCCCAACCCTCGCCGCTAAAATGTTGCGCCCGCCACCGTCCGGCCACCATCCGGCGCGTCCGGACTACCGTTGGCTTCGTCTCTCCGAGGCGCAGCTTTCCACACCGGTAATTCGAAGTTTCATCGTGAATCGCGTTCGGATTTGCCAGAAAAGCGCAGGGGTTCGAAAGTTTGAATCTGTCCGATTTGGGGCTCGATTTTTGGTACGTTTTTGGGGCTTTTCTTCAGGCGTTTTGTACTGTTAGTTGGGTCGAAAATTTCATACTTAATGGTTCAAAAAATTTGTTGCCAATTGGGTTCGAATTGTGATGTTAAGGGTTATGGGTGTGCTTGAGCATGGGTTTACATGTTCGTAAATAATTGTGAATTATTTATCGTGTTAGCACATCATTCCTCGGGGTATGGAACCCAAGCAAGGTTTGGCTTGGACTACGGAGATTTAAGGTACGTGCGACGTACGAGCATTACTATATATTAGAGCATTGTGAAATGCATCATTTATTTTGATTGCATTGAATAATTGTGCATGAAGTTATATATATATATGTGTTGAGAAGCTATGGAGCGACCTAATCTTGATATCGCCGCCACGAGCGTGCGTGACACTAGAGTAGTATAACTCTTACAAGATATATGGGGTACTGGATTTATATGACTATTGTAGGGCATTGAAATGCCTGAGAATGACTGTGGAAATCATGTAATCATTATAAGACATTGAGATGTCTGAGTATAATGGAGAATTGGTAAAATAAATGCAAGGCATTTGAGCTATCTGTGATTGGTAGCAAAGTTGAGAATCAGTATTAGATATGGAGATATCTATATTCGTATGTATAATGAATTTAGAATCATTAATTATTGATATTTGAGGATCAGGCATGCGATGAGTTAAATCAATGTGTTGATTTACTGATTTTTGAGATTTGATGAGTTTGATGATTGTGAGAACAGGGACAGTACACGGAATCCCGGATGAGGACGTTGACATCCAGGGAGTATCATTTAAAATTCATTAGTATTTACTTTTGTTGTAAATTATGAATTTCATTATTGTGATTATGGGATTTTGTGTATTGATATGCTCACCCCGTTGGGCTGTCTCTGTTGGGGCAGGTGAACAGGTACATCGATGGCTGTGGAGCTGAGCTCGAGCTGTTGATTGGATGTACTCCCATGATCGTGGTACCAGGGCTTGATGGAGCACGGTATCGTATAGAGTACTTATATACACCCGAGGGTTATATGCACATTTATGATGCTCGCATGTGAGCACGGTTATAATTGTATATGGGTTGTATATAAAGGCATGAGCCTTTCTCTCTTTCATTCTATGTTGCATGCAATTAAGGGTAGAATTGCTAATGATATGTGAGTCATTGGTGTATTATGTGGGTGTTGAAACCCACTTATGTTGTCTTATGTGTGGTGTCTTCCCTGGCTGGGAATTTACTTAGTGTTGTTGTTTTCTGTTGAGTATGTGTTTTCCCTGGCCGGGAACTATATTATGTGATGTGCTTTTATTTCGGGATGACTCTATTTATGGGGAGACTCTGCCCAAATTTTTATAAAAGTCCACAATGTAAAAAGTGGCGTAAGGGGAATGGTAATGGGCGAACTTTATGAGTCTATTTGTTGTTAGGATGATGATCTTAACATTGAATATTAAAGAAAATTTTGTAATTGCCATTCAATGGTAAAGTATCATCTGAGTTTCCCGATTGATTTTTATTGAAAGCATGTGCCACACATAGTGGTTAATACACTAATCAAGGGTTAAGGGCTTGGGGTCCTTACATTAGTGGTATCAGAGCAGTGGTTAGCTCTTTGGGGCTGTTGAAGGCCTGGAACATGCTGATAGGGATGAGTAGCACATATTTATGCATGATAGTAGCTAGTGTTGTGTGACACAACTATTTTGCTTATGTGCATTTGTAACATGTGATCATAGTGAAACGATTATATGTCATGACATCTATAGGATCATAATATAATCTGTTGATTATGATTGTGAGTTGTGACACAGGGACAACCAAATGGAGCATTTTGAAATGCATTGGGATACAAGAAGTACTTTGTACTCATAGTTTATGCATTTGCTCGTTATAATCATATTGTGGTGAATATGGATTATTATATGCTCATGATTTGTGATTGTTCCTGTAGGGACACTATGACACGAAGGGCTAAGGCCAGGATTGAAAGACACGAAACGGTAACCTGCGTTTTATATACATCATGGATTATGCATTGTGGATTGCATGTGTACAATGGAGTGATGATTTTAATGCTTTGCCGCCAAATGTTGAAGCGAGGGGTGGGAGTACCGCATATCGCATTTGAGCGAAGTGCATTAAAATACACTCATGATGATATATATTGGATATAGTATATGCATTGTGTTGCAGGTATGGATGGATGCTTGGTGAATATCCCATGAGTCATTGTTATGGATGAGTGATGATTTTAGATGCTTGCCGCTATTTGTTTGTTTTGTGCCGCTAAAATGTGAAGCGAGGGGTGGGAGCACCGCATGTCACATTGAAGCGTGGTTATCATATGAGGCGAGGAAAGAATATTTGCCGCTAAAATGTGAAGCGAGGGGTGGGAGCGCCGCATGTCCATTTAAGCGAGGTTATTCTATGCCGCCTATATGTAAAGTGAGGGGTGGGAGTACCGCATGTTGTATTTGAGCGAGGGGCATTAAAATACACTACCGTAACAATGACTAGGGGTCGGCTATTCTATTGGCGATGGTTTATGCCGCCAGGTATATTGATAGCAATGGTTCATTCCGCTATATTGATTGGCGATGGTTCTTACCGCCAGGTATATTGATAGCGACGGTTCATTCCGCTATATTGATTGGCGATGGTTCTTGCCGCCAGGTATATTGATAGCGACGGTTCATTCCGCTATATTGATTGGCGATGGTTCTTGCCGCCAGGTATATTGATAGCGACGGTTCATTCCGCTATATTGATTGGCGATGGTTCTTGCCGCCAGGCATATTGATAGCGACGGTTCATTCCGCTATATTGATTGGCGATGGTTCTTGCCGCCAGGTATATTGATAGCGATGGTTCATTCCGCTATATTGATTGGCGATGGTTCTTGCCGCCGGATATATTGATAGCGATGTCTCATTCCGCTATTCTATTGGCGATGGTACATGCCGCCGGATATTCTATTGGCGATGGTTCGTGCCGCCGGATATTACATAGCGACGGGTCATTCCGCTACACCTATGGCGATGGTTCATACCGCCGAATATCTATAGCGATGTTTTATGCCGCTGGCTCTATGACGAGGGATCATGTCGCTGATTCTATAGCGATGGGTTATACCGCTATGTGCGTAGCGCTGGATTATGTCGCCTACGAGCGATGGGTGCTGCTTGTGTACCGCTGGTGGATGATGGATACAGGTATTCCGCTATCTTGATAGCGATGAGGTATGGCATATTACTTTTGTTAGCACTATTGTGAATACTACGTGTTGTTATATACGTCATGTGTTTGACGATGAGATTATGGATGTCGTGTATTGATATGTACCGTCATATGTTTGACGATGTTAATTGGATGTCATATGTTGACATATGCCGTCACCGGATGACGATGACATAGCGGGTGTTCTATGTAGACGTGTAGCGTCGTTTTGATGATTAATACATTTATGTTTGTGTATTTGGTTGTATGGTTTGAGTGCCTTTGGTGGACACATGGTAGTGTCTGGGTCACTAGTTGACGAGACCATTATACCGAGCAGGTTGCTCGAAGAATTTTTGGGTGCGCCGTACGGGAATTGTACCGCAGCACATATTCGGAGTATGTATTGTTCGAGTGATGATATCCTTTGGGTATACTCGCTGGTTTGGCTTAGGCCAAGTGATTAGTGATAAGAGTAGTCATTGAGGAAACTACTCGCTTGTTGTTGTGATGTGCGGTAGGCGTGGTCACACCCACCCTGAGGGTGTGGGACAAGTCCTAATGGATTAGGATTGCTTCGTGATTGAGCAAGGACACCGGGATGTCCATTATGCTTTGGTGTTTTAGAGATGTGTGGGTGGTGACCCACAACTCTAATGGTTTGTACGGTATGGTATACCGAAATGGGACGTGTGTCACGTTGATAGATAGGTATGAGCCTAAGGGACCAGAGAATTGTTAGCCAGGTATTGTTTCAGTGTTATAGTGTGCTTGTGATAGCCATTATACTGCTCGTGGGATTCGAGTTCGGTGAATCGTATGATGATACGATGAGGACTTTTGGTAGACTCTTGTAGTCTCTTTGTGGCATGATGATTGAGGCAGGAAATACCTCACGGAGACGTTCATACGTCAAATGTTTTAAGAGACTTGTTTTGGGACAACTCATTTTGTTGGAAATACCAACGTGAGCATCGACAAGTCGTTGTTAGCTCTGGTTGAGCATCTTTGTATATGGTATGCGACGGAAGTCACAATTGGAATTGTGTGGTATAGTTAGTGGGATGACACTACTATATTGACTTTATCTCTTGGAGAGATTTGGATTGTACTGTCATGGAGACAGCTAGTATTGGTTGAGGATTGATCGTGAATCAACCAGGGTAAGCCCTACTAGTGTTGGACTAGGTGATGGGTTCGTACTCCCAGTGAGACGTTCGAGGAGACGTCTCCGGGGTGATGCTCGAGTTGTGTAGTACTATGGCAATAGTACAGGGCATCGTTAGTTGAGTATACCTGGCGTATACGAGTTTCGATTTGATAATAGTGGCTTCGATGCACTATTCTGAACCAGTTGCATATTTTGGTTCCGAGTTATATGTTGGTATGTATATAACCAGTTTTCCGGACGGTGGTTCGAGGTTGGAGGGTCATGGATTCATGACACTATCCTTGTGGGAAAGGCGGTATTGATATACCTGCCGGTTGAATCTTTTGGGAGATTCATTACTTTGGTGGTGTGGTGTTGATGTTGAAATCACACCCTTTGGCTTTGGTCTGTCGACCACTATTCTCCATGGAGTGAGAATAATCGAGGTTTGGCAGTAGGTTTTGGGACTTTGGGTACTCTTGGAGATACCCGAGTCTATTGCTTTGAGTGTGCCTGTTGTGTTGGTGCTTAGTCATGTATACCCGTGTGTGTATACGAATGTCAACTCTATTTCGTTCCTTGTTGAACGTCGGATTAGTGTGCTTGGTTTGATGAATCTCCAGTGGGAGATTGTGGCAACTTGAGATCTGTAATCTCGATGACACGATGCATTCTGATGAATGATCGTGAGGGTTGTTTGACTTCCCCTGAGGAGGGATTGTCGTGTTTTGGAACCACGGTAGTTCTTGTTGGTTTATTCGATAGCCTTCCCAAGTTTGGATTGTTAAATCCTAGGATTATCAAGGGATAGCAGGAATTCGGATTGGTTGGGTGTCGCTGTCGACACAAGCGTTGAGGATGCAAGGGATTTATTGCATGTCCTTTCATAATTTGAAACTCTGTGGAGTCTCGATTGTTTATTTATGACCAGGATGTGGTTCTTGGAACATCCGGAGGTGGACATCTTGTGAGATGTCTTTTGTGTGAATCTGTGGCCGTGAGTTGCCCAAATTGAGTTGCAATGATGCGACTGCTCATTCGATGGAGGAGGTTTGAAAGTGTAAACCAGGTTTGGTATGTGTACACCGTGGTATACTAATGTTTCCCTCGTAACGATGTATGTTAGACATCGTGAGTCATGGTAGAGACGTCATTGAATGATATTTACGATGGGATCGGGAGCGATTCGAATCCTTGCAGTTTCAGTTGACTAACTGCTTTTGGATTGTTAACGTTATGTTGTGCCGACGCTCTTTCGTTTTTGGTGGACTAGAAGGTTTATTTCATTCCAGAGTTTGATGCGAGGTAGGTACCCTCGCGTTTATTAATACGATTCTGATATGGTCAAGAATCGAGGTTATCACTTCATGTTGTTGTGTAGCCTGGGTGTTACGTGATACACCGGTGCTAATTTCGAGGACGAAATTCTTTTAGCGGGGGATATTGTGATGATCAGGGATTATAGATGTTAATCCTGGAGTGTTAATAACCCGTAAAGTTGTTCTGACGTGGTGATTTGGAGTTTAATCGCGGTGTTGGGCCTTCCGGGCTCGTCTATTCGAGTAGTTGGGATCGTTGGATCCCGAGGTTGAGATTGTATTCTCATTTCGGTGAAAAACCTAAGAGTTGGGTTTTTAGTGTGACCCGGGATCTAGGGTGCTTTGTGTGGGCACCGGTAGGGGGGTTTTGGAGTTCGAGATAGAATTTTTGAGAACAGATGATTTTTAATGAATCATGATGTATTTGTGGGGCTGTTGGTATTTTGGGGAAATTTTGCTATATATACCAGTTGAACCCGAGATTTTAATTTTAGAAATCATTTCTTCCACCTTGCCCGCTTCTCTCTCTCTCTCTCCCCCGTGTTCAGCCCCTTCCCATTTTTTCCCCAACCCTCGCCGATACAATGCCTCGCCCGCCGCCGTCCGGCCACCATCCGGCGCGTCCGGACCGCCGTTGGCTTCGTCTCTCCGAGGCGTAGCTTTCCACACCGGTAATTCGAAGTTTCGTCGTGAATCGCGTTCGGATTTGCCAGAAAAGCGCAGGGGTTCGAAAGTTCGAATCTGTCCGATTTGGGGCTCGATTTTTGGTACGTTTTTGGGGCTTTTCTTCAGGCGTTTTTGGGGCGTTTTGTACTGTTAGTTGGGTCGAAAATTTCATACTTAATGGTTCAAAAAATTTGTTGCCAATTGGGTTCGAATTGTGATGTTAAGGGTTATGGGTGTGCTTGAGCATGGGTTTACATGTTCGTAAATAATTGTGTATTATTTATCGTGTTAGCACATCATTCCTCGGGGTATGGAACCCAAGCAAGGTTTGGCTTGGACTACGGAGATTTAAGGTACGTGCGACGTACGAGCATTACTATATATTAGAGCATTGTGAAATGCATCATTTATTTTGATTGCATTGAATAATTGTGCATGAAGTTATATATATATGTGTTGAGAAGCTATGGAGCGACCTAATCTTGATATCGCCGCCACGAGCGTGCGTGACACTAGAGTAGTATAACTCTTACAAGATATATGGGGTACTGGATTTATATGACTATTGTAGGGCATTGAAATGCCTGAGAATGACTGTGGAAATCATGTAATCATTATAAGACATTGAGATGTCTGAGTATAATGGAGAATTGGTAAAATAAATGCAAGGCATTTGAGCTATCTGTGATTGGTAGCAAAGTTGAGAATCAGTATTAGATATGGAGATATCTATATTCGTATGTATAATGAATTTTGAATTATTAATTATTGATATTTGAGGATCAGGCATGCGATGAGTTAAATCAATGTGTTGATTTACTGATTTTTGAGATTTGATGAGTTTGATGATTGTGAGAACAGGGACAGTACACGGAATCCCGGATGAGGACGTTGCCATCCAGGGAGTATCATTTAAAATTCATTAGTATTTACTTTTGTTGTAAATCATGAATTTCATTATTGTGATTATGGGATTTTGTGTATTGGTATGCTCACCCCGTTGGGGGCTGTCTCTGTTGGGGCAGGTGAACAGGTACATCGATGGCTGTGGAGCTGAGCTCGAGCTGTTGATTGGATGTACTCCCAGGATCGTGGTACCAGGGCTTGATGGAGCACGGTATCGTATAGAGTACTTATATACACCCGAGGGTTATATGCACATTTATGATGCTCGCATGTGAGCACGGTTATACTTGTATATGGGTTGTATATAAAGGCATGTGCCTTTCTCTCTTTCATTCTATGTTGCATGCAATTAAGGGTAGAATTGCTAATGATATGAGAGTCATTGGTGTATTATGTGGGTGTTGAAACCCACTTATGTTGTCTTATGTGTGGTGTCTTCCCTGGCTAGGAATTTACTTAGTGTTGCTGTTTTCTGTTGAGTATGTGTTTTCCCTGGCCGAGAACTATATTATGCGATGTGCTTTTATTTCGGGATGACTCTATTTATGGGGAGACTCTGCCCAAATTTTTATAAAAGTCCACAATGTAAAAAGTGGCGTAAGGGGAATGGTAATGGGCGAACTTTATGAGTCTATTTGTTGTTAGGATGATGATCTTAACATTGAATATTAAAGAAAATTTTGTAATTGCCATTCAATGGTAAAGTATCATCTGAGTTTCCCGATTGATTTTTATTGAAAGCATGTTTCACACATAGTGGTTAATACACTAATCAAGGGTTAAGGGCTTGGGGTCCTTACAGTTGCAACCCTATTTTTTAAAAAAATTTGGAAAGTTCCCGTAACTAATCCGTGTCGGATATGGTCACCAGCATATCTTAACCGTATCCAAAATGCATCCGAAATAAAAACTTAATTTTTGTCCACATATACGCCACATGGCGTATCCCATACATATTGGTGTCGTATCCGCGCGTATCCGTATCCCAGAAGTATCCGATACTTGACCGTGAAATTTTTTGGAGTATCGGTGTAGACATACCACGGTTCGTGAACAGTCGGTTGATGGTTTGGAACCGCCGGTTCGACGGTTCAAAAGAGCTCGACCCTTAACCTTAACCTGCGTAGACGGTTCCGATTATGATTCGTGAATCGTCGGTTACGGTTACGGTTACGGTTCGACCCTTATATTTTTAAAATTTAAAAAATTAAAATTAAAATTTTATTTTTAAAAAAATAAAAATTACTATAAAATAATCATAAAAAAGAACAAGGGAAATGTAAGAGGGAGGGGGAGTTTGAACTTTTTAAGTTGTCATTAACTCTCTATATTCATATAAATCATTTAACAATTTATATGTTGAGTTCCAACGTGTGGGTATATCTAGTGGAAATTTTCTAGGTCGCATGGCATTAATCTTACAAAACTTACCCAATTGTTTCATCAAACTTGATGGGACCACAAATAAGATAATGTCATTTTAATTGATTGAATCTGATTATCTAACGATGCTAATTACATATAAAATTGGTATGAAACATATTCAATTTTGATACTAATTAGAAATGATAATGGTATGAAACATTTACAATTATGATACTAATTACATATGAAATTCGTATGAAATCTATACAACTTTGGTACAATTACAAAAGAGTTTGGTATGAAACATTTACAATTATGATACTAATTACATATGAAATTGGTATTTAAAATATACAACTTTGGTACTAATTACAAATGATATTGGTATGAAACATTTACAATTATAGTACTAATTACATATGAAATTGGTATGAAACCTATACAATTTTGGTACTAATTGCAAAAGAGATTGGTATGAAACATTTACCATTTTGGTACTAATTACATATGAAATTGGTATGAAACTTATACAAATTTGGTACTAATTGCAAATGATATTGGCATTAAACATTTACAATTATGATATTAATTAAATATGAAATTGACGAGTATAACATTGAATTATTTGTTATTTATCTATAAAAACAACACAGAAGTTCTTGTTATGTTAAAAAAAATCAGTAATGAGATTTGTCACTATCAATTTACATAAGAAACAAATGTCAGTAAAGTTATTTTTATGATGATTTCATTGATTAATCATAAATATATTAAGTTAGAAGTTATTAATATTATATAATATAAAGTTAGTGAATTATCAACTCAATATGTTATTCCCAAATCAGTATAAGTAAATTATTAAAAGATTTTATGAATTAATCAAAAAATATTACATTATCGAGTTTCTATTGTAAGTCATATTGTGATAAACTAAGATATACTTATTTAATTATTATATATATAATATAAATCAAATAATGAACATAAAGTGCTTGTAGAATAATTAAAATGTATATAATATATTTGTTTTGTAATAATTTGCTTCATTATTATAATAGTTTATTTTGCAACCACTATTTATAGTTCTTATTAATTTATCAAACATTTTTTGTTATAATTTACTTTGTTATAGATATGTTTCTATTATATAATTTTTATTTAAGAGCATACATATTTTTTTAGATAATTTTTCTTTGTCAATATAAAATAGTTATCATTGTATTATACATATAATATATATTGTCTTTTAGTATATATAATTAATTATCTAAAATAAAATAATCAAGACGATAGCTTAGTGGTAAGAAGCTGTATATACATGATATAGTTGAAGTGTTCAAATCTTCATCAAACATACTTTAATTTTAAACCCAATGATCCGGTTACAGGCTGGGCCGCGGTTATAAAATCGCAGTCATGTCTCGGTGCAACATAGAGTACAACTATTGGCCCAAATTCCCAGGATAAGAAGCTGTATATACATGATATAGTTCAAGTGTTCAAATCTTCATCAAACATACTTTAATTTTAAACCCATTGATCCGGTTACAGGCTGGGCCGCGGTTATAAAATCACAGTCATGTCTCGGTGCAACATAGGGACAACTATTGGCCCAAATTCCCAGGATAAAAGGACATTTTTTACTTTCGGTCTAGGTTTTTCTGAAAGATTACGCGCTCTCTCGTATCGTCACATCTCAGTGGAGCGGCTTGTTCAGCTGCACCGATTCTAAGGTACTCGAAACCCTAATTCGCAACAATTATCTTCCTTTCCTCCTCGAGATTTGTTAATCTGGAATTGCATGTTCGCTCATTTGTTCCATTTCCGCTTTTCTCGTGGGAATTCGAGGTTTATATCGTGTTTCATCAGTGTTTGAGTTGTCAATTGTTCTAGATTTTCGATTTTGAGTAATTAGCCCTTGACTCGTGTTTTGGTAAAAAATTGGTCCTGATTTGGTTGGAGAGTGATAGTCTGAGCTTTGTCTTTTCTTTTCAGTTAATTCATTGGATTCACGTGTGTTCCTATATTTTTTACTTGTGTTGTAATTAGCTCTGGAAGTTATTAATCTACATTGTAATTGCGATTTTCCGTCTCAATTAGTGGTATGGAATCGGGCTTGCTTGTTGTTTTAGTGTACCTGTAGTTTCTTTGTACGATTGTTTTCATATGCTGTGCATATTTTCCTGCGAAAGGTTTGAGGAATATTGGGGTGGTGTGGTGTTGGGTAAGACTGAGGAATATTATTTCCACTATGGGCTCTTAAGATCTGATATTGTTTAATGGGGATGCTTCCATGCCTTTAATCTAATCGTATTGTTTTCATTGCCGAAGAAAAAGAAGTTCATGGATCCGTTAACTTGTTTTAGCTGTTGAACACAGGTAGACATTGTTGATTCTAGCTAAGTGTGGAAGTTGGAGCATGGAGAAAACGAATAAGAAAAAGCCTCTAGTGTTTTTAGATGTCTCAATTGATGGAGACGTGTTTGAGAGGATGGTGTTTGAGGTATTATTGTTGTTTTTAACTCCATATCAATCAGCAAGTGCATTTTTCAGTCCATGTTTAACTCCATTTTCTATCTGTCAGCTCTTCTCTCGCAATTTTAACCTCTGTGTGTACTCATGCAATGCAGCTTTTCACTGATGTTGCTCCAAAGACCGCTGAAAACTTTCGTGCACTTTGTACTGGTAATTTTTTCCTTTTTATTTTGAGTTTAACCTATTACACGTGTGGCCATTATTGCTTTTAAAGTCTTCACAGTTTTGCATCGCTATAATACTATATATTTTCTCAATCTTGGGATATATTCCCACTATTTATGGGCTTGGTAGGGTTTTAGAAGGCTATGAACTTCTCATAGATGTCGAAAATCCAAGTTTTAATTACGTGGTTCTTTGTTAGTTTTAGAAGGCTGAGATCTTCGCCATAGATACCCAAATTTAATTAAAGTGAATTAGTTGATTGAAAAACCTTCGGTCCGTTTATGGATATATATATCCTATTGTAACATGATCTATTAAACTTTTGATCTCGCATGTTTCAAATGACCATTTGTTTCAGGCGAAAAAGGTATCAGCTGTAAAACTGGGAAGCCTCTCCATTACAAAGGAACCTTTTTTCATCGTGTCGTCAAAGGTTATGCGGCTCAGGTATGTTTCTCACTTTTTTATTTGTCATTTTCGTGTTCTGAGTAACAAGCATAATGCAATCATTTTGTGGTAGTGTAGTTTTGTCAAGTATAAGTTAGAAATGTCCTTTTTGTAGCCAAATATGTTTGGTTATCTCGTGACATGGCTGAAGGTCATGACTGCCTTTCTAGTTTGAGGTTGTATTTATGGGTTGTCCTTTTTTAGAATTCACTCTCCTAGCTTAAATAGCTTGGCATTGTCTATTAGCTTTTTCAACTGAAAATTGATACTCTATAAATATTTTGCAGGGTGGGGATTTTCTTCGGCAGGATGGTATGCTGCGAGAATTAGTATTTCAATATTCCAGTTTTCTCTTTTGGATTGTTAAAGTTGAATCTTGTATCATTTTGCAGGGAATTATGGAGAAAGCATATATGATGGAAGATTTCCTGGTAAACAATACTCTTTTCTCATGATCTGTTTTATTACGTTTTTTGTCCTTCGATTTAGAATGAATGACTTTCTGCCAAATACATGCATATATGTCATTCTCAAATTCAATTTGTGATTCATTAGGTTTAAATAAGTTAAAAAGACAAAGACAGGCCTGTTCATATATATATATTTTTTTTTTGTATTCCTTTTATCTTGAGAGCAAGTGGGTTTCCTTTTGTATTGCCTGTGAAGGTTGGGGCTGACTTTGATCTTATTCTCGCTGCATTGGAGCTTCAATGATATTGATGAATGGTAGGGAATCTAAATGTTTTGCCTGCCTTATATGTCCTTATAATTGTTTTGGATAGTGGTAAATTCACTTCTCTTCGGATTTTGTTTCATTTTTTTTAACATCAAACCATCAGGCATGCTTGATATCTATACAGGCCCCCTTTTTACTTGTGTCCTACTTTTTCATGTGCTTTCTTGCATTTTTGGTGATAAATTGAGTTGGTGTGATGCGCAATGTTAAGTGTACGAATTTGAAGTAGTGCGGCTCGTTCCTATAGCATCCAATGGGGCTCGGGCTAGTAAATTTTAATGTGTTTCATTGCAGTTTTTTTATGTTCATTACTGGTGAACTTGCCCAGCGCTTCTTTACCTGTATGTTGCAGTATGACTTACATTCTTTTCATTGTTGAGTCTAGCTTGAGGTACTGAGGCATAACAAGCTTAGATGTTAGCCATTATTCATTTAATGGTGAAGCAATGCCTTTTTTGAATGATTCAGTAATTGTTGTAAATCTTCTGCTTGATTGAACTGTATTGTGTTCTTATTTGTTACCTTTGTGGAAGCTTGTGTTTATATGATGGCATTGAAGCTTAGGCACAAATGATGAATGTGTTGTTTGGGGAGTTATTTGATCCTTGTAAAGTTTAAGTTAGAACACCCGCCATCTCTTTCAAGGCTCAAAGCTGTGTTACTACTTTTTGTTGTCTGTGTGACATCAGTTTTGTAAGACTACAATGCATATCATCTTTCCGAAACCTTGATCCGGTGTTGCTATTGATGGGCAGTTGAAGCCAATAACTACTGTCCCGGGTAATAGTGATTGCTCTTTTAGTTGTAGGAAGGTGAAGCTGCAAAATTGATGAATGATGAAGCATTTAGCATTTCATCATTTATTTGTGTGAGAAATTTGAATGAAATATCTTGTTCGTGTTAAAAAATATGAGCCATTGTGTATGTTATTGTTGCTCTTATTTTGTGGTTGTGTTTGACTTGAGAAAGTTAATAATGCACTGCAATCTGGTTTGTTTTTATGCATAAATATGAGAAAATGAAATGTATGTATAGCTTAGGATTTGAGAACACGTAATATATATGTGAATTATTGCAACAAAGTAACTATTCTGTCCTAATGTTGACAAAGGTGAAACTTTTTACATTTTCTCAGATGAATCTCCGAAGTTGAAACATGATGGACCTGGTTTATTATCTATGGCAATTGCTGATCGAGATGAACGTGGCTCGCTGTTCAGTATCACCTTTAAAGCTGATCATCATCTGGACAGGTTTGTTTTTTCTAAGTCTTCTAGCTCTTTATTTATTTTTTTTCGAATTTGCTATAATGGAAATTTGTGCATTTTTTCCAGTCATACCAATGAGGCAATGATGCCTGTCATTTTATTGTGTTATTAACTAATAGATCTGTTATCGTGGAATGCCTTTTTGTTTTATGCCCGCTCTTGCCATGTGCCATTCAAAAATATAAAAATCTTTTACCTGTTGCTTCTTCAGAGAAATTGAGAGACTAAGATGCCTTGGTTATGTTTGGGTGTCTTATATTGTGCCTACTCTTGGGATGGGAAAGTATCCTTTTTCCCTGTTGATACACTGGAGAAGATGAGAGGGGGGAAATGAGTTTTCCACTTCCGTTGTAATCATCGTAGTTATAAAAAGTGAGCTAGGCTCTCGCTCAAAGCCCAGGTGCAGCCAGGCATGATCCCTGCACCTGGTGACATCCTAAGGCCCCGCGGTTCAGTTATACGTGCACTGGCATGTGCTTTTGGAAAGGCTCACACCTGATGTGTGCTTTGGGAAAGGCTCAAGGTTCCCCTGCGCTCCTGTTGATGCAGGAAATGCTTCGCTTTTTTTATGTGTAAAAAAGCTAAAACATGTTTTCAAAGTGCTACAGAAATGAAATAAAATGAAAACCATTAAACTCCCACAAGCCCATCATCATCAGTGCAACTTTCTTTCCACTGAATCCTTGACGACACCAATTATCTGTTCCTCTCCTATTTCTACAAACCTGAAATTGAAGAAGTTTTTGGGGTTTGAAATTTGGAACTCCATTCGCCTCTGCCCTCGTGTCTCCTCTGCCATTTGCCCTCGCATTTGAATATTTGATAATGATATATGAAAGATGAAGATGACTATGATTTCAATATTTTATATTTCATGCATCTTATTTTTTAAAACAAATGATTTTGTTTTTTAGAATATTATATTTATTGCTCTTTATTTCCACAAAGCATGCTCTTTGTTTTGCACTTTAACCCCTGGGACAGTTGAGCCCTTTAATGCACCTTGCGCTATTATTTACTATGTGTGTGGGTATGGATGGTGATGTAAATAGGTGAGAGAATGGTGCTATTTCATTTTGAAGTGCTACCAGACTGCATGTATACAATTATGTCAGTGGTTTAAATTTGAAAATAATCTTGTAAAATAAACGTTGCACCAAGTACCACCTTACTTTAGGTGAGGCAATGTCGTATTTGTCATCGCCCGTGTAGTGTCTCTGATATTATGTCGTAAAAGGGAGCAAAAGATATGGAAAAACCTGAATTTTATTCATTGAATCAATGAAAAGTTATAGTCTCAATTTATAGAGGTTTATTCTACTAGTCTCCTAATTTATAATTGTGATGTAATCTAATCAAATCAGAATTCAAATATAAAGGTAAATATAAAATCCTATCTAGACTCCTAATTAAAATAAACATCTAATCAACAACTTGTTATTTTGGTAGTAAGCTGTTGAATATTTAATTTCTTACATTTAATGTTTTATATAGTGAACATTAGATGCTATAAAACATAATTTTTTTTTAAATCTGAAGATTAAATAATTTTGCGTTTCTGCACCTTAATTTAATAAAGCACATGACATGACTTGCATCTTTTTCCTAGGCCCCAGAACACCCTTGAGCGATAGTTCGCCTTGGGCTTTTAAAGACTGTTCTATTATAGGTACCCTAATTTATATAAGTATAAGATTTAGCCAGATATATTAAGTTAGATGTTTTAAATATGAAATTTTTTCCAACCCTGTTTGATCTGCTTAGTTTTTCTCTCCACTCCTAGATTCGCCTCAACAATACCAGTTTCAAACCAGTTCTTTCAAATATCTTTGTCCCCGTAGTATGATACAGTTCAAAATACCCTTTATTGTGCATAGTTGAGTGCTGATATGTAGCATTTCCCCTGGTTGTCAATTTGTTGGTAATTTTTTATCCACAGGAAATCTATCGTCTTTGGTGAGCTTGTGGATGGGAATGATGCGTTGAAGAAAATTGAAAATACTGGGGATGAAGATGGGAGGCCCGCTGTTACTGTGAAAATTATCAATTCTGGAGAAGTACATGATGGTTTGAATCCAAAAACTTTTAATGAATATTTGCTTTGTGCCATTAAAAAAATGTTTTTTGGAGCAACTATATTTATAACAGTTTTGCTGTGTTATATTGTTGTATATTTTAGATTTTTTGTCTTTTCGTTTTTTTCACTTTCCTAGAGCTACTGAGTTTGGAGTTGCCTTCATAAGTGTTTTGTCTCACTTTTTGTTTTCCTTTCCCCATTGAATTAGTTTTTAATAACATCCTATGATTTTGACACATATTACATGGCTACAGATAAAAGGAAAGGGATTAAATTGAAAATGGGAAAGGACACAATGGAGGCAAACAATCATGAAGTCAGGCGCAAGAGGAAACACAAGAAATCTTCAAAAAAGAGGAAAAGGAGGAGACATCATTATTCGTCCGAATCAGATAGTTCGACAGATACTGAAATGGAGTCCTCAGAATCTGATACTGATTCTGACTCAGATGCATCTTCTTTAAGTGACAGTAGCTCTTCAAGTAATGAAAAACGAAAGAAGAGGAAGAGATCCAGGAGGGATAGACATAAACGTGTAAAGGGGAAGGATAGGCGACGTGAGAAACGACGCAGAAGACGAGACAGAAAGTCTAAACGTAGATCTAAACGGTAGCAACTATATAATTGCGTCATACTTTAGTTGTCCCCTGATATTTCACAGATAGTTGATCGAATCCTTCCCGGTTATTGAATCAGTGTGCCAAATAAAGATATAATCTCAATCTTTAAAGTTGCATTACCTATGCAATTTGTGTTGCTTCGTAACTGCAGATTATATCTGTGAACTTTGAGCCCTACATGCTAGGGAAAACATTTTTGCTTTCTGTGCCTATACTTGATTTTGTGGAATATTGTAGGAACAGTGTCTCAGATAGCGAGAGCAACAGTAAAAGTGGAAGTAGCTCCGAAGATAACAATGATTCAGTTGGAGCTTTGGATAAGAAGCAGAAAAGTACTGGTGCGATAATCATTACTATTTATTTATTTGATCTCATTTCTTTTGTTGTCATTTTTATTAGTTGTGCTGTGCAATCTTCGTGGTGGCATTCTACCAAAGAAATCAATCTTATTTGTTGAGAATTGGGAAACTGCAACTGTAGATCATAGAAAGGGGGATGCAATTGACATGTTCGATACAGAAGAGGGCGAATTCCCCAGGGAGAATGGAGAACATCAAAACAATGGTGTTGGAATCGATATGGGACCAGACAGAATTGCTGATAGACACCCTGATGTGGTAGACGATGTTCCTGGCAAATCTAGGTTTATAAGCCCTTTCTATGGTATTACCTCTTTTATTATTCTTTGTCCTCCAAGTTCCCAAGATTTATTGCTAGTTGACGCACAGGAGCCGAAGCTTAAGTCCTAGAAGAGACATGAGTAAGAGCATGAGCTTAAGTCCTCAGAGAAGTGCTGGAAAAAATCCTAGTGTTGGTGCAAAGCATAACAGGAACAGGAGCCCAAGTGTGAGCCAAAGTCCCCATGTGCAGCAGATCTCTGATAATGGCAGAAGTACGAGTCCAGTTAGAAGTGAAAGCAGAAGTACGAGTCCAGTTAGAAGCCCCCCAAGGAGGCCGAAGGAAAGAAATGTAGTGAGCCCCCCAGCTAGGTCTGGTTCTCCACGTAGCCGTAGCAGAAGTGCCACAGTTTCTCCTCCCAGAAGAAGAGTTACACGGAGCCCACCCAGAACTTCATCCAGGAGGTCATCATTGAAGTCAGCTAGTCGCAGTCCTGTGAGACCTTCTCGACGCAGTTTAAGCAGAAGCTCAGGCAGACCATCTCGAAGGAGCTTTATTAAAAGTCCTGTTAGATTATCCCAGAGAAGTGTTAGCAGAAGCTCGGGTAGGGCACCTTCTAGAAGAAGCCCTAGCCGTAGTCCAGTGAGGGAACCTATCAGGCCTAAGCGTCGAAGCTACTCAAGGAGCCCTGTTATTTCAGGGGGGAGGGCAAGATCACCTGTTCCTAATCGTGGTGGTAGTACTTCAAGAAGCCCTTCTGCTGATGGATCACCTAAACGGATTAGAAGAGGTAGGGGCTTTAGTGATCGATACTCTTATGTCCGGCGGTACAGGAGTCGCTCTCGCTCTCCTGATCGTTCTCCCATAAGGTCATATCGTTATAATGGTAGAAGTGACCGTGACCGGTAAGTGTCGACTTCCATTGCACAGAATTCCTTGATATTTTATTTGTTAACGTCTCTTTTTAATATTTGTTAGATATTCAAGTTTTAGAAGATCCCCAAGGCGTTATCGTAGCCCACCTCGTGGAAGAACTCCTCCGAGGTACATGATATTTGTCTCCAACTGTTATTTTGGTTTGAAAAATAATCTCGTTTCGAAATAGTCAGTCTTTAAGGATAAGTGGCAGCTTATGAGCTTATTTGAACATTTCAATCGATGGCTCTGAACTTGGAACTATCTCAAAATTATGTTGGCTGTTTTCTTTCTTAAATTTACACGCATATCATTCAAGCTCATTCTTTCATGGCATTTTACAGATATAGGGGCAGAAGAAGCAGGTCTCATGGACCGAATGTGTCTCGCAGTCCAATACGCTATCGCAATCGGCGTTATAGCCGAAGCCGGAGTCCGATTCGAAGCCGCTCTCCTGTGGAGAGGTACCGTGGGTCCCCACGTGAGAGGCGAAGGTCACCTTCACGTAGCCGAAGCCCATCTGCGTCACGTTCCCCTCATGATTCACAATCTCCCAGGCCTGCTAGCAAAGGGAACTCGAGGTCATCATCTGGTAGTCCACCTAGGAAGACAGGTTTGGTTTCTTATGGAGACGTCTCACCGGATTCTGGTCGTGAATAAGCACATATCCATAATGATTTTATGGTAACGTCCTTCGAGATCGCCAAGTACTTGCACGATCGTAGATCCGCTGAAAGTTGGGTAATATTGTGTGAAATTTTCCTTGCCCGTTGATGTTTGCCCCGTGCTTCTGGAATCCTGGAATGATATTTCATAGACAATTTCAGCTTTTGGTGACCGACATTAATCTTGACTAATGTAAAACCGTGTTTGGATGCGTTTTTAGTTCGTGGGAATAGGAAGTTGAACGTATCTACCCTCCTTCGGAATTATGCTTCTCTTCCGATTGTTGTTTCTGGAACTCGGTTCGTTTTTAATTTTATTGGTTACTAGTTATGATATACGGACATCGACACGGCGACACAGACACTTACACGATGACATGGATTTTTAAAATTTTCAGGATAAGACACGGCTATGACGCTTTGTATATTTTTATATATATTATACATGTACTATGTTACAAAATATTAAAATTCATATTTTTTAATTCTAAAATCATGTAAAGCAATAAAAATATTCTTACCAAATTTCAGAAGCATATAAATAAATGCATGTCACTGTAATCGTCATAATATTAACGTCAAAAATATATTACTTTAATTAATATAAAATTTAACAAACACGTTCAAATAAAATATAATATCCAAAATATTCTTATCAAATTCAAAAAGAATATAAATAAATGCATTTATTTTGGAATATGTTATGGAGACTATTCATTAGATGATTGATTTTAGCAAATAGTATATTATGATATTTCATTTATGGCAATTCATTATTATATCTTAATTCATTGTCTGTATATTATGAATTTATATATAATAATGTCCTTAGAATAATAATATTAATAATATATTTCTTAAATAGTTCATAGTCAAGTATTATAATGAACTAGGATAATGATGATACATGGAGACCAGTATATGTTGATTGATGGCTTTAGTCATGGATATGAGATATCAAATCAATACATGGGTACATGTTAGAGAACTATGTACTGGACCAACCCATTATGAGAATGCAACATGGATTTTTATATGAAAGTCATAAGCGATTCTCATAGTAATAATGGTGTATGTAATCCTTACGACTTGAGACCATCAAATATCCCAACATAAGGAGTTGTATATATTGATACTGTCAAACGTTACTTGTAATAAGCTGAACTATAAAGACAATCATTGGATATATTACGATTTATGTAGAGGGATGTTGAGTAATCAATATATGACTTTCTCTCTTCCATATAACAAGAGTGGTGCTTTGGCCATTGATTGTTTGAGAGTAAATAAGCATGGCCATGCTCGAATGATTCGATATGTGATATCGAGCTCATTTGTTAAATCTAGTCTACTTGGGAGCTATACGAGTGTGGCATATTGCATGACTCGTGTTCAATCTAAACGCCTATAGCAAAGATATTAAATTACATGATAAATATTATCACATGCCATAGGTAATATCGAGTCAATGACATTCTTGTAACTTGGGTATTATTGATGTGTTGCTAGATACCACTTATTGCTTGTGATATAAAATAAGATTTATGTCACTGTCAATGTTACAAGATCCCCACGAGTCGCACGAAAGATTAAATCGATAAAGGGAGATAAAATTCATTTGATGAATTAAATATATTAGGAGGAGTCTAAATCAAAAAGGAACTAAGTCATATATATATATATATATATATATATATATATATATATATATATATATATATATAATGGGACTAGAGTTTTGGACTGGTTGGGATACCAGCCGTCACAAACCTTAGGAGTTAAACCATCATAATACATATATATACATATAGACTAGACCCGACCACGGTTCAGAACCGTCGGTTAGACGGTTCAGAACCGCCGGTTAGACGGTTCAAAAAACATCGACCCTTAACCTTAACCTTCCTTGACGGTTACGGTTACAGTTCATGAACCGCCGGTTACGGTTTCGATTACGGTTACGGTTAACCAACGGTTACGGTTACGGTTTGACCCTTATTTTTTTAAAAAAAGTTAAAAATATTATTAAAATTTGAAATAAAGTGTAAAAAGTGTATGAATGTGGTTGAACCTTAAACACATGATTGTGTTTAATGCTTAATTTATCTCCGAATTATTTATGGGTTTTGATGATCAACAAAACTTGCATTTGTTGTACTAATATGTCTACTTAGTGTACAGGGTTATATTGATAAATTGGTTGGGAAGACCAATGGAAGAGAACCCAAGTTATACAATAACATATGCGAGTTCATAGGACAATCGGTGATTTTTATCAAGGAATCTATTGAGCTTGGACGAGAAGGAATGACATCTATGAACAACCAATTTAAGTGTTCAACATGTGTGGAATGATGTTGGAACAATTTCTTATGATGGGATGAAGACCCACAAACCAATGGTCCGTTGGTGGGCAAATTCGTTTAGAAGCCAATTGGAGCGCAGTGCAATGTTTTGATTATATCTCTTGGGTCGATGCTCCGAACAATGTGAATCCAAAGAGGTTGGAAAGCCAACTCAATATTATAGATTTCATATTCAAACATCTCAGTCCAATTCGGATTGCATCATGGATCAAAATGTCATGGAAGTCATAACAAGTGCAGATTGTAGCAAGGTTTGAGCGACTGTAGCATTCTGGGAATAACTTCTTCATACATTAATGAAATGCAATGAAATTTTGTCCACACCTAGATAAGAGGAAGGGCTGCAACTTTTATGTTTACCAATTTTCCCATAAACGAGCTTAAGATGGTCTAAAAGTACAAAGTTTGAGAGTGTTGAAATCTGGGAGATAGTATGAGGCGATCCGAGCTATAGTTTGAGGAGATCCGAGCCATGTTGCGCACCATCGACTGAAGCGATTGCACGGTGTGCACGCTGGCGATCAGATCGCCCCAGGCGATGGTCAAGCTCGCCCCAGGCGATCCAGAATGCTTCCTAGGCCATTTTTTTTGAGGGCGATCACCCCAGGCGATGCACGGAACGCCCGAGGCGATCCAGAACTTTACCTACTGCCTTGTTTATCATTGATGATCGCCCCAGGCGATGGGGAGATCGCCCGAGGCGATCTGGGCCAGATTTGACCGTTAAAGGGTGGCGATGGGTGATCGCCCGAGGCGATTTCCGAGGCGATGTCCGAGTGATTCAAGCCTTATGTGTAGCAACGGCTAGTAGGAGCTTTGGGGGCCTCCTACACTATAAATATGGATCTTTTGGAGCTTTTTGAAGGCAAGAAACAAGACTATAAACTACAAGAAAGCCTTGATCAATTCAAATTACTTTAGCATTGCAAACTTCATACATTTTTGTGTATTGGAGTTTGTAATTCATTTCTTGTTGTGTGAGTTTTGATTCTTCGTATTGGTACACCGTGAAGGTGTTTGATTGAGTTTCTTGTAAAGGTCATCCAACACCAAAGCAAGTTGGAAAATTATAAAGTCGCCAACAAGTAAAGTTGGTGCATGTGTTGTGGCTATCCTTGGAGCCCTTAAGGCCAAGAAGACTCATGAAGAGTGTTGGTAGCTCGTGAAGAGCTTTGTGTACTCGTGAAGAGTATTGTGCTCGGGAAGAGCTTTGTAAACTCGGGAAGAGTTGGGTTGTGGCTAACTTGGAGCCCTCAAGGCCAAGATCATTTATTCTAGTAGAACCTCGGTTGGAGGTTATCTAACCGGGAAGAGGAGACGTAGGCGATTCATCGCCGAACTTCTATAACAAATATCCTTGTCATTTACCACTTTATTTCTTTACGTATTTATTTATTTGTTTACTTCTTATTTTATTTTATTTATCGATTGACTTAAGCCTTCCGCAAGCGCAAACTCTTTTAGTTTTGCAAACTCATTTTAAAACGCTAAAGTAGCCAAGGAATCTCATTCACCCCCCTCTTCGATTCCAACAAGTGGTATCAGAGCCATTTGATTTTTGTTTTTAAATCAAAATATTTTTATGGCTAATTTAGCAAATGAGTTTGCTCAAGGTCAATCGACAAATCGCCCTCCGCTCTTCACGGGTGAATTACGGCTATTTGAAAAATAGAATTTCTCTATACATCCAATCCGTGGATTATGACCTTTGGAAGATCATAGTGAAAGGTCCACATATTCCTTTAAAGGAAGTTGGGGGAATTAGTGTTCCCAAAGAAATGGACGATTTCACTAGAGCGGATATGATTTTAATTTCTCAAAATGCTAAAGCTATTAATATTTTACATTGTGCTTTAGATATGAAGGAGTACAACCGGATCTCGATGTTCTCAACGGCAAAGGAGATATGGGACAAATTACAAATTTGTCATTAAGGAACAAATCAAGTGAAGGAGACCAAGATTGATTTTCTACAACTCAAATATGAGACATTTGAGATGGAGTCCGGAGAAGAGGTGGATTCTATATTTAGGAGGCTCACCCTAATTATCAACGAGCTTGCTCAACTTGGAGAGAAGTACCCTCCAAAGCAAATATGGAGGAGAGCACTAAGAGCCTTGCCTAAAGAATGGGACGCAAAGAGGACGGCCATCATCGAGTCCAACAAAGGAGAAAATGCCTCATATGACCTTGATGAGCTCCATGGCACATTGGTGACTCATGAACTTGAAGTTGCAACAAGGAGAGAAGTAAAGGAGGAGGATAGATCCAAAAGAAATGGAATTGCCTTGGTTGGAAGGAAAGACCATTCCGATGATGAAGAAGACGATGATGATGAAGAGATGATCTTGTTCACAAAGAAGTTCAAGAAGTTCTTCAACAAACATAGCAAGTCAAAGACCTCCAATGCTACCAAACAAGAATCCAAAAATGAGGTAACTTGTTATAATTGTCAAGATAAAGGCCATTATGCTAACAAATGTCCTAGGAAGAAGAATGAGGACAAAGGGAAGAAGAAGGCGTTTATAGCCACATGGAGTGATAGCGACTCCGATGAAGAAGAAGCCACAAATCTTTGTTTAATGGCTCTTGGAGATGAAGGAGATGAAAGCGACGATGAGGTACCTTCATTTAATGAATTATTAGATTCCTACCATGAACTTATAGATGCTCTTGGCAAATCCAAGATGAGTAACAAATTACTCAAACTTGAGATTGCTAAGAAAGATGAAGAAAATAATTCATTGAAAAATGAATTAAATTCTTTAAAGGTATCATTTTGCAAATTTAGTGAAAGTAGTTTAAAAATGAATGAATTGCTTGGCTTGCAACGTTGTAGCTTTGATAAAGCCGGTTTAGGCTTCTCAAGCAAATAAAAACATTTTCAAGCTTGTTTGCCAATGCTAAGCATGATTCTCCTACTTGTAACTATTGTTGTAAAAAGGGTCATACCAAGAACAAATGTAGATTTCCTAGAATCCAATACCAACCTAACAAAAGGTGGAAATGGATTCCAAAGGTGCCAAAGGAAGCTAACCCTCTAGGACCCAAAAATCAAATGGGTACCAAAGATCCTCCTATTGGAAATTTATTTTGTAGGAACAACCATGGGAAGGAGGATGAAGGGCCAAGCAACTCAAAGGAGGAGTTTATCTTGTTCACCACCATAGAAGAAGCAAGAGGCATTGGACCAATGACAAGAACGAACTCTTGTCATCGAGGGTAAAATTTATTTTCACATGTTATAAGAGCAATTCAAAATTTAATTGGCACAAATTAATTGTGACCAATAAATTATGAAGCTCAATATTCATTGGAGTAAAATGCATAACCCCTTAGCATAATTGTTTAATACATGATGTATGCTTATCTTTTTATAGTAAGTAACTTGACATGCCATGTATTCAAATTTGAATTTGCTATGTGGAAATGTGCTATTATATGTTTTAACAAACTTATCTAATGATGCTTGAGAATTATCTTTTTTGGCATAGGTGCATGAACTCTTGGTAGAACATATGAACACTTTGCAAAATTTAGAATTCATTGTTGATTGCCTTAAACGCATGTTTGTCTTTCTCTAAATGATCTTATCTTATGCTTGTTATGGCTATTACATACTTGATGAGGAACATGTGTAAAGTGTTAAAATATGACTTTGTGTCAACATATACTTGTGATTATTTGAATTTTGTGCTTTTTGATTATCACAAAAAGGGGGAGAATTTTGTGATAAACTTGAAGCTTTATACATGCATGGTTTGAGGAGAGAGCTTTTGTATGCATGGTTTGAGGGGGAGAGTTGTTTGTTTTATGCATTACTTGGTTTAATCTTGTATGTGCTATGCAATTGTTAAGGGGGAGTCTTGTTTACTCACATTTCATGCATATTACATATTCAAGTTTATCAAGTTTTGTGATCATCAAAAAGGGGGAGATTGTTGAGACTTAGGCATTCTAGGGGTAATCGAGGCGGAGTTTCAGAGGGAACGGTCCGCCAAAGACAGCAATTCGCTCCTCGTCAGTTTGGAGGACAAGCTAGGGGACAGATGGTCAGACCACCTCAGGGGCCACCTCAAGGACAAGTATTTGCATTGAACAGGGAACAAGCTGAAGCGGCTCGAGATGAAGTGATTACGGGTAAGTGTTATTTGTGTACTTACCCTGCTTTTATTCTTATGGATACTGGTGCATCTCACTCGTTTGTGTCGTCAAACTTTGTGACAAGATATCATTTGTGCTCGTCTCCGTTGCCCACGCCCCTTATGGTCTCAACACCCACGGGAATCAGCGTTTCTACTACCAAAATTTTGTATAATTGTTGTATTTCTTATGAGGGCAATGATCTGAAGACAGATTTGATAGTTTTAGAGATGGATGATTTTGACTGCATTGTGGGGATTGATGTTTTAAACAAATACTGGGCTATTATTGACTGCTATCAGCGTGTTGTGGAGTTTCGATCTGATCAGGGAAATAGGTGGACGTTCTACGGTCAAGGTTCTAAGCCCCGGATTCCTTTAATATCTGCATTGAAAATGTCAAAATTTCTGAATCAGGGGAGTGAAGGATATCTCATCTACGCTTTGGATGTCTCAGATCAGAAGTTAGTAAGAATTGCTGAAATACCAGTGGTAGCAGAGTTTGCTGACGTGTTTCCTGAAGTAATTCCGGTTTTCCTCCTGTACGAGAAGTGGAGTTTGGGATCGAACTAGTACCGGATGTGTCCCCAATTTCTCGAGCACCATATAGAATGTCACTAGCAGAACTGAGAGAACTCAAAGCTCAATTGCAGGAATTGATTGACCAGGGCTATATACGTCCTAGCGTGTCACCATGGGGAGCTCCAGTGTTATTCGTAAAGAAAAAGGATGGTTCGATGAGGTTGTGTATAGATTATCGACAACTTAACAAGGTAACTGTGAAGAATAAGTATCCTCTCCCCCGTATTGACGACTTGTTTGATCAGCTGCAGGGGACATCTGTCTACTCAAAGATCGATTTAAGATCGGGATATCATCAGATCAGAGTGAGAAATGAAGATATACAAAAGACTACATTCCGAACGAGGTACGGGCACTATGAATTCTTAGTAATGCCGTTCGGATTGACTAACGCACCTGCTATTTTTATGGACTTGATGAACCGGGTATTTCAACCATTTCTGGATCAGTTTGTGATTGTCTTCATTGACGACATCCTAGTATACTCTAAGAATAAGATGGACCACGAATTACGTCTGAGGACGGTATTACAAATTTTACGGGAAAGAAAATTATTTGCTAAATTTAGCAAAGGTGAATTTTGGCTAGACGAAGTAGGATTCTTGGGTCATGTTATATCAAGGGAAGGATTATCAGTTGATCCTAAAAAGGTGGAAGCAGTACTTCAGTGGTCTGCTCCAACTTCAGTAACAGAAATTCGCAGTTTCTTGGGCTTAGCAGGGTATTACAGACGGTTCATAGAGGGTTTCTCCAAGATCGCTAAGCCACTAACATAGCTGACCCAAAAAGGAGTGAAGTTTATGTGGTCTGAAGCTTGTGAAGTGAGTTTTAAAGAGTTGAAGCATCGTTTAACTTCAGCCCCTGTATTAGTCATACCAACAGAGAATGAAAGGTTCATTGTTTACACTGATGCATCTCTACAAGGACTAGGGTGTGTTTTGATGCAAGATAGACACGTGGTGGCCTATGCTTCAAGGCAGTTGAAACTCCATGAGACAAGGTATCCTGTGCATGATTTAGAACTAGCAGCTATTATTTCCGCCTTGAAAATATGGAGACATTATCTTTATGGGGCCACTTTCACAATATATACGGACCACAAGAGTTTGAAATTCTTGTTTACCCAATCCGAATTGAATATGAGGCAGCGGATGTGGATGGATCTGTTAAAGGATTACGACTGCGAGATTGAGTACCATCCGGGTCGAGCAAATTTGACAGCTGACGCTCTGAGTCGTAAAGTGTGGCATATTGCGGATGATATGAGCCACTTATCTACATTATTGAGTTCTTATTGCCATTTGGGCCATGACTTTGATATATCCATGTCACCAGTTCAAGTGTCTACATTGTTGGTGGAGCCGATTATATTTGGAGATATCAAGAAGGCACAAGGATCAGACGAGGAAGTTCAGAGATGGATTCTTGTGATATCTCAAGGTCAGGTATCTAAATTTAGATTAGCCGAAGATGGTGTTTTGCGACTACAAAATCGTTGGGTAGTTCCTAATGTACCGGAACTACGCCAAGAACTTTTGCAAAGAGCTCATTGTAGTAAGTTTAGCATGCATCCCGGAGGTAAGAAAATGTACAATGATCTTCGTTCCCAGTTTTGGTGGAAACGAATGAAGCGAGATGTTACTGATTTTTTGTGGAAGTGTTTAATTTGTCAGCAAGTGAAAGGAGAAAGGCAGAGACCTGGGGGTGAATTACAGAGTTTGGAAATACCAACTTGGAAATGGGAACACATATCGATGGATTTTGTGACCCATTTGCCGAGAACTCCTTCGGGGCATGATGCCATTTGGGTCATTATTGATAGATTGACAAAGGTAACCCATTTTATATCTTACAGCATGAATTTCTTGTTTGTGAAAATGGCCCAGTTATATGTCCGCGATGTGGTGAGGCTTCACGGCATTCCAGTGTCTATTATATCGGATCGAGATCCAAGATTTACATCACATTTTTGGGAAGGGTTACAAACGACGTTGGGTACTGAGTTACGGTTGAGTACGGCTTATCACCCGCAGACAGATGGGCAGACTGAACGTACTATACAGACATTAGAGGATTTGCTACGTACTTGTGTGTTAGAGTTTAATGATTCATGGCAAAATTCCTTACCATTGATTGAGTTTTCTTATAACAACAGTGATCAGGCGAGTATACAGATGGCCCCATTTGAAGCCTTGTATGGGCGCCGGTGTAGATCTCCCTTGTATTGGGATGACGTAGACATAATCTATGTAGGCGGGCCTGATATGATCAGAATTATGGAAGAGAACGTGAAGATTATTCGACAAAAGATGAAAGCAGCTCAGGATAGACAGACTGCTTATGCAAATAGAAGGCGTCGACCATTAGAATTTCAAGTGGGTGATAGAGTGTTCCTGAAAATATCTCCATTCAGAGGTGTAGTGCGTTTTGGTATGCGAGGGAAGTTGTCACCAAGATTTGTGGGTCCATATGAAGTTTTACAGCGTGTGGGTAGTTTGGCTTACAGATTGGCACTACCGCCTTCTTTGTCAGGAATCCATGATGTTTTCATGTGTCAATGCTTCGTAAATATGAACCAGATCCGCTACATGTGTTACAGCCATCTGAAGTGCAGCTAGATTCAGATATTTTGTATGTGGAACGTCCGGTTCGGATTTTGGATCGAGCGGATCGTAAGTTACGCAGTAAGACTATTCCTATGGTAAAGGTTCAGTGGGAAAGGCGGGGTGTCGATGAGGCAACGTGGGAGACAGAGCAGCATATGATTCAGCACTACCCCGACTTATTTGACGGTATGAGTATTTATTTACTGCTTTCTTTCTGGTAAGTATGTTTGATTTCGAGGACGAAATCTTTATTTGTTGGGGAGTATTGTGATGCTCGGGTTTCCTATTAATTTGTTAAACGAATTAAATGTGTTTTGCGGGTTTTGTGGCTGGTTTTGCAACATTAAAATTAAGTGTGTTTAATGGGGTTTAAGTGCAATTACCTTGAGTGTGCCTTTGTATAAATGTTTTGAGGTTGAGGACCTTGTTCACATTTTAGAAGAAGGAAGGGTTTAATTGCAAAATGGTACTTTTATTGCATGGTTGAGATTGATGTTCAAAACACCACCACACATTTGCTCTTATCCTCCCTCCCTTAGCCCAAGAAAATCGCCCCTCTCCCCCTTTGGCTCTCTTGACTTGAGCATTTGGATTCTTGTTGAAGAAGCATTTGGTGAGTTATGTATTTCACTTTTGTAATGTTTGGATGAACTTGGTAAAGAAGATTTTAAAGTAACTCTTGTAGAGAAGTTTGAGAAAAAAAATACTCTACTTGATAGGTTTTGATGGCATGTGTTCATGGTGTATATTTAGTGGATATATTGTGTTTATTATTCATGTTATGTCGATGTATGAAGGTTAAGCATGTTTACTTTAGGTTACCTTTGAAGAAACCTTGTTGGTGTAGGATTCCTTGGGTTTGTTCTTCAAGTAACTTTTGTTATGTTTACTTACCATTTTGGAGTTAGTTTGAGTAGATGACTCTCCTTTGAACTTGAGTTTGTTGGGGTTGATTTTGAATTGTAGATTGTTGGGTTAAGGAAGGTTTGATGGTATGAAAAATGGTGATGTTTTTAAGTGTTCAGGGCTCGCGATCGATCGCAAGAATGGCACCGATCGATCGCGAGCAGCCAGTAGACTTTGGCAACGAATTCTGTGAATCAGCGATCGATCGCTGAGTTATTGGCGATCGATCGCCAAAGTGTTCTGCCCAAAAATTTTAATGTGGCGATTGATCGCGAGGTAGGGGCGATCGATCGCCGAAGGCAGAATTTTGAAAAATAAAATGTGATTTCAGAATTTAAACCATGGTGTTGATTATTGTTGGTAATACTCTTTTGATGATTATTACTTGAATTTGAGGTGATGTGATTGAGCATAAGTGATGCATGAAGAAAATGAACTAAATTGATTTAAAGGCTTGTTAATGAATTTCTTTTTGTATTGATTAATTCATGTAGAGCCTGCGCAAACCTCTGGACAGAGGGGAGGATAGCTTAATACAATTATTGGATAACAAGGTACGTAGTGACGTACGAGCATAGCAATAATGTTGAGATATGCTTAAATGTGTAAGCTAGTTTGTGGTGACTATGAAATAAATGTTATTGAATATTATTGGACCGCTATTATTATAGCAATGAGTATTATTGGACCGCTATTATTATAGCGATGAGTATTATTGGACCGCTATTATTATAGCGATGAGTATCATTGGACCGCTATTATTATGGCGATGAGTATAATTGGACCGATATTATTATAGCGATGAGTATTAAAGGACCGCTATTATTATAGCGATGAGTATTACAGGACCGTAATATGAGTTTATATTCTGCGAGAATATTAAATGTTGAGAACAGGGACAAATCTGAAGGATCATGTGTAAATCCGTTGTGTACAGGGAGTATTCTATAACTTACTGTTGAAGTTACGTATTGTTGTTCTTTACGATTATGAATTTAATGGATGTGCTCACCCTGTATGGATGTTGTCCTCTAGGTTAATCTTTTTGGGGTAGATTTTTGAAGAACTTGGGAATGATCGAGTGTTATGCTTAGGGAGTATCAGAAGACTTATGGAGCTACTAGTCATTTGTTTTGAGTAGCATTTTGTTTTATTGTACAAGTTGTATAATACTTTCCCCGATGCTCAAAGTAAAGTCTTGAACACTCGTTTCTTTTTAACTAAACTTTATGTTGATTTTGGGAACTGGCATATTATTATAATGATGTTAAAGAAATTTTAAATTTTTCTTCGTCATTTTAGCATTAGTTGTTGTGTGAGATTATGGGGTCTTACATGGTGCAACTACTCCTTGATGGAGATGGATCTGGAAAGCGGAAACCGGATTTATAAGTACGCGATAGTGTACATGTGGTTTCCTTGGTAACGATGTATGGTTAACATCGTAGGCTAAATTGTTTAGATATCATCGAGACGATATCTATTTTGGAATCACGAATGATTCGTTTGATTTGCAGTTAGGGTTGGCTGACTGCTTTTGAGATGGTTGGCATCGGGGAATGCCGACGTCTTTCTTTGAGTTTGTGATGGTTTGGGAGGTTTACTCCATTCCAGATTTTGGTGCGAGGTCGGTGTCCTCGCGGTTGGAATGTCGTTCATGATATGTTCATGATTCGACGTTGTAGATCCGTTGGATTAAGTGGTCTCGGCAATATGTGGAGTACGTCGTGAAAATTTCGAGGACGAAATTTTATTAGTGGGGGATAATTGTGATGCCCTCGAATTATTGGTGTTAATCCCGGTGTGGTAATAATCCTTAATGGATTTTAATTGTGGCAATTGTGTATTAATTGCAGTTTTGGGACCCCGGGGATTTTAAATCATGTTTTTGGAGTCGTTGGATCCAAGGGATGAGATGGTATCCTCATCGTGGTGATAACCTTGGAATTTAGTTTTTAGTGGGATGTGGGGCCTGGAGTATTTTGTACTGGGGCTAGTGATGGAATTTGAGTTGGAGAGATAATTATTGAAAACAGATGATTTTTAATGAATCATGATGTAGTTGTGGAGGTAATGGTATTTTGGAGTTTTGGTACTATATATACCTAGTGGACTCGATGTTTCGTCATTGCACGAACTCTCCTCCCTCCCTCTCTCCTCTCACCTGCGATCTTCCCTTCCCCAAACCCCTCTTTTCTCCCTTTGGTAAAAATGGCTTGAGGCTTGGCCCGGGAGCCGGATTTCTCGAAGATAATAAGGTATTGTTCTTCCCATCGCTCTTATCTTCGATTTGATAGTAATATGGTGGATTTTGGTTGAGTATTTTGTTGGGTTTGGAAATTGGGGGTTTTTGATAAAAATTCAAAGATGAGTTTTTAGTGTGTTAATTGGTTACAAATGGTGTAATGGAGGTGTTGTAGGTGTATGGGGTGAAAAACCCCATTAAAACTCGAGCTTTTCGAAATATTGCAGGTCGCGATCGATCGCGGCTTGGCGCCGATCGATCGCGACATAATTCTGGAATTGGGTGACGATGAATAGTACTCACGATCGATCGCGACTGAGTAGCGCACATGACGGCAGAGAACAATTTCTCCGCTGGGTGCGCCGCCAGTCGGCGCTCCTCCATGCACTGTCGGCCGCCACTGGTGATTGTCCATGTCGGAAACATTTTCCGGCACTATCAGTTTTGGGTTTGGGGGTTAAAAAAAATTTATTCCAATTTTCTGTGTTCCGGATTCTAAAATTTCTGAAACTCAAAAGCGATTAGTATTATTGGGAAACAATCTAATAAAAGTTAATTATCAAATACATGAATCAAAGCGCAACCTGACTGTGATGTCACTGTTGGGTTTCCGTCTCCCGGCATCCGATCCAAACGCAGCGAAAAATAAACATAAACAGATCTAGACCCGCGGACGGACGATCGCGCCTGATTCATATATCAACATGCAAATATCAAATATAAATGCACGAAAAGAGATTACCGTTCACCAACGTAATTCTGACGGCGGTGATCCCTCGAGTCCAAACAACCTGAGCAGATCCACGATCCCAACGTCAGTGCTAGTTTGGTGTCAGTCTTTCTTCAATGAGAAATATGTGACTGTAAGTTTACAATTGTGTTGTTATGTGTTAGGGACAGACTATATTTATAGAAGCTAATGAGCCACTAATGGGCTTGGGTGCATAAAGCCCAACATACCAACGTATATTTATGCATCTCCGAGGAAAAAGTTGTTGGATATGGTGAGTTGCACTGGGTCTTCAGCCACACTGCCCATGTAAGTAATCAAATGAAGAATTCACAATCTGGGTCTATGTTAATCCTGGTAGTTTTAAGCTAGTGAGCAAAATTAACTAAGATGATTTAAATTATGAGAAAATCGATTCTTGGTAATTAAATTCCAGTTCCTGCGAAAACTCAAATTCATAAGAATTGAATTAAAAATAATTTGATGTTTAACGTATAAATTTATTTCATACCCGTCATAGTATACACAAACATACGTTACAACGACCTATCATAATAATATGCATTTGTATGCATAATAAAATTATAATATTAATACTTGAATGATCATCACTCAATTTATGCGAATTTTACGTTAGATTCACACTAATTTTTTATGATTAATTTTTTTAAACTATAATGCATGTGTGTTTACTTGTGTAACAGATGCTCGATCTTCTATATTTGTAATTTTTTATTTTATTAAATTAGTCATTGATTTTTTTACCTTTTATATTGCCAACTACACAACCAAACGTGAAAAAACTTATATATTTATCTATAATTGTAATAATTATATATGTTCTTCAATTTACCATCCGGGCATGCTCAATTGAAATGATAATAACACGCCTCTTGTGAATTAAAATATTTAAAAAAAAAACAAATTGAATAATTTGTTATATTAAAAAATGTGAACAGTAAGAAACGTGAACTTACCATCAACAGTAAAAAATGTGAACTCGATTTACGTTTCACCTTAAAAACGTAAAAAAAAAAAATGATACGTTATTTTTGAAATTTTTTTCTTATTTGCCCTTATTTTTTAAAATTAACCGATAAGGGAGGAGAAGAGAATAGCACCAAACTGTGGATATAGTGGGAGAGAGAAAAAATATGATTTTGAGTTAAGGTTAATTGAGTATTAAAAGGGTGAATATAAAAGGTTGGTTTTTAAAATATGGGTAAAATGGAATTTCATAAAAAAAGCAAAAACAAATTTTATAAATATCATTATTATTATTATAGTATGAATATATGTCCAATCTTTGTTATAGTAGTAATTGTGAGCTACTTTTGAACTGGCATGATAAATAGCTGACCTTCCTATTATTGGGGGAGAGAGAGAGAGAGTTGACCCTCAAATTGTGAGTGTCACTGAAATAATAATAATAATAATTAAATAAAAATTAATCCTCGGTGCATTTGATTGAATTGATATGATAGGAGAGCATTTAATATGAATTAAGTTGGAATAAAAATATTAACAAATTCGTTGGTAATTAAAATTTGAAACGATAAATAAAAATTGTACCATTTATCATATAAATAAGGTATAATTCCAATAAGTTAAATACAAATTTTCCTTTTAGGAAGTTGGTTCATATAATTTGGTTCTTCGTTGGCCTCAGCACGAAAATAGGCTTTAAAAAAGCTGACTGAGCCTAAACTAACGAAAGAAATAAAGCTGGGTTGGTCCAACAACCCTTAACCGGTCCGTGATCAACGAATCAATTAATTTGGTCAACGGTTCGATGGGTCGTATCCATAATGGGCCTGTTTTTAAGAGAATCAGTTAGTAGAGGAAATTACAAGAAGGTATCACTTTTTAAAACATCTTTCAACTAAATCACCCTAAAAACTCTTCTTTCAACTAAATACATCTTTTAAAAAATATCTTTCACATAAGTCTATTTTATGAAACCCTAATCTAATTAATCCATTCTTATGACTTAAACACCCCTAATCTAATTAATCCATTTTCTCAATGGCAGATTGTTCGATTGGTTGAATTGCTTTAAAATTTCAGAACGAATATCGAATTTTGTTCTTCACAATTGAATCTCGTTGTCGTTCTCATCCCCGTCTTCAATCAATTTCTCTGTTTTTTTCCGATCTATTGCTTTGAATTTGTTTCGTCTTCTTCGTCGCTTGCATTGTGCCAAATTTTTCTGCGATCTTGTGATGTTTTTGCTGCGTGAATTCTAATATCAAATCTGCAAAAAAAAAATCATTTTTCTTCTGGAATATGGCGACGGCAAAGGACAACTGTTGAGGAATTGAATTCTTCGTCGTGAATTAATTCTGATAGTTCGTTTGCAATTGAATTGTACTCGTTCATTGTGCTCTGGAGTGTTCGATTAAAATCACGTGAGTAGCTGGTGTGATTGTGTACATCTTCGGTGTATGAATAAAAATTAATCATGTTGTATATGAAAAATTAATCATGCGATGCATGTAAAAATGTATTCATGTGGTGCATGTAAATTACATGCGCCCTAGTTTACCGGTGCATGTAATTACATGCACAGCTAGTCTATCGGTGCATGTAATTTACATGCACCGATAGTCTATCGGTGCATGTAAATTACATGCATCGGTAGACTCAACATTTATCGGTGCATGTAATTTACATGCACCGATAGTCTACCGGTGCATGTAAATTACATGCATCGGTAGACTCAACATTTGCATTGGTTCTCACATTACATAATAATAAGTATCATATAGTAAGTGTTAAAGACGATCACAAATAACACTTAAAATTAATACATGTTTGTGTAATATATTATCATTTGAAAAATAATAGAATTTTGTTATGAGATTATACAATAATTTATCATATAGTATATACTCATCCATAATAAAATTTAATTTCTAAAGTAATATATTGTATCTTTAATTTGTTATAAGATCAATTGTAAAAATTATAGAATGAAAAATTAATTCACATTTTTTTGATTTGATCATTGTTATTTAGTAATTAGATAAAAAAATCGTATATTAGTGCATCTCCGCCTATCGGTGCATGTAAATTACATGCATCGATAGATTTTAGCAAGTCGGTGCATGTGAATTACATGCACCGTTAAGCCTATTTTGGTGCATGTAAATTGCATGCACCTATAGACTTATACTATATTTAACAAAAAATAGTCCTTTTTATATATAATTTTGAATATGTAACATTTTTCCTCATTAATTTTTTTTTATTTAATAGCAAACTGAAATAGAAGGCTTGAGATGTGAAATAACAAAATGAATAAGAAAGTAAAACCTAAGTCTAAAGATGCATGTAAGTTACATGCACCAATGAGTCTATCGGTGCATGTGAATTACATGCACCGATAGACTCATGAACTGCCGGTGCATGTAAATTACATGCACCACTGAGTCTATCGGTGCATGTAAATTACATGCACCGATAGACTCATGAACTGCCGGTGCATGTAAATTACATGCACCAATGGTTTCAATATCATTACATTCTCAAAATTTTAATTCAAACAATTGATCGAACATCTCAAATACATTATAATTTTGAGTTTTACATTAAAAATCTACAAACAATCATTACAATAAAATTGGAATTCATAATAAATATAAATTTTTATCAAACAATTGATCGAACAATTCAAATATATTATATTTGTGATATCCCCGAAATGATTATTGTGATGTTAATCATTTGAGTTAAATTATGATGATTTGGGTATTAATTCATGGGTTTGGATTAGTATTATTGGGGTCGTGGCATGTTATTTGGGGTATGTGTTGTAGTTTTGGGTAAAGCATGTTAACGGGAATTGAAGTATTTTAATGAGAAAATACTATAAATATCATGTGAGGATATTTTTATACATCGTGCTAAATACCGGGACCAAAACATAACACATCAAACCACCCAACACTTAACCACCCCCCCCCCCCAACCCATACTTGACTCAGCATGAGCTGGCCATGCTTCCACTTGGCTCAATAATTTAACACCTTTCCAGCACTCCAAATTTCGAACCTCCTCTTCCAAAATACCATCCAGCAGCTGCTAAGCAATTTTAGGAGGAGCCCTTCCATTTCCATCGCCTGGAAATCCTTCAAAAATCGGGGCAAAGTAGGGTGAGAAACCTACCCTGTTTCTTTCTGGAAAACTGGTTTGGTTCTACTTTTGAGCATGGTGAAAAACGGCATGTTAGATTAGGTTTCTTGAAACCTTTGATTTAAATGCTTTTATGGTGTTATTGTGAGTCTCTCTGTATTTTTCCTTGAGCATGTTGCATGTTTTATGTTGAGGAAATAAGCATGTAAAGAAGGGTGTTCGAAAATCTGGGTAAGGAATATGCCCTGTTTTTCTGGAAAATTATGGTTAGTGAGCGATTTTGAAGAGGTGGTATCATGCACTTTAGCTTAGGTTTTTGGTAAACCTTTGATGTGAAAATATGCATGGTAGTTTTGTGAAGCCCTTGGCATGTTTGTTCGAGCATGCTTTATGTTATATGTGGTAGATATAATAGCATGAAGTGAAGTACTCAAAAATCTGGTAATGAAATATGTTGTTCTGTTTCCGGAAAAGTTGGTTGAGTACTTGTTTAAATGATCGACGTTTATGCATATGGGCTTATGTTTGGGGTGTAATTTTGGTATGAATACACTCAGGGTAGTGTGTTGTAACTAATAGCATGTTGTTTTGGGCATGTTGTATGTCTTACATGTTGGAATTAAGGGTGTGATTTCAGGTGTTCGAGAATTCTGGGTTGGCATTTCTCGAACAGAGCATCTCGATCGATCGGCATTTCTTCTCGATCGATCGAGCGGGGCAGAATCTTGGTTTTGATTTTATGCGTCTTCTCGATCGATCGGGAAGAGGGGCCGATCGATCGAGAGACCCAGAATGTTGAAAAATATAATTTGTTATATTTTGTTAAAGTTTTGATATTGGATTGTAATGAGACATCTAATATTGTGTTGTACACTGGTGTAGAGCCTTCACAGGTAGCTACACAGCGCAGGGGATAGAGTCCTGCAACACACCACATTTTGGAAAGGTACGTAAGCGACGTACGGGCATCCCAACGGTAACATGTACTTATGTTTGTCTGTGTGACGCATGATGAATGCAATGTGATGCATTAAGATTATGATACATGTTATTATGCATTGTGTTGCATATTATGCATTGTTGTTGCATATTGTGATGTGGGATAAAGAGGTGTATTCCACGAGTCAGGGCGATCACAGTTAAGGTTTTAATGCTTATGCTTTATCGCTGCGCATGTGGAGCGGGTGGGGGGAGGCTCGCTGGCACATGGAGGTGAGGTATACCATACTAAGCGAGGAAGAGATACCGCTAGTATGATGAAGCGTGTATGCGATACCGCTTGATTGAGTTTAAGAAAGCATTAAAATAACTGATGATGACTGACTCAAGAAAAAGAGGAAATGTCATGACATTCATTTATAAAGCCATACATTCATATAATGTGTTTTATCATGAACTATGGTACAGGGACAACCATTGGGCGTTATAAATGCGGGAAAATACAGGAAGTGCTTGTATTTAGGATTGTGCATTTATGCCTTACTTTCATATTATGTTGAATATGAATTGTTTTATGCTCACGTGTTGGGGGTTGTCTTTGTAGGTGCTTTTGTTGACGAGAACCAGGGTCGGGGTTGATTTGCTGAGCTGTAAGGAGTGCTACAGGATTTGCATGTTAGAGAAATTTTTGTATAGCTTCTACTGAGTAGAGTAAGACTATAACGTAGTACCTTCGTAGGAATTGTGTCTTCCTTTTGAAACATTTTGGTACTGTAATCTCTAAAGCTCAGGTTAATCAACACGATACTTTACTCTGATATATTTACAAATGTTAGTTCTCTAAATTGCACCTTAGTAACTTGATGTGATAACGGGGTCTCACATTTAGTGGTATCAGAGCAGTGGTTAGATAACCAGGGAAGAGTGAAGGGTAGCCTTTAGAGACAAGTTGGCTAGGTATTCATTTGGGCATGCTTATGCATGTGATGCATATGGTTGTATAAGTGTTATACTAACATGCTTTGAATATGATACTCTTGTTATCTAACGGCTTATATTATGAACTGCTTTTTGTATTGTTGTTAACTCTTGTGTTACAGCATGGCTGAGATTAATCCGGAGAACCCCAATGAGGAGATAGGGGATATGGACAGTAGGAATGCCAGTATTGCTCCGCCGAATCCTCTACCACCACCTGCTGTGGGCGTGGAGCCCAGTGTACAGATGTTACTGCCAGGGGAGCTCAGTTTGAAGCAGTTTCTGAGTTTCCATCCGCCCATGTTTGAGGGGATTGAGTCTGGTGAAGTAGCTGAGGAGTGGTTGGAACGTATAGAGCAGATACTTGTGACTGCACCCTGTGCACGCACGGCCTGGCTAAGGTTAGCCGAGTTTCAGATGGCTAAGAAGCCTGCTATGTGGTGGAAGACCACGGTGATGGAGCTGAGAGCTCTAGGTGTGGCAGTGGACTGGACTGTATTCCGGACCCGGTTCCTTAACCGGTATTTCTCTGCAGCTGCCAGACAATTAAAAGAGGATGAGTTTAACAGTTTGAAGCAGGGTAGCATGTCAGTGTCGGACTATGCTATGCAGTATTCCTCACTGCTGAGGTATGTGCCTCATATTGCTGTCAGCAGCCATGCAAAGATGAGGAACTTTATGAAGGGATTAAGGCCAGAACTATTTGATAGGGTTATCTCCAACAACCCCAGTTCATTTGATGACGCCCTGACACGGGCAGAGTTAGCGGAGATTGCGGTGGACGCGTACAAGGATGTGGTACCCCCTTCTGTACCACCACAGAGGCCTGCTACTGATAGTCTGAGGCCACGAGGGGATCAGTTCAAGGCTCGTGGAGCCTCATCATCTTCCAAATTTAGTGGGAAGAAGTCTCAGGGTCAGAAGCAGAACAATAAGGGACCCACACAAGGGAGCAAGACTGTGGGAAGCAAGTGTAGCAACTGTGGGGGATGGCATTTGTCACGGGACTGTCCGGGTTGCTATGTCTGTGGCAAGGTGGGCCACTTTGCTCGAGGTTGCCCCAATCGGGCAGGTCAGACAGTCTCAGGGCCGAATAGGCCGAAGTTTGATGCTGGGAGGGCACCACAGAGACAGCAGTTTGCACCACGACCACAGGGAGGTCAGACGGCAGGACCGCCGCAGGGACAGGTGTATGCGCTGACCAGGGAGCAGGCTGAGGCAGCCCCAGAGGAGGTCATTGCTGGTACGTGCCATTTATTTACGTACCCTGCACTTATATTGATAGATACAGGTGCTTCCCATTCTTTTGTATCTACTGCTTTTGTGGAGGGACACCGTTTGTGCTCGTCTCTGTTACCCACGCCTCTTATGGTCTCGACACCCACGGGGAAGCATGTGATTGCGGATCGGCTATTGTCTGATTGCCTCATTTATTTTGAGGGCAATGATCTGAGGGCCGATCTGATTCAGTTAGAGATGGCAGACTTTGACTGTATTATCGGCATAGATGTGTTGAGCAGATACCGAGCTGTGGTAGACTGCCGGCAGAGGATTGTACGTTTTCTGTCTGATCAGGGATTTCAGTGGATCTTTTATGGGGACGACTCTCGTCCAAAGATTCCGGTTATATCAGCAGTTAAGATGGCGCGATTATTGGAGCGCGGCCACACAGGTTACATCATTTATGCTGTGGATGTATCTGAGGAAAAGGAAGTAAGAGCTGAGGATATTCCGGTTGTGGCGGAGTTCATTGATGTATTCCCAGATGAGATTCCGGGATTTCCGCCTGTCAGGGATGTGGAATTTGCTATTGAGCTGCTGCCAGGGACTTCTGCTATATCCCGTGCTCCTTACAGGATAGCACCGGCAGAGCTGAGGGAACTGAAGGTACAGTTGCAGGAGCTCCTCGACAAGGGATACATTCGTCCTAGTGTATCACCTTGGGGTGCGCCAGTCTTGTTCGTGAAAAAGAAGGATGGGTCAATGCGTCTGTGCATTGACTACAGGCAATTGAACAAGGTCACAGTGAAGAACAGATATCCACTTCCGAGGATTGATGATCTGTTCGACCAGCTTCAGGGTACAGAGGTGTACTCCAAGATAGACTTGAGGTCAGGCTATCATCAAGTGCGGGTTAGAGCTGGTGATGTCCAAAAGACGGCTTTTAGAACTCGGTATGGGCACTATGAGTTCTTGGTGATGCCATTCGGGGTGACGAATGCCCCTGCTACTTTTATGAGCTTGATGAACAGGGTATTTCAGGAGTACCTCGATCAGTTTGTGATCGTGTTCATTGATGACATCCTGGTCTATTCAAAGAATGAGGAGGATCATGCCGATCATCTGAGGATAGTGCTCCAGATCCTCAGGGATCATCAGTTGTACGCCAAACTCAGCAAGTGTGAGTTTTGGCTGAGCAGTGTAGCATTCTTGGGCCATATCATATCACGAGAGGGGATATCAGTAGACCCGAGGAAGATAGAGGCAGTTATGGATTGGTCTACCCCTACTTCAGTCAGTGAGATTCGAAGTTTTCTTGGTCTGGCTGGCTATTATCGACGTTTTGTCGAGGGTTTCTCAAAGATCGCCAAGTCACTTACTCAGCTGACTCAGAAGGGAGTCTCTTTTTGTTGGTCAGATGCTTGCGAGCAGAGTTTCAGGGAATTAAAGCACAGACTGACTACTGCACCAGTTCTAGTGATACCCAAGGAGAACAAAGGATTTGTTCTTTATACCGACGCATCGCTACAGGGATTAGGGTGCGTACTGATGCAGGACAGACATGTAGTGGCTTACGCTTCGAGACAGTTGAAGCCACACGAGACGAGGTATCCAGTCCATGATCTGGAGTTGGCGGCTATAGTGTTCGCCTTGAAGATATGGCGACACTACTTATATGGTACCTCATTCACCATCTTCACTGATCACAAGAGCCTGAAGTTCTTGTTTACACAGGCTGAGCTAAACATGAGGCAGAGGAGATGGATGGACCTGCTGAAGGACTACGACTGTGAAATTGAATATCACCCGGGGAAGGCAAATTTGACAGCCAACGCTTTGAGTCGGAAGGTGAGGAGCACAGCAGAGGATGCTATGTCTCTATCAGCTATGTTTGGCTCCTACTGCCATTTGGGTTTTGATTATGATGTATCTTCTTCACCAGTACAGGTTTTGACCTTGCTAGCTGAGCCTGTTATATATGATCACATCAGGAAGGCTCAGGGGACCGATGCAGAGGTTCAGAGATGGATATTAGTGGTTCATTCAGGTCAGCCGTCGCGATTCAGAGTGGCTGAGGACGGTTCTCTGAGACTTGGCGACAGATGGGTGGTTCCAGATGCACCTGAGTTGCGTCAGGGTTTATTACAGCGAGCTCATTGCAGTAGGATGAGTGTCCACCCAGGAGGGAAGAAGATGTATAAGGATTTACGCAGCCAGTTCTGGTGGAGGCGTATGAAACAAGATGTCACCTCTTTTGTCAAGCGTTGTTTGATTTGTCAGCAAGTGAAAGCTGAGAGACAAAGGCCTGGAGGTGAACTAAGAAGTTTAGAGGTACCCGAGTGGAAGTGGCAGCACGTATCTATGGATTTCGTGACCCACTTGCCGAGGACTGCTTCGGGTTTTGATGCCATCTGGGTAATCGTGGACAGACTGACTAAAGTGGCTCACTTCATTCCCTATTGTATGACATATACGCACTTGAGGATGGCACAGTTATATGTCAGAGATGTGGTGAGACTACACGGGATCCCTGTTTCGATAGTGTCCGATCGAGATCCGCGGTTCACATCTCACTTTTGGGAGGGTCTGCAGAAAGCTCTAGGTACAGAGTTGAGGCTGAGCACAGCCTATCACCCTCAGACGGACGGACAGACCGAGCGTACGATACAGACGCTCGAAGATATGTTGAGGGCTTGTGTGCTGGAGTTCGACATATCATGGCAGGACTCGATAGCCTTGGTGGAGTTCTCTTACAACAACAGCTACCAGGCGAGTATACAGATGGCTCCTTTCGAGGCCCTCTATGGTAGGCGTTGTAGGTCACCCTTGTGTTGGGATGACTTGGACCGTAAGTTGGTTGGAGGACCAGAGTTGGTTCAGGAAATGGAAGAGAAAGTTAAGGTTATCAAGAGAAAGATGAAGGCAGCTCAGGACAGACAGGCAGCATATGCCAATCAGCGGCGTAGGCCGTTGGAGTTTCAGTTAGGCGACAGAGTTTTTCTGAAGATCTCACCTTTCAGAGGCGTTGTACGGTTTGGTATGCGGGGGAAGTTGTCTCCTAGATACGTGGGGCCGTATGAGATCTTACAGCGTGTTGGTACTCTGGCGTACCGTTTGGCTTTACCGCCTTCTCTGTCTGGTATACACGACGTATTTCATGTGTCTATGCTGAGGAAGTATGAGCCAGATCCTTCACATGTGTTGCAGCCTTCAGAGGTGCAGATTGAGTCCGATGTTTCTTATGTTGAGCGGCCTATCAGGATTTTGGATAGGGCAGACCGCAGACTTCGGAACAAGGTTATTCCTATGATCAAGGTTCAGTGGGATCGTAGGGGTGTCGAGGAGGCCACGTGGGAGACAGAGCGACACATGGTGCAGCACTATCCAGAGTTGTTTTCTGGTATGCTTTTATTGTTTTATTTCATGTTGGTAAGCATGTTTGATTTCGGGGACGAAATCCTATAAGTAGGGGAGTATTGTGATATCCCCGAAATGATTATTGTGATGTTAATCATTTGAGTTAAATTATGATGATTTGTGTATTAATTCATGGGTTTGGATTAGTATTATTGGGGTCGTGGCATGTTATTTGGGGTATGTGTTGTAGTTTTGGGTAAAGCATGTTAACGGGAATTGAAGTATTTTAATGAGAAAATACTATAAATATCATGTGAGGATATTTTTATACATCGTGCTAAATACCGGGACCAAAACATAACACATCAAACCACCCAACACTTAACCACCCCCCCCCCCCCCCCCCCCCCAACCCATACTTTGACTCAGCATGAGCTGGCCATGCTTCCACTTGGCTCAATAATTTAACACCTTTCCAGCACTCCAAATTTCGAACCTCCTCTTCCAAAATACCATCCAGCAGCTGCTAAGCAATTTTAGGAGGAGCCCTTCCATTTCCATCGCCTGGAAATCCTTCAAAAATCGGGGCAAAGTAGGGTGAGAAACCTACCCTGTTTCTTTCTGGAAAACTGGTTTGGTTCTACTTTTGAGCATGGTGAAAAACGGCATGTTAGATTAGGTTTCTTGAAACCTTTGATTTAAATGCTTTTATGGTGTTATTGTGAGTCTCTCTGTATTTTTCCTTGAGCATGTTGCATGTTTTATGTTGAGGAAATAAGCATGTAAAGAAGGGTGTTCGAAAATCTGGGTAAGGAATATGCCCTGTTTTTCTGGAAAATTATGGTTAGGGAGCGATTTTGAAGAGGTGGTATCATGCACTTTAGCTTAGGTTTTTGGTAAACCTTTGATGTGAAAATATGCATGGTAGTTTTGTGAAGCCCTTGGCATGTTTGTTCGAGCATGCTTTATGTTATATGTGGTAGATATAATAGCATGAAGTGAAGTACTCAAAAATCTGGTAATGAAATATGTTGTTCTGTTTCCGGAAAAGTTGGTTGAGTACTTGTTTAAATGATCGACGTTTATGCATATGGGCTTATGTTTGGGGTGTAATTTTGGTATGAATACACTCAGGGTAGTGTGTTGTAACTAATAGCATGTTGTTTTGGGCATGTTGTATGTCTTACATGTTGGAATTAAGGGTGTGATTTCAGGTGTTCGAGAATTCTGGGTTGGCATTTCTCGAACAGAGCATCTCGATCGATCGGCATTTCTTCTCGATCGATCGAGCGGGGCAGAATCTTGGTTTTGATTTTATGCGTCTTCTCGATCGATCGGGAAGAGGGGCCGATCGATCGAGAGACCCAGAATGTTGAAAAATATAATTTGTTATATTTTGTTAAAGTTTTGATATTGGATTGTAATGAGACATCTAATATTGTGTTGTACACTGGTGTAGAGCCTTCACAGGTAGCTACACAGCGCAGGGGATAGAGTCCTGCAACACACCACATTTTGGAAAGGTACGTAAGCGACGTACGGGCATCCCAACGGTAACATGTACTTATGTTTGTCTGTGTGACGCATGATGAATGCAATGTGATGCATTAAGATTATGATACATGTTATTATGCATTGTGTTGCATATTATGCATTGTTGTTGCATATTGTGATGTGGGATAAAGAGGTGTATTCCACGAGTCAGGGCGATCACAGTTAAGGTTTTAATGCTTATGCTTTATCGCTGCGCATGTGGAGCGGGTGGGGGGAGGCTCGCTGGCACATGGAGGCGAGGTATACCATACTAAGCGAGGAAGAGATACCGCTAGTATGATGAAGCGTGTATGCGATACCGCTTGATTGAGTTTAAGAAAGCATTAAAATAACTGATGATGACTGACTCAAGAAAAAGAGGAAATGTCATGACATTCATTTATAAAGCCATACATTCATATAATGTGTTTTATCATGAACTATGGTACAGGGACAACCATTGGGCGTTATAAATGCGGGAAAATACAGGAAGTGCTTGTATTTAGGATTGTGCATTTATGCCTTACTTTCATATTATGTTGAATATGAATTGTTTTATGCTCACGTGTTGGGGGTTGTCTTTGTAGGTGCTTTTGTTGACGAGAACCAGGGTCGGGGTTGATTTGCTGAGCTGTAAGGAGTGCTACAGGATTTGCATGTTAGAGAAATTTTTGTATAGCTTCTACTGAGTAGAGTAAGACTATAACGTAGTACCTTCGTAGGAATTGTGTCTTCCTTTTGAAACATTTTGGTACTGTAATCTCTAAAGCTCAGGTTAATCAACACGATACTTTACTCTGATATATTTACAAATGTTAGTTCTCTAAATTGCACCTTAGTAACTTGATGTGATAACGGGGTCTCACAATATTTTTACGTTTCACATTAAAAATCAACGTACAGACATTACAAAAAAATTGAAATTCATAATCTGTAAATAGATGAGAAATAGACGTGCGGTGATTTTGTCTTCTTGCACAACCGTTTTGTTTTTGTTTGACCAGTGCGCGCAGCTCCGACGCCATGGGAGGAGCGACAACTTTCGACGACGGCGTTGGTGGTTGGGACATGTGGCTGATGTGAGGGTTGGAGACTAGGATTTTGATATTGAAGGAGGTGATCCAAGGAAGGCAGAAGACTATTTTGGTCATTTTGACCAAAATTGGACCTAGTTGAAAGAATATTTTTTGGGGTGACTGGGCTGAAAAATCTTTTACCAAGTAGTACCGGCCCGAAATTTTCCCCAGTTAGTACTCATAATTTTCTAACCCATGAACCGTTGATCAATGGTTTATTTTAAATATTTTTACCTTTTTAAATTTAAAACGTGTGTTATGGTGTAGATTTGAACTCATTACCTCCGACTTGAATAATTAACTTCAACCACTAAGTTATAAGAACATTTTTAATTTAAATAGAGTGTTATAATTTATATATATTAATCAAAAGAATATATCTTACACAATTTGATTAGTTGACCTTGAATTTATTTCACTTTAGTTTACTATTAATCCACGAAGGAAAACACTTTCAAATGCTTTTTGCACATTTTTTCAAAATTTAATACTTTTTAAATTTTTTTTAAAAAAATAAGTGTCAGACATAACCGTAACCGAAACCATAATCGGCGGTTCATGAAACGTGCCGGAACCGTCAAGGAAGGTTACGGTTAAGGATTGAGGTTTTTGAACCATCGAATCAGCGGTTTCAAATCGTCTAACCGGCTATTCTGAACCGTGGTCAGGTCTAATTAAATCCAACTTCTTTTGAATTATATTTTTCAAAACAAATTAAAATTCCTTTTTTTAATTTATCAAATGTGTAGTGATAATTTAAATTAAATGACACCCACCATCGTAATTAATTCGCATGTGCGGCTAATAAAACTAGTTATGGTTTTTATTGGTGAAAACATAATTAGTAGTGCCATCTTTAATCATTGTTTTCCCCCCTAGTTTACATCAAATTTTTCTATGCGTATGCTTTTAGGTTTTTAATATTTAGAGTTATATTATGTCCAAACAAATACAAAATCGAACTTGACCCGACCTAAAAAATAGGGAATTATCTCAAAATATGTTTTATTTATTCACAAGACTCGAACCCGAGATTTTATATAAACAAAATCAACCTATTGTGACTTGCACGGCATATCACTTACGCACTCGTAGACGAAGTGCTACTTACGGTCTATGGCACACAAAACCTGACTCATTGGCAGCCACATGATGCAACATCTCATGTCTACATGTCGATTAGTAAGAGCTTTGTGATGTCATTGTATAAGGAAATAAAGTTTTGTATCTGCTAACAACTATAATTTTTGGCCTAGCATTAAGCATTTGATCCTATCATAATGATAAGTGTGAATATTACACTTATTTTGCTATGGTTTAATATTGATTTTCTTGTTGATTCATGGACGATTTTAAGTTTTTTGGTATATAGTTGTTTTGTTTCAGGAATCTAGGTCCAAGTGTATAAAAATGGAGACGAGCTAAAATTTTTGAAAAAGACCAAACCGAGCGAACACGTTGAAAGAAGGACCGGAATCTCGACGAGTGAATATTTTGAACTCATCGATCGATCGGTAAAATCACGGCGATCGATTGCAAAGCTGCTACTCGAAGAACCAAACAGTTCATATTGGTGATCGATCGGCATTCAGGCGCGATCGATCGCTACCGTCCAGAAAATTCCGCGATCGATCGATAATCTAGCGCGATCGATCGAGGATATGAAAAGTTTGGGTATCACGTCCAGAAAGATATGGCGATCGATCGGAAAATTACGGCGATCGATCGCCCCGCAGAATTTTCAGAAAAAAAAATACATTTTTGAGTTTGGTCCAATTAGGACACTTCCATCCAACTACTCTCTTATTTATATCAGACCTAGGGCACAAAAATAGGTTGTTGAACACCTTATTTCACACCACGTAGCAGCTTTTCATCCTTCCTCCATCATCCACAAACCTTAAGAAAAATCATTAAAGTGCAAGGAAGGAAGCAAGAGAAGGAGATACGTTGCAATTTTAGGAGGCTATCATTGAATTTATCTTAACTGCTGTTGTTTTGATTAATAATTTGATAAGGGTTGAATTTGAATGCTGTTTTCTGTTTGACTACGAATATGGTGAGGTAGGATTTAAATTATTCAATGATGAATGATTGAACATAAAAAATTGAATCTTTTTTATAATCGATGATCAAGTAACCAATATGCAAATGTAGAGTTGACCGAAAGCCAAGAATTGTTTTTTAATCTTGATAATCTAGTAATTTTGCTTTTAGTTTAATTAGTATAATTCAATATTTCAAAATCCCCTTTCTACTTTGTTTTGCAAAAGTTAACACAAGATATACCCTTCCTCGTGGGATCGATCACTACTCACACGACTACATTCTTTATTGTTATTAACTTGAGAGGGTTAATTTGGGCGTACAAGATAAACGCTACCAGGTCGCACAAAATATTAAATCAAGAAAGGGAGATAAAATTCATTTGATGAATTAAATATATTAGGAGGAGTCATAATAAATTGGTTGTGATACCAGCCGTCACAAACCTTAGGAGTTAAACCATCATAATAAATCTATATATATAGACTAGTAGCCCTAGGGTTGGACATGCATATCAACCGTCACATAAACACTAGCTCCGAGTTTTTTTCTGTTGATTTTCGAGTCTAGCACCTTCAAATTCAACAACCCTTTTGATGATTTGATCGTGTGGATACCGTAGAGGTAGAACATGGAGGTTTTGATCGCGACTCGTGGACGTATCACACTCAGCAATCTGCTTCAAACACGTTTCAAATGTATTAACTATTAACACCGATTGGTTTCACTTCGTACAGATCCTTATTGGAATTCGAAAAGTTTTTTATTCCGCTGCGTGCTTGTATCGAATTCCTTTCAACACCGTTTATGCTTAGTAATGTGATGTAATGATCCAGTTGAACTCCACATGGGGTTGACCATTGACTAGGTACCTCATATGGGTATGAGTATAATCAGAATCACTGGATGGTGATATTTGACATAGTTTTACTAGGAAAACAATTAAGATGATCAAAGATCCCCCGGGTTTCTCATTGGAGGAGTCAGTCACCACGAGAGTCTATCCTGGCTCAGAAAGAACATGGGAAAGATCTATTTAAGAAATATAACAAAGAAGACACTCCAACCAACATAAAACAGAGAGATTTTGGGGTTCTAAAAGATAGTTGGACCACATGCATTCCTGGTAACTGCCCCCTATGAAGCTCGGCATACAATAAATGTGAATTACTGTCAATAAAAAGCAATATATTTAGTTGGCCTTATATTAGGTAGCTACACATGAATGTATTCAATTTCCCCAAAATTTCAATAAAAGCTCCAAATCATTATTGTGATGGCCAACTACATCTATCGATTACCACTACTTTGAGGTGGTGACAGCTAATAATACTTTTTTTCATAATGCTTGCTGTGTCTTAAGTTATAGAGAATATTAGACATATTACATTTTTGTTACAACGTTGTAATAAATTGTGTTAGAATATTATTGTATTAAACTTTAATTGTTGCATCTTCCTTTATCTCAACCTTTTTTGTTACATATATGAGTAATATGGTTATGCATGGATAATTAAGGGCTTTTGGCACATAACCCCCGTGAGTTTGAAAATATGAAGTTTACCCTATTGTGATTTGAAAACAAGCAGTTTAGCACCTCGTGATTTTAAACAGGCGCAAAACACCTCATTCGTGTATGATTTGTATTACACATGTCATATCTTGCATGTGGGCTTTGAAATTACATGTTAAAAGATCAATTGTACGGTTGAGGGGGTAAATTTCTCCTAAATAATAACATATTGGGCGTAATCTACCTATTTTGAATAACATATGGGGTAATTTACACATAAAAAATAAAATAAGGAGATAAATTGCACCTAAATTTTAAAAAAATGACAGAATTTTATCATGTGCCAATTTACACCTCTGAGGTTTCGATCAAGTGCAACTTACCTCTCTGTGGTTTGAATATGTAGAATGTCCCCTTATGATTTATGAGTAGGTGCGAAATACACCTCCTAAATAAGGGTATTTTTGTCATTACAAGCCAAAAAATCTGAAAATTGTGGAGGGGACGATGAGCTATATTTTGTGAATCACTGGGGGTAAAGTTTCAATTTACAAACTACATGGTGTAAAATGTCTATTATGATACCACGTGAGGGTAAGTTACAACTTGCTCATAAATAAGTTATTGTGATTAATGAACTGATTAGATAGAACATGGAATAGTGATAAATACATAATAACATATTTGATTTGGATTATTAAGATTGCAATTATGATTAACTGATAAATTACACTTTTATCCTTTGATAGTTGTAAATAAATATTATGTTTCGTTTTGTTGAATAAGGTTGATAAAAAATTGAGTTGTTTTGTAGTTCGATTATAATAAATTTAACTATCTTCTGTTTGAGTAATTAATATTACGATTTTAATTATGACTGAATTTAATTTGTTTTACCATATTGATAAAAAAAAATCACAAAATGACCATGTAATTTTATATGTGTTATGATATCGTCAGAACAATTATTGTTGTTGTCAAAACAATTTTCATGTTAAAATCATGAAAATTGCTCCAATAACAATTTCAGTCTTATATTTGCACTGCTAAATACTTATCTTACAACACAAAATTAAACAATAAAGTGGATGTGAAATGAATATAAATGTTACCGTTCTACATTAATGATGTATTATCATATGATTGAACAGTGTTTATTAGATTATGATTTGGTCGAGAATTTTTAACCAACTTAACACAACCTAAAACTATTGTTGACACATGAGCTCAAGATTTGAGGACAGTCAATGGCTAAACTAGAAGGCGAAGCTAAATTTAAATATCTATAGAAACAACCATATATTTGTGTATAGAAAATTCAAGAGGGATTGTCTTCTAGCATCAAACACTTATAATTAAAAAAATTAGATAACATACACATATACGTATTCATAGAGAAAATTACAAATTTCATATTGTTAGTTGGCACGTTTTCTTTTTTGGCCTTGTAAGTAGTCATTGAAGTTGGTCTCTGTTTTCATTCGTAAGTCATTTTTTCCGTCGGAGTACTGCCATGGGATTGAACACATTAGTCGTCAAAATCTAGTCTTAATCCAATAAATTGGTTTTTATTTTCATTCTTAGTCTTTTTTTCCATCGCACTGCTAAGTGGTGTTTGAACACATCAACAAAGTTCTGCGCCATGTCAGGATACCGGCAGAAAAGAACTAAAAGTGAAAAGAGAAATTGGCCAAATTACTAGATTAAGATATAACTGTAAGACCTATCTTTGATGATTTACATGATTAAATGCCAAAACAAGTCAATTTTATGGGACAATTTTATAATTTTGTCAGTATATAGGGGTATATATAAAATATATATACATTTCCTCCACGAGAATTTTTTTTTTTTAAAAAATGGATCCCTTTTTTCACTAAGAACACATGATCCTACGTATAGCACGATGAGGGTTAAGTGAAATAACAGTTATTTTTTTTTAAAAAAATAATTGTGGGATTGACTCGATTACGAGCCTTGTAGATTACAAAAAAGTTCCCCAATCTCTTGATAAAAAATATAAAAATACATAAGGTGAAAATGTCATTTTTCAAAATCCTCGAAATGGGTTCTTTATTTTGCCAGCACGAAAAGGATGCTGAAAACTTTCTAACAACCTACAATAAATGAAAGAACTAAACGCTTGAATTGAATACAATCCAACTACCAAAAACCCCACTTCCCATTCCCACACAACAATGTTTTCAAATTATATATCATCTTCAAAACCTCATTCATTTAACGAACACATACAACGTAGACTTAAATTTTCTTGAACATGGCTAGAACAGAACAACACCTATTATCGACCGAAATAGTGAACCGGGGCATCGAGTCTTCCGGGCCCGACGCCGGATCTATGAGCTTTTCGGTCAGGGTGCGACGGCGTCTGCCGGATTTCGTGAACTCGGTGAACTTGAAGTACGTGAAGCTGGGATATCATTACTTGATCAATCACGGGGTTTACCTTGCCACTATTCCGTTGATGCTTCTGGTGTTCGGGGCTGAGGTGGGCAGCCTGAGCACTGAGGATCTGTGGCGGAAGGTTTGGGACAGCACCGTGAAGTATGACTTCGCTGCCGTGGTGGGTTTTGTGGCGCTGTTCGTGTTTACTCTCTGTGTCTACTTCATGTCACGCCCTCGTGCAATATATCTTCTTGATTTTGCTTGCTACAAACCTCAAGATGATTTGAAGGTATTATTTGTTTCTATTTAATTTATTTAGTTGTCAAATATATATTAGATTGATGAGTTCACTAATGGGAATAGGCCATGTTTATTTTAATTAGGAAAATTGAAAACTATACATGAAAAATTAGGATTTCTTATTCCATTTTTTGCATTTTATTATTCTAAATTCTTACCTATTCGCCTCCTTACACCTAAGGGTGTAAATGAACATTAATCGAGTTTTTGGAATTTTTCGGGCTTGTATGAAAGCTCTTGTACAAATTTTGATATCTACTCGATCATTGAGCTAGTTTATAATTGATTTGATTCAAAATGTAGGATCTAAAAGGACATTTAATTTTACATAGGGATTTTATGTTTCTTTCGATATGCGATGTGATGAATGCAATTTACCAATAGAATATATAGCAAATTTCAAAATAATAAATTGCCACGAAAATGACATTAGTTGCTCACTTGAGCATCATGTCTCAAGTTTGAGACTCTTAACTCCCCCACCCATGTATCAAAAAAAATTAAATTTACGTCCGTCGCACCGCGCTTGCTTAATACGATTTATGTAGCTGGCGAGGTTTGTAATAGACATGACCAAGGTTCAGAACCGCCGGTTAGACGGTTCAGAACCGCTGGTTCGACGGTTCAAAAAACATCGACCCTTAACTTTAATCTTCTTTGACGGTTTCAGTTACGGTTCATAAACCGCCGGTTACCGTTACGGTTATGGTTAACCAACAGTTATGATTACGCTTTGACCTTTATTTTTAAAATTAAAAAAATTAAAAATATTATTAACATTTGAAATAAAGTGTAAAAAGTGGTTGAACGTGCTTTCATCCATGGATAAACATAAAATAACGTGAAATAAATTCTAGCTCAGATAATCAAAATATGTTAGGTATATTTGTTGGGTTAATATATATAAATTATAACAATATATTTAGATCATAAGGCTATTATATCTTAGTGGTTGAAGCTAATTATTCAAGTTGGATGTCATGAGTTCAAATCTACACCATAATATATGTTTTAAATTTTAAAATTTAAAAAATAAATAAACCCTTGAACTGCCTGTTAACCGACGGTTCACAGGTTAGCAAAATTATGATCTTTAACCGGCTTTTTTATAGACGAGCCGATTTCAGGCCTGACATTTTGAATCGTTGATCGATTAACCAGCCCATGATCCGGCCGATTCAAGATCGATGATGACTCTTGGTTTGATAGAGTTTACAAATTATTACGTCAATTCGGGTCTGAGTTCACCACTCACGGTTAAAAATGTGGAGACTGGGCCCTTATAGTTGTAAGGTGCTAAAAAAAAAAAATAATAATAATAATAAATCGATACATGAATGGATTTAGGTGACGAAGGATCAATTCATCGAACTTGCAAGAAATTCCGGAAAATTTGATGACGAAAGCCTCGATTTCCAGAAGCGAATCCTTCATTCCTCCGGCATAGGCGATGAAACCTACGTCCCCAAATCCATCGGTTCGCCGGAGAACATCGTCACCATGAAAGAAGGCCGTGCTGAAGCCTCCGCCGTCATGTTCGGCGCTCTCGACGAGCTCTTTGAGAAGACCAAAATCCGTCCGAAAGACGTCGGCGTCCTCGTCGTCAATTGCAGCATCTTCAACCCCACGCCATCTCTCTCCGCCATGATAATCAACCACTACAAGCTGAGGGGAAACATTCTGAGCTTCAATTTGGGGGGAATGGGCTGCAGCGCGGGGATAATTGCTCTAGATTTGGCGCGGGATATGCTTCTGGCGAACCGTAATAATTATGCTGTGGTGGTGAGTACGGAGATGGTGGCGTACAATTGGTATCCGGGGAAAGATAGATCGATGCTGATCCCTAATTGCTACTTCAGAATGGGTTGCTCCGCCGTGCTCCTCTCCAATCGCCGCCGTGACTACCACCGTTCGAAGTACCGGCTGGAGCATATAGTTCGCACGCATAAGGGTGCTGATGATCGGAGCTTTAGGTATGCATTTATTTCTTCTTTTTTATTGGTTACAATTAAATGCGTTACGTGCATTAACAGTGCTAAATTGCTCTGGCAGAACATTATTTGCTATGGCTATATCATAACACTCACTTAAATCATACTGCTGTTCTTATAGTTTGTGATTGATTTTATATCGTTAACATCATTCGTTCCCTTCTTGCCAGGAGTATCCGTCAAGAAGAAGACAACCAAAGATTCAGAGGCATAAAGATCAGCAAAGACTTGATTGAAATAGGCGCAGATGCCCTCAAAGCCAACATCACCACGCTCGGCCCGCTCGTCCTCCCATTCTCCGAGCAGCTCCTCTTCTTCTCCACCCTAATCTGGAGAATCCTATCCCGCAACGGTGGAAATTCCAAGGCCACCAAGCCATACATCCCCGACTACAAGCTCGCATTCGAGCACTTCTGCGTGCACGCTGCGAGCAAGACTGTGCTGGACGAGCTGCAGAGGAACTTGGGACTAAGTGACAAGAATCTTGAGGCATCTCGTGCTGTGCTGCACAGGTTTGGTAACACGTCGAGTAGTAGCATTTGGTATGAGCTGGCGTACCTGGAAGCAAAGGGACAGGTGAAGGGTGGCGATCGCGTGTGGCAACTTGCGTTCGGGTCGGGTTTGAAATGTAACAGTGCTGTTTGGAAGTCCCTGAGGGGGATCAAGAAGCCTGTGAGGAACCCGTGGATGGATTGTATTGATAGGTATCCTCACGCTGGATTGTAGTTCCTGGTAACAATTTTTGGCGAATTCCAAGAGTTGACTGGATCAGGGTCTTGGATTGGTTGATTTGATTGTTGCGTATGTTAAGGTACCAAATACAGAGGATAATACTACCACCAAAATGGGGGCATTTGTTATGTCGTTATTTTTCTAATTGCTTGAATTCTTTGTCAAAAATTGAGATTATTTTCATGGTGACCTATTTATTTGTTGAATTTGGTCTCCATTTCCGTGTGTGTTGTGTTTGTCTTTACAGGTACATGAAGAGCAATGGCCGACCGACAAATTTGAGATTTTATATAAAATACTAGTAGCTATACTTTTTGTTGTTTTAAAGGTTTTGCTTTGTTGGTGTTGGAAAATCTTAAAATAAAACAAATATCGAGTCGGATTTTCGATATATCTGTTGTTTACAGTGGGAGTTTGATTTTCCCGCATGAGCTCGTCTAAAAGCATCATAGATCTTGAATTCTCGTTGGTATTCGGAAGATTACGGGAGTAAAATATATTTCAATACACACTTTAAACCATTGGACTCGTTGGTGAAGGACCAACAATTGTTACGAGAACGAGAGACACAATAAACAATTGTGTTATATTTGTTGTGTCTTCTTATTCTTTAGGAGATTGAGACTATATATTTATAATATATCTCGTGTCTGTCATATATAATTCAACAATTGCACATTTATATGATAGAGTTTGACTCACATACCTACAGTTTGAGTTTGATTAAAATATGAATGCATCTTGGGTCATGGGCTATAAGCCCGATCCATTAACATACATCTCTCACTCATACATATATGAATCAGTAGCTAGTGAGGTGAATTATATTAAGTCATCATCAAACTAACACAATTCTACAACTCAGAAACTCGCATATACCTCAAACTTGTAGTCGCATCAGACCAAGCATATCTGAGCTCTCATATTATATAATCATAAGAGCATGTTTGACTCTCTGGATTATGTATCTATATTCATAACTATATCAAAAACAAATTTTAAAATTAGTCGATCGGTCTATAAAACATAGTACAAAAGGGCGCTTTACCAACATAGTTCTTCATTGGCCACTCATGGCAATAAGCTTGCTCTAGACAGCTTTCTTAGACATACTTCAACATAACGCATCAATCATGGCCGCTGGATACATGTTAAATAAGCGGCATCAAGCTTTACACCTCATTACATGGCCAAGAATCCCAAATGGAACAAAAAAAGAAAAATGCTAACACAACGATGAAGTAGGAATCCATTTTGTCACTCCACTTCAGTGGTCATACTAACTGAGTATAGTGTGCATACATGCTATGATGGAGTTCCCACTAAATTTGGGCATGTCAAGCTCTAAATATCATACGAATTTGAGTGCAGCGGCTATAAAAAGCTACTGACATGTGTATTGCAAGATAACATCTACTAGCATTTCGCACATTCGGCTATAAACTGGCTTTTATTAAGGTTGGATATACTTCATAATTGATCTAATCAGATCTCATCTTAGCCTCTTAGGTTAAGGCGACTATAATATTATATTCACAATCTTCCTCACTCTTCCAAGCACGAAGGGATTATGTCATACAAGATCTTCAAGTATGATCATGCTCACTATCAAAGTGTCAGGGTGTTTGCTCGTGTGGGTGGACCAATCAAAATATGGTGACATTCACATTTGAACATAGTACATAAACCAGCAAAGTTCGTTCATAAGCAATTGTTCTAACATGCAAAACAAATCTATGAAGCCCCATAGTATTAAAATGTTGGAACAAATATCTGCTCAAGGGCTTGGTCCATAGGTCAACGCTCATATCGCTAGTAGAAATATGCCTTAGAATTACATCGTCTCGTGCAACATAATTGTAAGGACCCCTAGCCCTTAATCCGCTATTAGTGTATTAACACATGTATTAAGTGCATACAATCATGTAATCAGGGAAAAAACCACATGCAACCATAGCATAATGTACCAACAATAAAATTCTTTACTTTATTCCATATGAATAAATCAATAACATCGATCCAATAATAACCATACATAATTTACAGAATATAAAACTGTAATGTAAAAGATATTCCCTGTATAGTATCGTTACCACATGGGATCCCCCGTACTGTTCCTGCTCTCAAATAACTGAAACCATCAAATTCTCAAAAGCCAGTTAATCATTTCATTGATTAACTCAATCCGTTCTTACCATGCCAATTTCATAATTAAGTATGAATAAATCATTCAATTAATAATTACAGATAACACATGTATCTATGCCATGATTCCATAGTTCTATCACATTATGTATTTCATCGCTCGCTCAAAAGCGGCGGCATTCCATACTCTCGCACGCTCAACAGCGGCGGCATCGTGACCGAGTTCGCTCCATAGCGACAACATCCCAACCATTGCTCGCTCCATAGCGGCACCATATAGTTCGCAATGCATACCCATTTATTGCAATTACAATATAACATGCATTCAACAATTGCGATAAAATATAAGGTTATGCTCGTACGTTATACGTACTTATAATTCCGTAGTCCGAATCAAACATTGCCTTGGTCCCGTGACCCGATGAATTATGTGCTAAACACAATTAATAATTTACAATTAAATATAAGCATGCAATCACGTGCCCAAGCACGTTCACGACTTCCAAATATATCGTCAATCCATGACGATTAACCATTTTAAAAGACCTGGGTGAAGCATGCATCGAAAACTCAACACGAAATAATTCCCACAAATCAGGCACTGGCGATCGGTCGCTTCATCCCAGGCGATCGATCGCCTCTCAAAAATAGGCATGGGCGATCGATTGCTTCATTCCAGTCGATCGATCGCCTCTCAATGAAATTTGCTAGTCGATCGATCGCCTCTCAATGAAATTTGCTACTGCCTCCTGCCGATCTATCGCTTCCTTTGAGGTGGTCGATCGCCTCATTGTTCATCGTCTTCAAAATTTTAACAAACGACGCGGCGATCAATCGCCCCACCCTAGGGATCGATTGGCTAGACCTGTTCCAGCCAAAAATGGCGTTTTTCATGCAAAAACTTCCACTACAACAATCACCACACCCCATACACCATAAATCCTTAACAAGGAACTATAAATCCTCCCCAAAAGACAACCCAAAAATCTTTAAAAATCAAAAACTCAAACCCAGCTCTGTACACAACCAAAAGCCACAAAACTACAATCAAATCGAAGATAAGAGTAAGGGGAAGAGTATTACCAACTTTTATTTGAGAAATTTCGCTCCCAAGTCGAGCCTCCATCGATTTCCTTCCATCGGAGAAAAGAGAGGGGAAATGGGTGGGGGTTTGGGCGTGAGAGAGGGAAGAGAGAGGAGAGAACTGCCAGAATACTGAGTTTACGTGGTATATATAGTACTAAAACTCCAAAATACCGAGTCCTCCACAAATACATCATGATTCATTAAAAATCATATGTGTTCAATAATTATCTCTCAATCTCAATTTCCATTATCAGCCCCAACTCAAAGTATCCCAGACCCCAGATCCCACAAAAAGCCAAATTCCAAGGTTATCACCACGATGAGAATACAATCTCAGCCATTGGATCCAACAAACCCAAATATCGGATTTAAAATCCTCGGGAGTCCCAACACCGCAATTAATTCATAATTGCCACAATTAAAATCCATAAAGGATCATTACCACACCGGGATTTACACCATTAATTCCCGGGCATTGCAGACAACACATGCGTAAGATTTTATGTAAGGACCCTAGTTCCTTAAGTGCAGATTAAAGGCGTAATAGTGCTAAACATGCATCTAAGAATATAAAGTTCGTGTTGATGCCTTGAGCCGTTAAGATTACATGCCAAAATAAAACTTCCAAAAGGGATTAATTACATTCGCAACCAATTGAATGCTAATCCTATAGTTTTACACTACTCCTAGAGTAGAGACTATACAAAAGAATTAAGCCTGCTATGCCAAAAGCATTCCTCACTGGCTCACCGCATCAACCCGCCTTAGCCCGTCAGCCCAAAAGTACCTACGAGAACATCCCCAAAACCATGAGCATGTATATAAACCATATTCACAATAATATGATTGTAATTCAAATGCATAAACCGTAAATATAACTCACTTCCTGTATTTAATACATTTATAAGCTCATTTTGGTTGTCCCTGTACCACAATCATAATCAATGGATTATAATACCAATAATGTATGTCATGACATGCATCCATTCCATGTATACCAATGGCCATTTCCAGTCTTATTATAGCAGTGGCATACTACCCCTCGCGTTTACATGACAGCGGCATTAATACCCCTCTCTTCGACATATTAGCGGCATAATATCCCTCGCAATAGTACTATGACAGCGGCATGATCCTTCGCTTCGACATATTTGCGGTTCTTCATCGCTATAATATGACAGCGGCAAGTATTCTATCATCGCTTCGACATGAAGGCGGCAAGTATTCTTCATCACTGGAATATAATCTCGACTCACAATCACATGCACCAATGCATCCAATATACACATGCAACCATAATGCATATCCAAACCATGTATGCAACCATAATGCATAACTAAGACCATATATGCAACCATAATGCATAACCAATTCAAAGCGTAATAAATACGTTTTACCGTCCGATGCCCGTACGTCTCACTACGTACCTTAGTTCCAAAATGTGGTGTGTGGTGGACTTTATCTCCTAGGCTGTGTGGCCACCTGGGATGGTTCTACACATTCACACAAACCAATATTAGGAGCCAATAATAGTCCAATACCAAAAATCCGATAAAAATAACCAAAAACACACATTCTGGCATCTCGCGATCGATCACTGTGGAGCCCCGATCGATCGCGAGGTCCAGCAGCCGAGAATGTCACTTTCTGGCGCTAGGCGATCGATCGCCATTTTTGAGGCGATCGATGATCGATCGCCGCTGTCTGTACCTCGAAAAATCACCATTAATGCACCTCAAACTCTTCCAAAGCATACCAACATTCATACCATCAAACCAACAACATACAACTACTAGAAACCTTCAAAATACACATCAAAACTACCAAAAATCCAACACCCATCCAAAAATAATACCAACCTAAAACAAACCCATTTCCAAATAACAAATACCATTTCAAAACCAAACCAAACACCATTAAAACACCAAGGAGGTATCCATACCTCTTGGGGACTCCAAATCTCACAATAAATCCCACAAACCAAGCTTTTGCAAGAATTTCCCTTCCACTTTTAAGCCAAAATCGAAAATGGAGAAAGGGTTAGGGTTGGGAGAGTGATTTGGGGATTTTGGTAAAGTGATGGTAAAGTGGTGTGGGGGGGGGGGGGGGGGGGGGGTAGTGGGGTTAAAAGGTTAATTAAAATTGTACCCCAAAAATTACCATGATGTATAAAATACCCCAACATGATATTTTAAAAGTATTTTACCAAAATGCATCAAAACCCCAATTAAGCACATACATTACCAAATAATATCAACCATCACATTTAAACCATGATAACACCCAATTACCCAACATGCATAACATGCACCCTGAAACGCTCTACCGGGTCACGCCTACCATGTGACTAAGCATTTCACCAAGATAATTAATTCCAACACATAATTTAATTATCACCATAAATAACCACATAAACATAATTAATGGCCAAATTGCATATAATTATTTCGGGGATATCACAATACTCCCCTACTTATTAGATTTCGCCCTCGAAATCGCATGCACTTACCCAAACGAAACTAAACATAAATCACATACCAGAAAATAGTTCCGGGTAGTGCTGCTCCATATGCCGCTCCGTCTCCCAAGTGGCCTCCTCGACACCCCTGCGATCCCACTGAACCTTGACCATCGGAATCACTTTGTTCCGAAGTCTACGATCAGCCCTATCCAGAATCCTGACTGCCCGTTCCTCATAGGATACATCAGAATTTAACTGTACCTCAGAAGACTGTAACACATGTGACGGATCCGGCTCATACTTCCGCAACATAGATACATGAAACAAGTCGTGAATACCAGATAACGACGGTGGCAGTGCCAAACGGTAAGCCCTACCGATGCGCTGTAAAATCTCATACGGTCCCACATACCTCGGAGATAATTTCCCTCGCATACCAACCAAACCACACCTCTGAAAGGTGAGATCTTCAAAAAGACTCTGTCTCCCAACTGAAACTCCAACGGTCTCCGCCATTTATTCGCATAGGCTGCCTGTCTGTCCTGAGCTGCCTTCATTTTCTGCCGGATAACTTTTACCTTATCCTCCATATCCCGAATCAGTTCGGGTCCTCCTGCTGCTTTACTGGTCAAGTCATCCCAGTAAAATGACGACCTACAACGCCTACCATACAGAGCCTCAAACGGAGCCATCTGAATACTCGCCTGGTAGCTATTATTGTAAGAGAACTCTACCAGGGCCAAAGAATCTTGCCATGAGGCATCAAACTCTAATACACAAGCCCGTAGCATGTCCTCGAGCGCCTGTATAGTACGCTCAGTCTGACCGTCCGTCTGGGGATGATATGTCGTGCTCAACCTCACTTCAGTACCCAAAACTGACTGAAGCCCTCCTCAGAAATGAGATGTGAACCGTGGATCTCTGTCAGATATAATGGACACTGGAATCCCATGTAATCTCACTATGTCCCAGACATACAGCTGAGCCATCCTCAAGTATGTGTACGTCATACTGTAGGGAATGAAGTGAGCTACCTTCGTCAGCCTATCAATGATCACCCAAATGGCATCACAACCCAAAGTAGTCCTCGCCAAGTGGGTCACAAAGTCCATAGATATGTGTTCTCACTTTCACTCCGGTATCTCTAAGCTCCTTAGCTCGCCACCAGGTCTCTGCCTCTCTGCCTTAACCTGCTGACAAATCAAACACCTCTTGACAAACGCGATCACATCACGCTTCATCCGTTTCCACCAGAATTGATCACATAGATCCTTATACATTTTTCTTCCTCCTGGGTGGATACTAAATCGGCTACTATGAGCTCGCTCCAAGATCCCTCTACGCAACTCCGGCGTACATGAAACTACCCATCGGTTACCAAGTCTCAAAGAACCATCATCAGCCACTCTGAATTTTGATGGCTGTCCCTGAATTGCCAATGATGACCATCTCTGAACCTCATCATCCGTCTTCTGAGCTCTCCTGATATTCTCATAAATGTCCGACTCTGCCAATAAAGTCGATACCCATACCGGCGACGCATCCACATCGAAATAATAGCCCAGATGGCAGTAAGAAGTCATCATAGCTGACAAATACATGGCATCCTCGGCATTACTCTTCACCTTCCATCTCAAGGCGTCTGCTGTCAAGTTTGCTTTTCCCGGATGGTACTCTATCTCACAGTTATAGTCCTTGAGTAAATCCATCCACCTCCTCTGACGCATATTCAACTCCGCCTGAGTAAATAAGAATTTCAGGCTCTTATGATCCGTATATATGGTAAAAGATGTACCATACAAATAACGCCTCCAAATCTTCAGGGCAAAGATAATAGCCGCCAACTACAAATCATGGACTGGGTATCTAGCCTCATGCGGCTTCAACTGCCTGAGGCATAAGCTACCACATGCTTATCTTGCATCAATACACAACCCAAGCCCTGCAGTGATGAATCAGTATAAAGGACAGACCTCTTGTTCTCCGTAGGAATCACTAGCACGGGTGCCGTGGTCAACCCGTGCTTCAATTCTTGGAAGCTCTCCCCGCAAGCCTCTGACCAAAAGAATGGTACCCCATTTTGGGTCAACTGCGTCAACGGCTTAGCAATCTTAGAAAATCCTTCGACGAAGCGTCGATAATAACCAGCCAAGCCAAGAAAACTCCGTATCTCGGGCACAGAAGTGGGTGCAGCCCACTCCATGACAGCCTCAATCTTCCTGGGGTTCACTGATATCCCACTGCTAGATATGATATGTCCCATAAACACTACACTGCTCAACCAAAACTCACACTTGCTGAGCTTGGCAAATAACTGATGATCTCTGAGGATCTGGAGCACTGTCCTCAAGGGTTTCACGTGCTCTTCCTCTCTCCGGGAGTAGATGAGTATGTCGTCAATAAACACAATGACGAACTTGTAAGTAATCCTTAGAGCATACAACGCAGCGGAATAAAATTTTTGGATTACTAGAACAATGGATCTATACATAGGATCATATCGGATAAAGGAATACAAAAGTCTCACCCTTGTAGCGTGTTTGAGCAGATTCCACGGTGCACTACGTCCAACGATCCCGAGTCACGAGCAACACCTCCAAGGTCTTGCCTCAACGGTACCCACACGATTAAACGAATAAGGGACGTTTAAGAACAAGTTGCTAGACTTATTCTTGAACCAAAACTAAACTCTCGGTTCAAAACCGTTCAACGACGGACAATCAAGATGAACACCACACGGCGGCGCGGCGGCGGTGATGTTCGGTTCTTGAGAGGCGGCCGAGAGGAGAAAGTAGGTTTTGGTTTTTTTGATTTTGATATCAAGGAATGAATTAATCTAATTAATTACCTTGTTATCATTATAAACAATTTAATTAAAGGCTTTCACAAAGCCTCATGGGCTCAAGCCCATGATTTAATTAAATCCTCACAATTATTTAATTAAGACTCTTCTTAATTAATTAATCCATCCAATGAATTTAATTCCCTTTATCGATTTAATTTTTTGTGCGACCCGATAGGATCTTGTAATATTGGCAGTGACATAAAATCTCATTTTACGTTACAAGCTAAGAGCGGTGTCTAGCAACACATCGAGGCTACCCAAATTACAAGAATGTCAATGACTCGACATAACCTTTAGAACTTGTGATAATATTAACCATGTAACTTAATCCCTTTGTCCTTTGTGTTTAGATTGAACACGAGTCATGGAATAGTCATACTCGTATATTCAATCTCTATTTCTTGATCCCCAAGTAGAACTAGAATAAACAAATAAGCTCGATATCTCATATCGACTCATTCGAGCATGACCATGCATTTTAGTTCTCACTTGATCAAGGGCCAAACACATCTCCTGTTATATAGGAGGGACAAATCCTATCTCGATCAGTCAACATCCCTCTACATAATTCGTAGTGTATCCAATAGTCGCCTTTATAGATTACCCTGTTACGGGTAACGTTTGACGATATCAAGATACATAACTCCTTATGTTGGGATCTCTGATGATCACAAGTCGTAAGGATTACATACATTATTATCACTATGAGAATTGCATATGACGATCATATAACTATCCATGTTGCATTCTCATGATGGGTCTGTCCAGTACATCGTTCTCTAACATGTACCCATGTGTTGATTTGATATCTCATATCAATGAACAATTCATCAATCAACACATACTAGTCTCTACATATTATCATTATCCATATTCATGATAATACTTGACTAGGGACATCTTTAAGAATAATACAATATTATTCTAAGGACATTAACATATATATTAATTCACATTGCACAATTAAAAGAATAATATATAATAATGAATTGCCATTCAAGAAATCATAAACATTGTATGTCAAAACAATCATCTAATGATTTGTCTTAGGGCAAATCCCAACAAATCTCCCACTTGCACTAAGACCACTCAGACATATACCTAATGCCTCGAGATCTAGTATGATGATCATGCTTCTGCTGTGACAGTGGCTTCGTCAATGGGTCAGATACATTATCATCTGTTAGTACTTTGCATATTTTAACATCTCCCCTTTCAACGATTTCTCGAATGAAATGGAAACGCCTAAGTATGTGCTTGGATCTTTGGTGAGATCTTGGTTCCTTAGCCAATGCGATCGCTCCATTGTTGTCACTTAGAGTTCTATCGGATCTTTAATGCTAGGCACCACTCCAAGTTCAGAAATGAACTTCCTCATCCAAACCGCTTCCTTTGCTGCATCCGAGGCAGCAATATACTCAGCTTCCGTTGTAGAATCGGCTGCTGTTTCTTGCTTTGAACTCTTCCAGCTCACAGCACCTCCATTTAGGCAATACACATATCCAGATTGCGATCGAAAATCATCTTTGTCAGTTTGGAAGCTTGCATCAGTGTAACCCATTACATTGAGCTCTTCCTCACCTCCATAAATCAAGAATGTATCCTTAGTTCTTGTGGGGTCCTCTTTACTTAATTCATTATGTATCATGTGAACATACATATGTGAGTCTGAATTAAGTCATAACATACACTGATTAAGAGTATCTTACTAGTTAAGTTGTTACAAAACCTAACCAACTATACATCATATGTACAAAACAAAAACCTACTACAAGATAACTCCTAAGCAGTGGTTCAGCTCGCAGCGGAAAATGACTCACATCCCGTCTCCCCACGTCTATGAGTCCCTACAGAAACATTCACAAAATGTGAGTATAGATAAACAACTATCTCAGTGCGATATAAAAACACAATATCAATAACAATGATAAAGCACAATAAATCATCTAATGTGAATGTTCTGTATCATGCATCCACAAATGCACCATGTCATGACATGTCTCAACAAGTACCCTATTATCACGAGACTAAAATGATATGCCTATTCAGCTCAATATGTCAGTGGAACCACCTCACATCTTCATATTAGCAGCACATATCATAGTACCGTCCTCACATGATAATAACCAGAGCATATACCCAAAAATCGGCGTATATCTCTATATAGCATAACCGAGCATATACCCAAACCAGGCGTATATCTCTCTGTCACAGAACCGAGCATATACCCAAACCAGGTGTATATCTCTATGTAACATAACCAAGCATATACCCAATACCAGGCGTATATCTCAAATACATAACCGAGCATATACCCAAACCAGGCGTATATCTCACATACATATGATATCCATGAATGTACAGGCATATGATACTACCAATCATATGATACTAACATAACACAATTCATATGATATCAATCTTATAACATCATCACACAATATCGATACTCCGTACGTTAACACGTACCTGTACTGCGACACAAACGAGATAAATTAGGCGTCACTGGCTAAGTGCCTCGTTGTCCTGTCCCCTGAGATGATGCTACAACAATGCCAACAATATATCATATTATCATAGGCATTAAAATCAAATTCTACAAAAATATTACATTTTTCAACATTCTGGCACTGGCGATCGATCGCTATTTCTCACCGATCGATCGCCATACTGTTCTGCCCCCTTGCGATCGATCGCCATCTCTCGCGATCGATCGCCAAAGTGTTCTGTTGCTCGCGATCGATCGCCACATTTTCACCGATCGATCGCTACATGTATAAACCGCCTTATATTTTGCCCTGTCTCGGCGATCGATCGCCACAAAGCTCGCGATCGATCGCCGATATCCAGAAAGTTCAGAACATGGCGATTTTGAGCTTATCTTCCTAGCTCTTCTCCTACAACTCAAAATTTAACATGGAAATAAGTTTCATGTACTCCCCAAGACCATAACAACATGTTTCCCCCATCTTACAATCCAATTACAAGCATATAAACATGTTATGATTCTTCACATGAACCTTTTATATTTCACTTCACATACATCAATATCAATGACATAATTCAAGTGTAAAACCATGAAGTTCTTACCAAGATGGTACAATTTCACTTCACACACCTTCCTAGCTCAATTTACAAGTGAAGCCCAAGCTCAAACCAACAAGAACTTGAAAGAGATGGATAGGAGCTTGTGTAGTGTTTTAGTAGGTGTAAAATGAGAACTATGTGATTCTCCTCCCTAAATCACCTTGATATAAGGTCATTAGTTTCCCTAAACCACTTGTTCTCATATCATTTGGAGTTAATGACATGTTATGTAACATGTACATGAAATGAAATTCAAATTCAAATACAACTCCAATTCACATGAAAGTCACATGCATAATCAAATGCCTCCTAGTTCATGACTTGATATGTTATTAAATCATTGTACACCATGTTTCATTCCTTGCCCTTGCCATATATCATTTCATACATGTATTATTTCATTCTTGGTTCTACCCGAACCCCCAATATCATACCGCCAATTGATATAATGACACCATAATCATATCACACGTGTATACAACAAATCGAGGCATTACAATTCTCCCCCACTCATTGAATTTCGTCCTCGAAATTGCCTATACAAACATCATAATACATGCGTCATATAAGAACATATATGATATACGGAACATAAGAAACATGTATAAATCACATATCAACATACCAGAAAACAAATTCGGATACCGTTGCATCATATGCTGCTCCGTCTCCCACGTTGCCTCTTCGAAACCCCGTTTGTCCCACTGTACTTTAACCATAGGAATCACTTTATTACGCAACCTGCGTTCAGCTCGATCCAAGATCATAACCGGTCGTTCCTCATACGACACATCTGTATCCAACTGTACATCAGGTAACTGTAATACATGACTCGGATCTGGTTCATACTTCCTCAACAGTGAAACATGAAAGACATCATGAATACTACTCAAAGCCGGTGGTAGTGCCAATCGATATGCCAACGTACCAATACGTTGCAACACCTCATACGGACCAACATACCGTGGAGACAATTTTCCACGCTTACCAAACCGTACTACACCTTTAAAAGGTGAGATTTTCAAGAACACACGGTCACCAACTTGAAATTCAAGTGGTCTACGTCACTTATTGACATAAGCAGCCTGTCTGTCCTGAGCAGCTTTAAGTTTCAATCGAATTACCTTTACTTTCTCTTCCATTTCATGAATCATATCCGGTCCATGTAAAGTAGACTGATCCACATCATCCCAATACAATGACGATCTACATCGTCGCCCATACAAAGCCTCAAATGGTGCCATCTGTATACTAGATTGATAACTATTGTTATATGAAAATTCCACTAATGGCAATGACTCTTGCCAAGAGGTATCAAACTCTAATACACAGGCACGCAACATATCCTCAAGCGTCTGTATCGTACGCTCTGTTTGTCCATCTGTCTGAGGATGATATGCTGTACTCAACCGCACTTCAGTTCCCAACGCTGTCTGTAACCCTTTCCAAAAATGAGAAGTAAATCTCGGATCCCTCTCCGATACAATGGAAACTGGAATACCATGTAGTCTAACTACATATTGAATGTACAGCTGTGCCATTTTTAGATATGTAAACGTCATACAATATGGTACAAAATGAGATACTTTGGTGAGTCGGTCAACAATCACCCAAATAGCATCGCAACCAGAAGACGTCCGTGGCAAATGAGTCACAAAATCCATCGTGATATGTTCCCATTTCCACTGAGGAATTTCCAAACTATGTAATTCACCTCCTGGTCTCTGTCTTTCCGCTTTCACTTGTTGACAGATCAAACACCGTTTCACAAAGCTCAACACATCCTGTTTCATACGTTTCCACCAAAATTGTGTACGTAAATCATGATACATTTTCTTTCCTCCAGGATGTATACTGTATCTACTACAATGAGCACGTTGTAGTAGTTCTTGGCGTAGTCCCAATGAAGCAGGTACTACCCAACAGTTTCTGTACTTCAAAGTTCCATCACTTGTAAGTACAAATTGAGATGTTTGTCCTTGACTTATCCTTGCCTTCCACTGTTGTACTTCATCATCAGTCAGTTGCGCCATTCTGATTTTCTCAAAAATGTCGGGTTCAACCAACAATGTTGATACCCGTACTGGCACTATTTCCACATCAAAATCATAACCCAAAGTACAACAAGAAGTCATTAATGCGGATAAATGAATCACCTCATCAGCCGTATGATGTACTTTTCGACTCAAGGCATCTGCTGTAAGATTAGCTTTTCCTGGATGATATTCAATCTCACAATCATAATCTTTCAACAGATCCATTCTTCTCCTTTGCCTCATATTCAACTCTGCTTGAGTGAAGAGAAATTTTAAACTCTTATGATCTGTATATATGATAAACGACGTACCATATAAATAATGTCGCCATATCTTCAATGCAAAGACAATGGCAGCCAATTCCAGATCATGTACTGGATATCGCATTTCATGTGGCTTTAACTGTCGTGATGCATAAGCCACTACATGTTTGTCCTGCATCAATACACAACCCAATCCAAGTAAAGATGCATCAGTATATAATGCAAACCTGTCATGCTCCGATGGAATGATCAAGACTGGAGCTGTAGTCAATCGATGTTTTAATTCCTGAAAACTACGCTCACAAGCCTCTGACCATTGAAATGATACTCCCTTCTGTGTCAAATGTGTCAATGGTTTGGCAATCGCTGAAAATCCTTCAACAAACCGTCTATAATATCCAGCCAAACCCAAGAAACTACGAATCTCTGGCACAGAAGTAGGTGCTGACCAATTCAACACTGCTTCCACTTTCTTTGGATCAACTGAGATACCTTCTTCTGATATTACATGTCCCAAAAAGCCAACACTAGTCAACCAAAACTCACACTTACTGAGTTTGGCATACAACTGATGTGTCCTCAACAATTGCAATACCATATGCAAATGTTGAACATGTTCTGCATCACTCTGCGAATAGATCAGTATATCATCGATAAAGACAATGACAAATCGATCAAGGTATTCCTGGAAAACCCGATTCATTAAACTCATAAAGACAGCTGGAGCATTTGTCACTCCAAATGGCATCACCAGAAACTCATAATGTCCATAACGAGTTCTGAATGCTGTCTTCTGTACATCACTCTCTCTCACACGTATTTGATGATATCCTGATCTCAAATCAATCTTAGAATAAATCCTTGATCCCTGCAACTGATCAAACAAATCATCAATACGAGGAAGAGGATATTTATTCTTTATCGTTACCTTGTTCAATTGTCTATAGTCAATACACAATCTCATTGTCCCATCCTTCTTCTTAACAAATAAAACCGTAGCACCCCAAGGCGATACACTAGGACGTATGTACCCCTTGTCAAATAAATCTTGCAATTGAGTTTTCAACTCTTTCAATTCAGTTGGTGCCATCCGATAAGGAGCCCGTGAAATTGCAGAAGTACCAGGTATCAAATCAATACCAAATTCCACTTCTCGACTCGGTGGGAATCCAGGTATCTCATCTGGAAACACATCCGCATATTCTGCAACCACTGGTATCTCCTCCACTTTCCTTTCTCTTTTCTGTTCAGTTATATCCAGGGCATAAATCAAATAACCCGCATGTCCACGTTCTAACAAACGCGACATTCGGATTGCTGAGATCAAAGGAATCCTTGCCCTCGATCCTTGGCCATAGAAGAACCATTGATTTCCAGTATCAGACTGAAATCTCACAATCTTCTGACAACAATCCACAACAGATTGATATTTACTCAACACATCAATTCCGAGGATGCAATCAAAATCTGACATGTCTAACACAATCAAATCAGCCTGTAGCCCATAGTCAGTCTCAAACTGAATAGCACAATCAGACACACTCTGACAAGTCATCACAGTAGTTCCCATGGGTGTCGAGACATAAAGAGGCATCAACAGTGGAGACGAGCATATATGATACCGATCAATAAATGCTTGTGCAATAAAAGAATGTGATGCACCAGTATCAATCAACAGTAAAGCAGGATAAGTAAACAAAGTACACTTACCCGCTATCACATCATCAGGAGCTGCCTCTGCTTCCTCCCTATTCAGTGCATACACCTGAGCCTGAGGTGGTCCTGTCCTCTGTCATCCACCAGACTGTGGTACACCCTGTGGTCTCTGTTGTACTGTAGTCTCTGAAGTGGGTCCTCTCCTCTGTTGTCCACCCACTTGAGGACAATCACGGATCACATGTCCTGGCCTCCCACAACGGAAACAAACTACTGGATTTAATTGAGGACATTCTCGTTTCAAATGTGGTCCACCACATTTAAAGCATTGCACACCACTGCCACTACTACTACCTTGGAACTGTCCCTTAGATTTTCGGTCATCCCCTTTTCGTGATCCAAAACGTTTCCCACTAAACCTAGATGAAGATGCACAACCTCGTGATGATTTAAATGGTTCTCCTCTAGGTCTCATACTGTCAGATGTAGGTGGTTGGGCTTGTCTAACATCTTTATATACCCCTACAGCAATCTCAGCCATCTCGGCTCTAGTCAATGCTTCTTCATATGATGTAGGGTTATTTGACATGACCCTATCAAACAATTCAGCCTCAAACCTTTCACAAATTGTCTGATTTTTGCCTTTGTGTTTACAGCAATATGTGGCACATACCGGAGCAAAGAAGAATAGTGTACAGCATAGTCTGATACTGTCATTGCTCCTTGTCTCAAGTTTGTAAATTCATCCTCTTTCCTCTGCCTTGCAGCAACAGAGAAATAATGCTCCAAGAACTTTGTTCTAAATACATCCCAGTTAACTGTCTGTCCTTGAGCCCTCAACTCAAGCACTGTGGATTTCCACCACATCATAGCTTTCTTCGCTAATTGAAATTCAGCTAAACGTAACCAAGCATTCTTGGCACACGGTGCTGACACAAATATCTGTTCCACACGTTCTAGCCATTCCTCTGCTAGTTCCCCTGATTCAGTCCCCTCAAATCTGGGTGGCTGATAACTCAGAAATTGCGTCAAAGTCAATTCTCCAGGCAACAGTACCTGTTCCACTGGCCCTTGCTCAATCGGTGGTGGTGGCACAGGCGCCATCCTCACACTCGCATTGCCACTCATGGCATCCCCAACATCCTCATGATACCCTCTGTCTGTCATAGCTGTAGATCAAGGGTTAACAATAATATTCACAAGTATAGAACATGTTAGAATAACATCATATTCCAAATACTAACATGCTAGTACCATTCTCAAAGTGTTTAGGTAACTCCCTAATACACTTCGTCTACCCATGTTCAACCCGTTCTCGAACCACTGCTCTGATACCACTAATGTGGGGTCCTCTTTACTTAATTCATTATGTATCATGTGAACATACATATGTGAGTCTGAATTAAGTCATAACATACACTGATTAAGAGTATCTTACTAGTTAAGTTGTTACAAAACCTAACAACCTATACATCACATGTACAAAACAAAAACCTACTACAAGATAACTCCTAAGCAGTGGTTCAGCTTGCAACGGAAAATGACTCACATCCCGTCTCCCCACGTCTATGAGTCCCTACAGAAACATTCACAAAACGTGAGTATAGATAAACAACTATCTCAGTGCGATATCAAAACACAATATCAATAACAATGATAAAGCACAATAAATCATCTAATGTGAATGTTCTGTATCATGCATCCACAAATGCACCATGTCATGACATGTCTCAACAAGTACCCTATTATCACGAGACTAAATTGATATGCCTATTCAGCTCAATATGTCAGTGGAACCACCTCACATCTTCATATTAGCAGCACATATCATAGTACCGTCCTCACATGATAATAACCAGAGCATATACCCAAAAACCGGCGTATATCTCTATATAGCATAACCGAGCATATACCCAAACCAGGCGTATATCTCTCTGTCACAGAACCGAGCATATACCCAAACCAGGCGCATATCTCTATGTAACATAACCAAGCATATACCCAATACCAGGCGTATATCTCAAATACATAACCGAGAATATACCCAAACCAGGCGTATATCTCACATACATATGATATCCATGAATGTACAGGCATATGATACTACCAATCATGTGATACTAACATAACACAATTCATATGATATCAATCTTATAACATCATCACACAATATCGATACTCCGTACGTTAACACGTACCTGTACTGCGACACAAACGAGATAAATTAGGCGTCACTGGCTAAGTGCCTCGTTGTCCTGTCCCCTGAGATGATGCTACAACAATGCCAACAATATATCATATTATCATAGGCATTAAAATAAAATTCTACAAAAATATTACATTTTTCAACATTCTGGCACTGGCGATCGATCGCTATTTCTCACCGATCGATCGGCATACTGTTCTGCCCCCTCGCGATCGATCGCCATCTCTCGCGATCGATCGCCAAAGTGTTCTGTTGCTCGCGATCGATCGCCACATTTTCACCGATCGATCGCTACATGTATAAACCGCCTTATATTTTGCCCTGTCTCGGCGATCGATCGCCACAAAGCTCGCGATCGATCGCCGATGTCCAGAAAGTTCAGAACATGGCGATTTTGAGCTTATCTTCCTAGCTCTTCTCCTACAACTCGAAATTTAACATGGAAATAAGTTTCATGTACTCCCCAAGACCATAACAACATGTTTCCCCCATCTTACAATCCAATTACTAGCATATAAACATGTTATGATTCTTCACATGAACCTTTTATATTTCACTTCACATACATAAATATCAATGACATAATTCAAGTGTAAAACCATGAAGTTCTTACCAAGATGGTACAATTTCACTTCACACACCTTCCTAGCTCAATTTACAAGTGAAGCCCAAGCTCAAACCAACAAGAACTTGAAAGAGATGGAGAGGAGCTTGTGTAGTGTTTTAGTAGGTGTAAAATGAGAACTATGTGATTCTCCTCCCTAAATCACCTTGATATAAGGTCATTAGTTTCCCTAAACCACTTGTTCTCATATCATTTGGAGTTAATGACATGTTATGTAACATGTACATGAAATGAAATTCAAATTCAAATACAACTCCAACTCCAGTTCACATGAAAGTCACATGCATAATCAAATGCCTCCTAGTTCATGACTTAGATGTCTTTTCCACTGATTTAGATGGAACACGGTTCAGTAAGAAAATCGCTGTTTCTAGAGCGTGTCCCCAAAACGATATCGGAAGATCTGCATGACTCATCATTGATCTAACCATGTCTAACAAGGTTCGATTTCTCCTCTCGGATACACCATTCCATTGTGGAGTATACGGAGGAGTGAGTTGTGGGACTATCCCACATTCCTTTAGATAGTCATGAAACTCTTGGCTTAAGTATTCACCTCCTCGATCTGATCGAAGGATTTTGATACTTTTGCCAAGTTGGTTTTGTACTTCATTCTTGAAATCTTTGAACTTTTCAAAGGTTTCATGCTTATGCTTCATTAGGTACACATACCCATATCTACTGAGGTCATCAGTAAATGTAACGAAGTATTGAAAACCACCTCTAGCTTGTGTGCTTATTGGTCCACATACATCACTATGTATTAGTCCCAATAAAACATTTGCCCTTTCAACATGTCCCTTGAAAGGGGCTTTAGTCATCTTGCCCATTAAACAAGATTCGCATGTTTCATATGATTCAAAATCAAATGAATCTAATACTCCATCCTTATGAAGTTTAGATATGCGGTTCTCGTTTATGTGGCCCAAGCGACAGTGCCAGAGATAAGTCGGATTACAATCATTATTTTTAATCATTTTAGTATTTATGTTATAGATAGGCATATCAAGATTTAATACATAAAGACCATTCACCATTTGTGCACTAGCATAAAACATATCATTTAAATAAATAGAACAACAGTTGTCCTTTATTATAAATGAAAAACCATACTTGTCTAAACAAGAAATAGAAATTATGTTTTTAGTAATAGATGGCACAAAATAACAGTCTTTTAAAATCAATGATAAACCAGAAGGTAAAGCTAAACTATAATCTCCTATAGCTAATGCAGCAACTCTTGCTCCATTTCCAACTCGGAGATCAACTTCACCTTTCGCCAACGTCCTACTCCTTTTTAGATCCTGCACATTTACACAAATGTGAGATCCACATCCAGTATCTAATACCCATGATGAAGAAGTACATAAATTGACTTCTATAACAAAAATACCTGAAGTGGAAGTCACACTTCGTTTCTTTAGATCCTCCAGATATACTTTACAGTTTCTTTTCCAATGGCCGGTCTCACCGCAATGGAAACAGTTCCCTTCCTTCGCTATCCCTCCTTTTGGTTTCAGTGCATAAGACTTTGGCTTAGATTTAACAAAGACCTTCTTTGCTTTCTTATTGCCTTTAGCTTTGGCATTTCCTATTCACAATAAGAACATTTGTGGCCTTAGTCTTCTTTGTATTTGCTTCATATGTTCTCAACATACCAAGCAATTGTGGTAGAGTCTTTTCCATGTCAGTCATATTGTAATTTACTACAAATTGACTGAAGCTCTCAGGCAACGATTGCAAGATCACATCGGTGGCCAACTCTTGGTCCAATGGAAAACCCAGCTTGTCCAGGTTCTCAATGTACCCAATCATCTTGAGCACATGAGTTCCAACTAGGCTTCCCTCTACCATCCTGCACTGGAATAACGCCTTAGAGACGTCATACCTCTCTTGTCTTGCTTGCTGTTGGTACAATTGCTTTAAGTGTTCGATCATATCGAACGCCTCCATTTCCTCATGTTGCTTCTGAAGCTCAGAGTTCATGGTGGCAAGCATCAGGCACCCAACATCAAGTGCGTCACTTTGATGCTTCTTGTAAGCATCTTTTTCGGCTCTTATAGCCGTTAGGGGAGGTTCCTCAGCGGGCAAGGGTTCCTCTAGGACATATTGTTTCTTTTCTTGTTTGAGGACTATCCTCAAGTTCCTATGCCAGTCTAGGAAATTTGTCCCATTTAGTTTGTCCTTCTCAAGGACCGATCGCAGTGATAATGTGTTTGATACGTTGTTAGTTGCCATGGATATCTACAATATAAATATGCAAAATAAGTTTATGATTTAATCATTTAACATGGTCTTACATTAAATGATGCTCCCACTATTTTGTTTAAAAAATATCAACCCTCAAAACCTTTAGTGGGCCAAGATCCATATTTCGCCTAATCTTGAGTTAGCTTTGGCTAATTGCCCAAGACTCGGTTATTTAGGTAGACAACACTTTGTCAATTATATCACATATAATTCTTGGATAGTTGGACGAACAACACTTTGTTCAATTCATCAAATGAATTATAATCCAACCCATGCCTCTAAGTTCCCAATCCTATTGAGATAACTTAGTTAAGTCGTACCCAATTTTAAGTATAACGGATATCACATTTATCCTTTCGCGCCTTACTAAGATTGCCACGGTGCTTTGCTTTGGCAAACCCACACATGTACAATCGAAGTTATTGACGAGTACTTTTAATTTTGGAAGGCATCTATAACTTAATATTTTAGAGGGATTTATTGATCTTATGATTAGTTTGATAATTTAAAATATGTCCACTACATATAGTTGTATACATATCTACATATATGTGTAATACTATTATCAATCTAAAACATAAGATAAATCATGCATCAACATACATAATTAAACGTGACATGGTTATAGCCCCTACTAACGATTCTCTCAAGCCAATGAGAAAATCCTAAGAGTCAACCTAAGGTAACTTCACAAGCACCTTCCTTTGGCTCCAATTTGTGAATGGCCTCCTCATCCCGGCACGTGCTCCATCTTCATTGATCACCATCAATAAAATAAACTATACTATTTACAAGATATAGAATTCCTCGATTCACATTCGAGGGGAACATAGGGGAGGGATTACATTTAGAATGAAATAGAGAAGGCATGACACGCAGGTCGTATTATATATTATAAACATCCACAAATCCTATCTAATAGGTCAAAGGGCTATAACCACGCACCATGCTCAAACAACACATAAAGCATGCATTAACATTTAATTAATTAAATTCTAAACATTTTAAATTTAATTCTAATTAAAACTGTAAAATAATTTTTGAAAAATTATCGTACGCTCGGGACATCACATGCCACGAACTTAAGCGACTAAGACACGAACCACCATGGTTCAAACCACAAAAGCACACGGCTGGACCAATAATGGGCCTAGGGTTCGAAACCCTAGCCCATGACCGAGCCAAGCTCAAGCGGCGGCGGCGCTAGGGTTCCAAACCCTAGCCGCCACGCACCACCTTGGGTTTTCATTGAGCCATCTTGTTCGAAACGTCGGAATTTGTTAGCCACGAGTCACGGTCAGGCCATGCACGGGGTTGGCTCAACCATCTAGAGCTAAGGGTTCGAAAAACCTTGCTCTCATGTGGTAAAGCTACTAATCCATGCATGCGTGAACCATTATCGAGCCAAAGAGTTCAAAACTCATCCACGTCTCAAAACCTTAGCATAAGAGGCGACGATGGCCGAGCCCATGCACGGCTACTAGGGTTCGAAACCCTAGCCGTCATGAGCTAGCCGTCACGAGCCAATTGGTTCTAAACCCTAATCAATTTTCGACACTTCCATGCACAATTATTAGCCACAACGACTAAGCCATCTCGAGCCAAGGGTTCGAAAACCCTAGCCCTCATGTGGCTAGCCGTGGTGTCATTTGTGATGGTGATGGCCGAAAATATTGCCCAATAAATTTGATTATTCGCCAATTATATCAAATACAATTTTACGATGATTTTCACAAACTAAATATTAACATATCATATATGTTCATACAGTTTTAAATAGCATGCAATATTAATTCTAATATGATTAAACTATTTAACCACATAAATCCGATATGAGCCTTGTACACGGCTCTGATACCACTGTAAGTAATCCTTAGAGCATACAACGCAGCGGAATAAAATTTTTGGATTACTAGAACAATGGATCTATACATAGGATATCATATCGGATAAAGGAATACAGAAGTCTCACCCTTGTAGCGTGTTTGAGCAGATTCCACGGTGCACTACGTCCAACGATCCCGAGTCACGAGCAACACCTCCAAGGTCTTGCCTCAACGGTATCCACACGATTAAACGAATAAGGGACGTTCAAGAACAAGTTGCTAGACTTATTCTTGAACCAAAACTAAACTCTCGGTTCAAAACCGTTCAACGACGGACAATCAAGATGAACACCACACGGCGGCGCGGCGGCGGTGATGTTCGGTTCTTGAGAGGCGGCCGAGAGGAGAAAGTAGGTTTTGGTTTTTATGATTTTGATACCAAGGAATGAATTAATCTAATTAATTACCTTGTTATCATTATAAACAATTTAATTAAAGGCTTTCACAAAGCCTCATGGGCTCAAGCCCATGATTTAATTAAATCCTCACAATTATTTAATTAAGACTCTTCTTAATTAATTAATTCATCCAATGAATTTAATTCCCTTTATCGATTTAATCTTTTGTGCGACCCGATAGGATCTTGTAATGTTGGTAGTGACATAAAATCTCATTTTACGTTACAAGCTAAGAGCGGTGTCTAGCAACACATCGAGGCTACCCAAATTACAAGAATGTCAATGACTCGACATAACCTTTAGAACTTGTGATAATATTAACCATGTAACTTAATCCCTTTGTTCTTTGTGTTTAGATTGAACACGAGTCATGGAATAGTCATACTCGTATATTCAATCTCTATTTCTTAATAGCTCGATATCTCATATCGACTCATTCGAGCATGGCCATGCATTTTAGTTCTCACTTGATCAAGGGCCAAACACATCTCCTGTTATATAGGAGGGACAAATCCTATCTCGATCAGTCAACATCCCTCTACATAATTCGTAGTGTATCCAATAGTCGCCTTTATAGATTACCCTGTTACGGGTAACATTTGACGATATCAAGATACATAACTCCTTATGTTGGGATCTCTGATGATCACAAGTCGTAAGGATTACATACATTATTATCACTATGAGAATTGCATATGATGATCATATAACTATCCATGTTGCATTCTCATGGTGGGTCTGTCCAGTACATCGTTCTCTAACATGTACCCATGTGTTGATTTGATATCTCATATCAATGAACAATTCATCAATCAACACATACTAGTCTCTACGTATTATCATTATCCCTATTCATGATAATACTTGACTAGGGACATCTTTAAGAATAATACAATATTATTCTAAGGACATTAACATATATATTAATTCACATTGCACAGTTAAAAGAATAATATATAATAATGAATTGCCATTCAAGAAATCATAAACATTGTATGTCAAAACAATCATCTAATGATTTGTCTTAGGGCATATCCCAACAGAACTGATCCAGATAGAGTTGGAACACCCGGTTCATCAAGCTCATAAAGACAGCCGTGGCGTTTTTTTACCGAACGGCATCACTAAGAACTCGTAGTGCCCATACCGAGTCCGAAATGCTGTCTTCTGCACATCCTCCTCCCTGACCCGTATCTGGTGGTAACCTGATCTCAAGTCAATCTTACTGTACAGATTAGTGCCCTGCAACTGATCAGTAAATCATCAATCCTTGGGAGGGGATACTTGTTCTTCACCGTGGCCTTATTCAGTTGCCGGTAATCGATGCACAACCGCATCGATCCATCCTTCTTCTTCACAAAAAGAACCGGTGCACCCCAAGGCGATACGCTAGGGCGTATATATCCTTTGTCAAGGAGCTCCTGTAACTGCTCCTTCAATTCTCTTAACTCCGTCGGTGCCATTTTGTAAGGGGCACGAGAAATAGCGGATGTCCCCGATAATCATTCAATCCCAAACTCGACTTCTCTAGCCGGTGGGAACCCTGGAATCTCCTCTGGAAATACATCCGCAAATTCGGCTACCACGGGTACATCCTGTACCCTCAACTCTTTACTCTTTCCCGTCGTGTCCACGGCATAGATAAGATAGCCCGTGTGTCCACGTTCCAATAATGGGGACATCTTGATCGCCGAAATCAACGGAATCTTCGCACGAGAACCATTCCCATAGAAAGTCCATTGGATCCCCATACCAGATCTGAACCGAACTGTCCTCTGCCGACAATCTACCACTGCCTGATATCTGTTCAGAATGTCGATACCCACAATGCAGTCGAAGTCTGACATACCCAATACAATCAAATCTGCCTTTATCTCATTGCCCTCAAAATAAATGAGGCAGTCCATCAGAAACTGATCAGCAACAACATGCCTTCCCGTGGGTGTCGAGACCAATAGAGTCGTGGGTAACGTAGACGTGCACATATGATGTCTCTCCACAAAGTCCGCAGACACAAAGGAGTGCGAAGCACCTGTGTCTATCAAAATAAAGGCGGAATATGTAAATAAGAGGCACGTACTAGCTATCACCTCCTCTGGAGCTGCATCGGCCTGCTCCCTATTCAGTGCATAGACCTGTCCCTGAGGTGGCCCCATCGCCTGTCCTCCCATATGACGAGGCACCATCTGTGATGACCAGGAATTATAGATGTTAATCACAGGGATTATAGATGTTAATCCCAGAGTGTTAATAACCCCTAAAGTTGTTTTACTTTGCGATTTGGAGTTTAATCGCGGTGTTGGGCCTTCTGGGCTCGTCTATTTGGGTAGTTGGGATCGTTGGATCCCGAGGTTGATATTGTATTCTCATTCCGGTGAAAAACCTATGAGTTGGGTTTTTAGTGTGACTCGGGATCTGGGGTGCTTAGTGTGGACACCGGTAGGGGGTTTTAGAGTTAGAGAGAGAATTTTTTAAAACAGATGATTTTTAATGAATCATGATGTATTTGTGGGACTATTAGTATTTCGGGGTATTTTTGCTATAAATACCAGTTGAACCCGAGATTTTAATTTTAGAAATCATTTTTCCCCTCCAACCCGTCACTCTCTCTCTCTCCACGTCGGCCCCCGATTTCCCCCAGCCCCCGCGCGCAAAAGCGGTGCGCCCGCCGCCGACCGGCCGCCGTTCCGCGCGTCTGACCCACCGTTGGATTCGTCTCGTCCAGGCGCAGCTTTCCACACCGGCAATTTGAAGTTTCGTCGCGTTTTGCGTTCGAATTTTTGCAGAAAAGCGCCGATGCCCAAATTCTAGGGTTCGTCGATTTCGACCGATTTTCCTTCCGATTTTCGATTGGGTAACCTTCCTTACCCCTTTTTCATGCTTCTCATGTAATTCCCTACCATTTTGTGATTTATGGTTCGATTTAATTTTCGAATTTCATGAGGGTTGGGGTTCGAATTTGGGGGTTTTGGCAGGAGTGTGGCGATTCTTGTTATGGGTCGTTTATTACATGTTTTAGATGTATTATGGTGCTTGGTTGGGTTCGAATTGGTGATGTTAGGGTTCGAATTTTTAGGGATGGCTCTTGAGCAATTTTCGATAATGTCTCATTCGATTTCCCTCCCTGCATATGCTCCGCCCCGAGTCTTTTAAATTGTTAATTGTCGTGTGTTGGCAATATTTTGAGGGTTATGGATGTGCTTGAGCATGGGTTACATGTTCGTAAATAATTGTGAATTATTTATCGTGTTAGCACATCATTTCTCGGAGCATGGAACTCGAGCAAGGTTTGGCTCGGACTTCGGAGATTTAAGGTACGTGCGACGTACGAGCATTTCTTTATATGAGAGCATTTGTGAAATGCATAATGTATTTTGATTGCATTGAATAATTGTGCGTATGGTTATATATATATATATGTTGATATAGCCAAAGAACGACCAAATCTTGATATCGCCGCCACAAGCGTGCGTGACACTAGAGTAGGATAACTCTTACAAGGTATATGGGGTACTGGATGTATATGACCAATGTAGGGCATTGAGATGCCTGAGAATGATCGTGGAATCATGTATTCATTATAAGACATTTGAGATGTCTAAGTATAATGGAGAATTGGTAAAATAAATGCTAGGCATTTGAGCTATCTGTGATTGATAGCGAGGTTGTGAAATCAGTATTAGATATTGAGATATCTATATTTGCATGTTTAATGAATTTGGAATCACTATCTGTTCATATTCGAGAATTAGGCATGCGATGAGTTAAATCAATGTGTTGATTTACTGATTTTTGAGATTTGATGAGTTTGATGATTGTGAGAACAGGGACAGTACACGGAATCCCGGATGAGGACGTTACCATCCAGGGAGTATCATTTAAATTCATTAGTATTTACTTTTGTTGTAAATTATGAATTTCATTATTGTGATTATGAGATTTTGTGTATTGGTATGCTCACCCCGTTGGGGGCTGTCTTTGTTGGGGCAGGTGAACAGGTACATCGATGGCTGTGGAGCTGAGCTCGAGCTGTTGATTGGATGTACTCCCAGGATCGTGGTACCAGGGCTTGATGGAGCACGGTATCGTATAGAGTACTTATATACACCCGAGAGTTATATACATATTCATGATGCTCGCATGTGAGCACGATTATACTTGTATATGGGTTGTATATAAAGGCATGAGCCTTTCTCTCTTTCATTCTATGTTGCATGCAATTAGAGGTAGAATTGCTAAATGATATGAGAGTCATTGGTGTATTTTGTGGGTGTTGAAGCCCACTCTTGTTGTCCTATTGTGTGGTGCTTTCCCTGGCTGGGAATTTACTTAGTATTTCTGTATTTTATTAAGTATTGTGCTTCCCTGGCCGGGAATTATGTTATGTGTTGTGCTTTTATTTCGGGATAGCTCAATTTATGGGGAGACTCTGCCCAAATTTTTATAAAAGTCCACAATGTGAAAAGTGGCACAAAGGGGATGGAAATGGGCGAACTTTATGAGTCTATTTGTTGTTAGGCTGATGATCTTATAACATTGGGTATTAAAGAAAATTTTGTAATTGCCATTCAATGGTAAAGTATCATCTGAGTTTCCCGATTGAGTTTTATTGAAAGCATGTGCCACATATAAGGGTTAATACACTAATCAAGGGTTAAGGGCTTGGGGTCCTTACATTAGTGGTATCAGAGCAGTGGTTGCTCATTGGGGCTGTTAAGGGCCTATGAAGTTATTGATAGCACATATTTATGCATGATGGCATTAATGTTGTACGACATGACTAATTGTTTATGTGCTTTTATGATATGAAAAGTGGTATTGCTAACCATTGTGGTTACAGGAATCGTGTGCGACGCGATAGGATGGCATTAGTGGTAATGTCTGGCACTCCGTATGTTATGTGCCAAGGAATCTGGTTTCTAAGAAAATCAGGTAAAGGGATATTTCCGAGGTAACATGTCTTGGTATACGTATTGACTTGCAAGTGGTTGCATATATGCATTGGATGTTTGATGCATAGCGTATATGGCTATTGTTGCTAACCATGATGGTTGCAGGTTACAGGAAATATGGAGTATAAAAAGGAATGATGATTATACATTCCAGGAGTTTTGCTTATCACAGTGAGAATTTTTATACTTACGCTATACCGCTAAAAATGTGGAGCGGGAGGGGGGAGGCTCGCTTGCACATGGAGGCGGGGTATTCCATACGAAGCGAGGATGAGATACCGCTTGTATGAAGAAGCGAGGATGAGATGCCGCTTGTTAGGATGATGATTCATTCCTTTGTGATGACACGGATGATAGCGGTGATGTATTCCGCTGTGTCGATCTATATTCATTCCTTTGTGATGACACGGATGATAGCGGTGATGTATTCCGCTGTGTCGAGGATGATGATTCATTCCTTTGTGATAACACGGATGATAGCGGTGATGTATTCCGCTGTGTTGATCTATATTCATTTCTTTATGAGGACACAGATGATAGCGGTGATGTATTCCGCTGTGTCGATCTATATTCATTTCTTTATGAGGACACGGATGATAGCGGTGATGTATTCCGCTGTGTCGATCTATATTCATTTCTTTATGAGGACACGGATGATAGCGGTGATGTATTCCGCTGTGTCGACTTATATTCATTTCTTTATGAGGACACGGGTGATAGCGACGATGTATCCGCTGTGTCGATGATGATGATTCATTCCTCTATGATGATGGGCGATGATTCATACCGCCAGACACATGTATAGCGATGAGATATTCCGCTGTGTCGGTTGATGATGGTTCACGCCGTTGAGCATATGTATATGATGATTACGATGACTCATTCTTCTATGAGGATTGGCGATGATTCGTGCCGCCGGATATGTTGATAGCGATGCCTCATTCCGCTATTATGTGGACGATGATTCATGCTCAGGTGTATAGCGAGGTTTCATGCCACTTATTATATGACGAGGTATCATGCCGTCGATTCTATAGCGATGGATTGTGCCGCTATGTATTCAGCACAGGATTTTGCCGCCTTCGAGTGATGGGTGCTGATTACGCACTATTATTGAGCGACGGAGACAGGTATGCCGCTATATGTTAGCGATGAGGTATGAGATATTGCTATTCTATTAGCATTATTGTAGCAGGCATGCGTTGATATACATGTTTTATTATGCCTATTTTACTAGCATGATGGTGGATGACATACGCTGATGTACATGGACCGTCACGAGTTGACTGGGTTGTTTAGATGTCATTGTTGACATGTATCGTCACTAGTTGACAATGCCTTAGATGCCATGAGTTGGCATGTGTCGTCAAGGGATGATGATGACGATGGTGTAGGAGATGTCTTATTAGACATGTATCATCGTTACGATGAACAATGCGTTGAGTATACGTATTCAGTGGTATGACTTGGGTGCCAGTACCGAGCACAAGGTGGTGTGTGCGTCACCGATTGACGTGACCCTTATACCGAGCGGGTTGCTCGAGGAATGGATGGATGCGCTGTACATGTGATTGTACCGCAGCTTATGTTTGGGGTGATCATATTACGAGTGGTGATACCCTTAAGGTATGCTCGTTGGAATGGCTTTTTGGCCATGTTTTTGACGACAGGAGTAATCATGGAGGAAATTACTCGCTTTCTGTCGATGTAACATGTGGTAGACATGGTCACACCACCCTTGAGGGTGTAGAATGGGTCCTAAGGGAGTAGGATCAGGTTATGTTAAGTACATAGGGACATTGGAGTGTCCAGGGTGTATCGGCATTAGAGGAACGTTGGGTACAGACCCACTACTCTATTGATTTTCTTCCCATAGTATGATATACCATGCGGAAACGTCCGTCTTGTTGGTAGGTTTGAGGTAAACCTAAAGAGGCAGAGACTAGTTTGTCTGCCGCGTGTGTGCAGTACCATGAGGGGCTTGCTAGAGCCGTTATACTGCTCGTTGGAACCAAGTTTGGCAAATCGTAAGGTGATACGATGTGGATTGTGGTGGACTCTAGTAGTCACCACGTCATTGAGGTTGAGGTTGTGTATGCCTCACTAAAACGTGTATACGTTTATGTTTAATCTTGGTGAGACTTGTCTGGGACAGCTCATGATGTTGGAGTACCAACAAGAGAGTCATCAAGTCGTTGTTGACTCGATCTGGGGAACCCGTGTATTTGGGATACAATAGGTGTTATTGTATCCAGTTTTTCGAACGGTGGTTCGAGACTTGTGGATCTCGAATTCGATGGCACTTCCCTTGTGGGGAAGGAGGTAGTATTATACCTATTTGGGAATATTTGAAAGATTCGGTAAGTTGGTCCATGTGGTGTTGATTTTGGGAATCACACCGTGTATTGTTAATCGTCGATTATCATTCTCCACGGGGTAGGGAATGACTCAGAATTGACAGTTGTGTTTGGGGCTTAGGGGTATGTTGTAGATACCCGAGCCAAGTGCATTGAGTATGCATGTGGTGTTCGTGCTTAGGCAGGTATACCGATGAGTATACGGATGCCAGTTGTTGATTTCCTTTTGTCAAGCATAGAGTTATGCTATTTTCGGATGGTTAAATCTCTGATGAGAGATATGGAACACCTTGAGATTGGGAATCTCCATGGCACGATGATTATGAGGGATAATCGTGAAGTTAGTTGACTTCCCTTGAGGAGGGATTATCTTGTGTGGGTTAAGGTATTTCCTTGTTGGTGTTTTCCTCCGAGTTATGCGATAGCCTTCCCAAGTTTGGATTGTTAAATCGTAGGATTATCAAGGGATGGCAGGAATTCGGATTGGTTGGGTGTCGCTGTCGACACAAGCGTTGAGGATGCATTGAGTTTATTGCATGTCCTTTCAGATTTTTAAACTCTGTGGAGTCTTGGTTGTTCATTTATGATCAGGATGTGATTCTTGGGATATCCGGAGGTGGACATCTTGTGAGATGTCTTTTGTGTGAATCTGTGGCCGTGAGTTGCCCAAATTGAGTTGCAATGATGCGACTGCTCCTTCGATGGAGGAGGTTTGAAAGTGGAAACCAGGTTTGGTATGTATACACCGTGGTATACTAGTGTTTCCCTCGTAACGATGTATGTTAGACATCGTGAGTAATGATAGAGATGTCATTGAATGACATCTACGATGGAATCGGGAGCGATTCGAATCCTTGCAGTTTCAGTTGACTAACTGCTTTTGGATTGTTAGCGTTGAGTTGTGCTGACGCTCTTTGACGTTATGATGGATTTGGAAGTCTATTCCACTCCAGAGTTTGACACGAGGTCAACGTTCTCACGGTTGAGGTGTCATTCAGGATGCGTTCTTACTAGTTGTATTAGAACTAAGGATGACTGTCCGATCTACGGTCGTAAGTATTGGTTGTTTTGCAGTCATGAGAGACTGACTTTTGGGATGAACCGCATCGAGGTACGTTTTGCCTCTTGGGTGATATGTTGGTTTTGGTAAGTCGCTCTGTTTCAGAGTTTGATGTGAGGTAAGTATCCTCGCGTTTATTAAGACGATTCTGATATGGTCAAGAATCGAGGTTATGGCTTCATGTTGTTGTGTAGCCTGGGTGTTACGTATTACACCGGTGCTAATTTCGAGGACGAAATTCTTTTAGTGGGGGATATTGTGATGACCAGGAATTATAGATGTTACAGGGATTATAGATGTTAATCTCAGAGTGTTAATAACCCCTAAAGTTGTTTTACTTAGCGATTTGGAGTTTAATCGCGGTGTTGGGCCTTCTGGGCTCGTCTATTTGGGTAGTTGGGATCGTTGGATCCCGAGGTTGAGATTGTATTCTCATTCCGGTGAAAAACCTATGAGTTGGGTTTTTAGTGTGACTCGGGATCTGGGGTGCTTAGTGTGGACACCGGTAGGGGGTTTTGGAGTTAGAGAGAGAATTTTTGAAAACAGATGATTTTTAATGAATCATGATGTATTTGTGGGACTATTAGTATTTCGGGGTATTTTTGCTATAAATACAAGTTGAACCCGAGATTTTAATTTTAGAAATCATTTTTCCCCTCCAACCCGTCACTCTCTCTCTCTCCCCGTCGGCCCCCGATTTCCCCAGCCCCCGCGCGCAAAAGCGGTGCGCCCGCCGCCGTCCGGCCGCCGTTCTGCGCGTCCGACCCATCGTTGGATTCGTCTCGTCCAGGCGCAGCTTTCCACACCGGCAATTTGAAGTTTCGTCGCGTTTTGCGTTCGAATTTTTGCAGAAAAGCACCGATGCCCAAATTCTAGGGTTCGTCGATTTCGACCGATTTTCCTTCCGATTTTCGATTGGGTAACCTTCCTTACCCCTTTTTCATGCTTCTCATGTAATTCCCTACCATTTTGTGATTTATGGTTCGATTTAATTTTCGAATTTCGTGAGGGTTGGGGTTCGAATTTGGGGGTTTTGGCAGGAGTGTGGCGATTCTTGTTATGGGTCGTTTATTACATGTTTTAGATGTATTATGGTGCTTGGTTGGGTTCGAATTGGTGATGTTAGGGTTCGAATTTTTAGGGATGGCTCTTGAGCAATTTTCGATAATGTCTCATTCGATTTCCCTCCCTGCATGTGCTCCACCCCGAGTCTTTTAAATTGTTAATTGTCGTGTGTTGGCAATATTTTGAGGGTTATGGATGTGCTTGAGCATGGGTTACATGTTCGTAAATAATTGTGAATTATTTATCGTGTTAGCACATCATTTCTCGGAGCATGGAACTCGAGCAAGGTTTGGCTCGGACTTCGGAGATTTAAGGTACGTGCGACGTACGAGCATTTCTTTATATGAGAGCATTTGTGAAATGCATAATGTATTTTGATTGCATTGAATAATTGTGCGTATGGTTATATATATATATATGTTGATATAGCCAAAGAACGACCAAATCTTGATATCGCCGCCACAAGCGTGCGTGACACTAGAGTAGGATAACTCTTACAAGGTATATGGGGTACTGGATGTATATGACCAATGTAGGGCATTGAGATGCCTGAGAATGATCGTGGAATCATGTATTCATTATAAGACATTTGAGATGTCTAAGTATAATGGAGAATTGGTAAAATAAATGCTAGGCATTTGAGCTATCTGTGATTGATAGCGAGGTTGTGAAATCAGTATTAGATATTGAGATATCTATATTTGCATGTTTAATGAATTTGGAATCACTATCTGTTGATATTCGAGAATTAGGCATGCGATGAGTTAAATCAATGTGTTGATTTACTGATTTTTGAGATTTGATGAGTTTGATGATTGTGAGAACAGGGACAGTACACGGAATCCCGGATGAGGACGTTGCCATCCAGGGTGTATCATTTAAATTCATTAGTATTTACATTTGTTGTAAATTATGAATTTCATTATTGTGATTATGAGATTTTGTGTATTGGTATGCTCACCCCGTTGGGGGGTACATCGATGGCTGTGGAGCTGAGCTCGAGCTGTTGATTGGATGTACTCCCAGGATCGTGGTACCAGGGCTTGATGGAGCACGGTATCGTATAGAGTACTTATATACACCCGAGAGTTATATACATATTCATGATGCTCGCATGTGAGCACGATTATACTTGTATATGGGTTGTATATAAAGGCATGAGCCTTTCTCTCTTTCATTCTATGTTGCATGCAATTAGAGGTAGAATTGCTAAATGATATGAGAGTCATTGGTGTATTTTGTGGGTGTTGAAGCCCACTCTTGTTGTCCTATTGTGTGGTGCTTTCCCTGGCTGGGAATTTACTTAGTATTTCTGTATTTTATTAAGTATTGTGCTTCCCTGGCCGGGAATTATGTTATGTGTTGTGCTTTTATTTCGGGATAGCTCAATTTATGGGGAGGCTCTGCCCAAATTTTTATAAAAGTCCACAATGTGAAAAGTGGCACAAAGGGGATGGAAATGGGCGAACTTTATGAGTCTATTTGTTGTTAGGCTGATGATCTTATAACATTGGGTATTAATGTAAGGAACCTAATCCTTAAGTGCGGAATCAAGGCATAATAGAGCTAATATAAATGATCAGAGTGAGAAATAACGTGTTGAGTCTATGAGCTTAAGCATTACATGCCAAAATAAGGACTACTAAATGGATTAATTACATTCCAATCAATGAATGTTCAATTATAGTTTTATACTACTCCTAGAGTAGATACTATTCAAATAATCCTGTCCTTCAAGTCTCAAAAGCATCCTCAAAAGCTCACCATCTCAACCCGTCTAGCCCTTCTATCATGCCAAACGTGTACCTACAAGGACAACCCCCAAACATGAGCAATAATAATCATTCATATTCAATACAATATGAAGATAAAGCGTAAATGCATAATCATAATAAAACACTTCCTATTTTCCCATGCATTTCAAACGCTTCCCGTTTGGTTGTCCCTGTACCATAACTCATGAGTATAATCAATAGATTATTTTTAATGGTCTAAACATGTCATGAACATATACCATTGATGTGACTAGAAATAGACACATCTATTGAGTTTAATTGTTTACGATTTGGTATATTTTGATGGGTAAATTGATACATATGCTACCTAATCGTATATTTGTGTAAATGTAGGGAAAGGTGAAGAAATCAAGCTAAAATGATGAAAGAAGCAATAAAGTTGAAGAAAAGAGGAAAAAACCAGAATCCAAGACACATGTTGCTCCTTTCTCCTCAAATTTCTATATGTTTGAGCCATGTTTTGGAAATGTGGTCCATAGAAAAGTTGTAGAACTTTGAGTTATCTTCGCGTGGACAGCTGATTCATCGAATTCGGAGTTCGGACGAGAAAGTTACGGCCAAAATACGAAACTCGCCAGAAAATTTGATGACAGGCGTAATTACGCCATTCACAGGCGTAATTACGCCAACGCTACGGCATTGACAGGCGTAGCTACGCCATTTTACGCGTATTTACGCCTGAAGAGTTTTGAAAGTGTAAAATTCTTGATTTCTTTCCTTCCCACATGGATTTTACCCTACTCCATCAGCCTCCATACCTCATATACACGATTTTTACCTCATATTAAGCATAATTTCATACCTTAGAATAATTTTTAGATTTTAGAGATTTTTCCTTTCAACTTTTGTGAAGAACGAGGACGGAATCGACAAGCCGGAATCGTGCTTCCTTTTAGTAACTATTTCTTCTCCTATTAGTTTGATGTTTTTTAGATTAATTTTGATTGTTTTTAATCTAGTTATGAGTAGCTAAATACTTTTGTGATTCTCGGTTTAGGAAAACGATACATTGGATGTTTACGATTCTTGTGAGATAAGTTTTGATTGTTGTTTTTCTTTGAGTATCAATTATTTTTCTGATTTGATTTTTCATAATTGTTATGCATGATTGTTGGATTGATCACCTAGCTATCGTTCATACAATTTAACGCTAAATTAGATATCAAATACGGAATCGTTTGATCCCTCTAATTTACGAAGCAACTAAGATTAATTAAATTCCGCTTGTGAGTTTGTTAAATTCTTAAGAAAAACAATTGACTAGATTAAACATAGACGCTTGGATTATGTTGTTTAGCTTCATCGATCTCACTAGTTCATATGCTATCATCGATTTAAATCTTAATCGCTTGTATTTTGATTGATTGTTTGATAAGGGTTAAACTAGAACGCTTGTGCTACTTAACTAAACTTAAGGTGAGATAGGACTTTGATTATTGGATTAAACGTCCACGATGAATATTCATAAGAAAATTGAATCATATGTGTAGATCGATGACCAAGATAGTAAACACCAATTGTAAAGTTAACCGAAAACCGAGAATCGCTCTTTTCTCATAAGTTAACACAAAGATATAACCTTCCTCGTGGGATCGATCCCTACTCACGCTACTACATTCATTACTGTTATTAACTTGAGAGGGTTAATTTGGGCGTACGCGATAAACGCTACCAAATTTTGGCGCCGTTGCCGGGGAAGGCAATTTTATTAATTTGTGTTAACTTTTATTGATATTCTTCTTCCCGTGCTTTTTACCTGTTTGTTCATGCACGCAGGCGATTTTTCATTTGAGGAGAACGAACATCAATTCGATCCCGAGATAGAAAGGACCTTATACCACCTACGAAGAGAAAATCGAAGACAAGTGAAAGAAGAAGAGGAAAGGACCATCATGGCGGAGAATCAAAGCCTACGACAGCTAGCTAATCCTACTTTGGATCAACAACCTCTCTGCATAACCTTTCCTACACTTGCTACTAATATAAATTTTGAATTAAAATCTGGCCTAATACATCTTTTACCTTCTTTTCATGGCCTTGCAGGTGAGGATCCGCATAAGCATTTGATGGAATTCCATGTAGTGTGCACTACGATGAAGCCGACTGGAATAACCGAGGAACAAATCAAATTACGAGCTTTTCCGTTCTCTTTGAAGGACGCGGCTAAAGATTGGCTCTTCTATTTACCTTCTGGATCCATCACTACATGGAACGAGCTGAAAAGAACCTTCTTGGAGAAATACTTTCCTGCATCAAGAGCGACGAATATCCGCAAAGATATATACGGCATTAGACAACTCCATGAGGAATCACTGCATGAATATTGGGAGCGCTTCAAGAAGCTTTGTGCAAGCTGCCCTCAACATCAGATAAGTGAACATTTACTGATTCAATATTTTTATGAGGGTCTTTTGCCAAATGACAGGAATTTGGTGGACGCTGCTAGTGGAGGAGCATTTGTAGATAAGACGCCAACGGAAGCAAGACACTTGATTGCGAACATGGCAGCCAACTCTCAACAGTTTGGAACTGCTCGGTCGGACCATAAACTTAGGAAGCAAGGCGAGGTAAATGTTTCTAGTCTCGAACAACAATTGATTGACTTAACAGGTATCGTGAAACAACTTGCAATGGGGATTGGACAAAGTGCTAAGGTATGTGGGATTTGTGCACTACCGAATCATCCAACTGACGCTTGCCCCACACTTCAAGAACCTTCAATTGAGGAAGCAAATGCGGCAGGCGGATTTCCGGGACAACCACAACGGAAGTATGATCCCTATTCTAGCACTTACAACCCAGGATGTCGAGATCATCCAAATTTGAGATATGGGAATCAAAATGAGCCACAGATGCAACAACACCCACCACCATATAGACCACCATTCCAAAGGCCACAACAAGCCATTCCAACCCCAACACCAGGTGAGTATTTAGAAAATATTGTTAAGGAACTTGCTAATGAATCTCTAAAATTTCAACAGGAGACAAGAGCAAGCATCCAAAGCTTGACTACTCAAATGGGACAGATGGCAACAGAAATAAATCGCATTGATTCTCAAAGTTCAAACACTCTCCCGTCACAACCAGTAGTGAATCCAAGGGAGAATGCAAGCGCAATTAAACTAAGGAGTGGGAAAGAACTCGAGATAGAAGATGAGAAGAAAGAGATCAAGCCTACGGAAAACAATTCCATGCAAGAAGAAGAACCAAAAGGTGAGTCTCCTCCACTCCGTGAGTATAAGATTGAACCCCCTTTCCCTCTCGCATATCAGGAAGATAGGAGGAATGAAAGCATCAAGGACCTATACGAAACATTTCGAAGATGTGAGGTGAACATTCCACTGTTGGATGCGATAAAGCAAGTGCCGCGCTATGCAAAGTTCTTAAAGGAGTTGTGCACCGCCAAGAGGAAACAAAGGCTTAAAGGATGCCGCAAGGTTGAGTTGGGGGAGAACATCTCAGCGGTCATCCAAAGGAAAATCCCTACCAAGTGCAAGGACCCAGGTATGTTCACCATTCCATGCACAATTGGCACAACACGTCTTGAAAAAGCTATGCTAGATCTAGGAGCATCGATAAATGTCATGCCATACTCTCTCTATGCTTCTTTGAATCTAGGACCTTTAAGTGAAACAAGGGTAGTTGTTCAGTTAGCAGATAGATCTAATGCATACCCTAGGGGAATTTTAGAAGATGTCTTAGTACAGGTAAATGAGTTGGTATTCCCCGCTGATTTTTATGTGCTTGATATGGCAAAGGGGGACAATAATAGTCCTATATTGTTAGGGAGACCCTTCTTGAAAACATCCAAGACTAAGATAGATGTTCATAGTGGCACACTTACGATGGAGTTTGATGGTGAGGTCGTTAAATTCAATATACATGATGCCATGAAATATCCTTGTGATGATGATGATACTGTTTATTCTATCGATATTATTGATTACTTGTCCCAAGGGATCTTTGAGACTGCAGGTAAAGACGAGTTGGAGATAGCCCTCACCACCCCTCTAGATCATTTTGAGGACGAGTTGCCACTTGGCGATGAAGTGGAACACAACATCACTGCGTTGGATACCACGCCCGAGATACAAGGTAACATTTCATTTGTGTCATTGCCTATTCCTAACTCTAGACCTCTCCCTTCTGTATCGCAGGCACCAACTACTGCATTGAAGCCATTACCAAGTCACCTAAAGTATGTGTTCCTTGGAGAAGGAAACACATTACCGGTGATAATCTCTAGCAAGTTGGGAGATAGCCAAGAGAAGGAGCTCATTCAAGTGCTAGAGGAGCACAAGACCGCGATAGGATGGACCATTGCTGACATCAAAGGAATAAGCCCCTCGACATGCATGCATAGGATTCTACTTGAAGAAGGATCAAAACCTACACGCCAACCGCAAAGGAAACTCAACCCACCGATGATGGAAGTAGTGAAAGAAGAAATCTTAAAGCTTCTTGCAGTTGGAATGATATACCCTATTTCTGATAGCCAGTGGGTCAGCCCTGTCCAAGTAGTTCCAAAGAAGACTGGCATTACAGTGGTGAGGAACAAAGACGATGAATTAGTGACCACCCGCATTCAGAATGGGTGGAGAGTTTGCATCGACTACCGCAAATTGAACACCGTGACCCGCAAGGACCATTTTCCATTGCCCTTCATTGATCAAATGCTTGAAAGGTTAGCATGTCATTCTTATTACTATTTTCTTGATGGATATTCCGGTTATTTTCAGATTGCGATTGCTCCGGAAGATCAAGAAAAAACTACGTTCACATGCCCCTTTGGAACCTTCGCTTATAGGCGCATGCCCTTTGGACTTTGCAATGCACCGGCCACATTTCAACGGTGTATGGTTAGTATATTTTCTGAGTTCACTGAGCACATATTAGAGGTATTCATGGATGACTTTACTGTTTATGGTGACTCATTCAATGCTTGTCTAACTAACCTTACCCTTGTCCTAAAGCGTTGCATAGAAACAAACCTTGTGCTAAATTCTGAAAAATGCCACTTTATGGTAGAGCAAGGTATTGTTTTGGGTCATGTGGTCTCATCAAAGGGTATAGAGGTAGATAAAGCGAAAATTGATATTATTCAGTCTCTACCTTATCCTATTTGTGTGCGGGATGTACGTTCTTTGATTGGCCATGCAGGTTTCTATCGGAGGTATATCAAGGACTTCGCTAAGATAGCATCACCATTGTGCAAATTATTGCAAAAGGATGTGGCATTCGAGTTTGATGAGGTGTGCAAGACTGCATTTGACACATTGAAGGCGTCATTGACATCCACACCAATTATCCAACCGCCTGATTGGAGCAAGCCATTTGAGATCATGTGTGATGCAAGCGATTATGCAGTAGGCGCTGTTTTAGGCCAAAAGATTGGAAAGATTTCCCATGCCATCTACTATGCCTCCATGACCTTGAATGATGCTCAGCGGCACTATTCCACTACTAAAAAGGAGCTATTAGCTGTTGTATTTTCTTTAGAAAAATTTCGATCTTATTTGCTCGGTGCTAAAGTTGTTGTTTATTCTGATCATGCAGCTCTTCGCTACTTGATGACGAAGAAGGAGGCAAAGCCAAGGCTGATAAGATGGATCTTACTTTTGAGTGAATTTGATGTTGAAATCAAAGACAAACGAGGCGCAGAAAATAAAGTGGCGGACCACCTAAGTCGTTTGGTTAATGTGAATGATACACCGTGTCTAAAAGAAGAATTCCCGGATGAACGACTATTTGCTGTACACAACATTTTACCATGGTATGCAGGTATTGCTAATTTTTTGGCCACTAACACTTTTCCTAATGGATTGAATAGGAATCAACGCGGGAAAATTCGAAGCGACGCCAAGTATTATGTTTGGGATGAGCCATACTTATGGAAACATTGTGCGGATCAAGTCATCAGGCGTTGCATTCCGGACAATGAGGTATCTTCTATACTCCGTTTTTGTCATTCCCATGAGGTTGGTGGCCACTTTGGAGCCAAAAGAACGGCACACAAGGTATTAGAATGTGGATTCTTTTGGCCAACTTTATTTCATGATGCATATAATTTCTGCAAATCATGCCATGAGTGTCAAAAGACAGGCAACATATCTCAACGAAATGAGATGCCCCAACAACCCATACTTTATTGTGAAATCTTTGATGTAAGGGGCATCGACTTCATGGGACCATTTCCACAATCTTTTGGCCACATTTACATTTTACTTGCTGTGGATTATGTGTCGAAATGGGTGGAAGCTTTAGCCACCCATACTGATGATTCGAAAGTGGTTGCAGGTTTTATAAAGCATAACATTTTCTCTAGGTTTGGGACTCCAAGAGCAATCATAAGTGATCGAGGCGCCCATTTTTGCAACAGGACGGTGGAGAGTCTATTAAAGAAGTACCATGTGACACACAAGGTGTCCACCGCCTACCATCCGCAAACAAATGGACAAGCTGAAGTTTCAAATCGAGAAATCAAATCTATCTTGGAAAAGACGGTGAATCCCACTAGAAAGGATTGGAGCTTGAGACTAGACGATGCACTATGGGCTTATCGAACGGCATACAAAACGCCAATAGGTATGTCTCCTTATAGACTAATCTTTGGTAAACCCTGTCATTTGCCTGTAGAGTTGGAGCATCGAGCATTTTGGGCCATCAAGCACTTAAACATGGCTATGGACAAGAGCGGGGAACATAGAAAGCTGCAATTGCAAGAATTAGAAGAGATCCGCAATGATGCGTATGAAAGTGCCAAGCTTTACAAAGAAAAAACGAAGACATTTCATGACAAGATAATCTCGAGGAAGGAATTTGTCGTTGGTCAAAAAGTCCTCCTCTACCTTTCCCGCCTTCGTCTCTTTCCAGGTAAACTACGTTCTCGATGGGTTGGACCTTTTATAGTAACTGCTGTTTTTCCACATGGTGCAGTTGAAGTCCAAAGCCTAGCAAAAGATAAGACATTCAAAGTGAACGGACATAGACTGAAACCATACTATGAAGGTTTCCATGCCACTAAAGAAGGAGAAATGGATCTCGAAGATCCACCAAGCATCACGTAATCCATGAACTGGCGTCGGGCCACCGACGTTAAATAGAGGCGCTGATTGGGAGGCAACCCAAGGGGAGTTAGTTTCCCTTTCCTTTTATTTTTATTGCTTTAGTAGTTAGACTTTTCTCTTTCCTTGTATTTTTGCCTTACATTGGGGACAATGTAAGATTTAAGTATGGGGGAGGGATTAGTGGTGTGTTGTTGTTTTTCTTATTACAAAAATACAAAAAAAAAAAAATTGAAAATTTTGAAAATTTTGAGCTCATAGCTAGTAATGAACACATGCTTAGAATCACTAGCCCATGATGAAATCTAATTGATATCATGCATGCTTTTGAACATAGGTGAATTGTTAACCTTGGAACACTTTGAACTCTAATGCAAAGTTTACTTTAACTTAGTAGTGAATGTTTTGAGCACATTATTGTCATGGCTTGTGAAGTGTGCATAGCTTAGTGAAGATTGTGTGAACTTTGTAATAGTCTTAAGAAGTCTCTAATACATGCTAGAACTTAACTACATGCTCTTTGAGGCGTATGTCTAGACTACTTGCAAACATGAAAGTGATATAGGCAATCTTTGATGCGTTTGAGCCTTTCAAGCCTACCATGTAAATAAAATCAATCTCTAGTACCCTTTTTGTGCTTTAATGTAAAAGAATGGTAGTATGCTAAGCATACTAAAGACCCCCATTCAACATTCCTTGACTAGCTTATCATCCTACCCTTTTAGCCTAAATGTGATTTCAATCCATACCTTTTAAGGGAGTATGATGTATTTCATTCAAATGCACTTGGGAATCATTGAAGTATATTTGTGAACTTTATTGTCAAAAGAATGAAATACATGAAAGAAAAGGAATGCCTTGAGGAAATAGATAAAAATATGACTCCAAGGGGAGCCAAGGCACAAAAGAAGAAAAATGTTGAAACAAAAGTTGAAAATTCAAGCAAAAAGAGAAGTTTTAGTGTGCATATCATCATACTCTCTTACTTGATATATCTTTATCCTTTCTTTCATAAGCCAATACCTAGGCCAAGCTACAAGCTAATAAAGACCTACTTGATTTATGTTTGCAAAGTAGCTAAGATAGTGGAGAAGAGTGTGCAAGTGAGCTTATACTTGTGTTAGTGTATGACTTGAACTATTGTGGATTTACATATTTTGGAGCTATAATTTGTACACAACACTTGTTTATGACCACACACACACGTTCACTATTTTGTTGAGTATGAAATGTATAGGGATTGAACTTGTTCCACTGTTAACTTTTCACCGCCTTTCATTACTGTGCATGTTAAAATTGTTGAGGCATTAAAGTGAGGATAAGTTGCTTTGTTATGAACCTATGAGCTAACCAAAAATATTGTAGTTTTTATTTGTTTACTCGAGGTCGAGTAAAGAGTAAGTATGGGGGTGTTTGATGTGACTAGAAATAGACACATCTATTGAGTTTAATTGTTTACGATTTGGTATATTTTGATGGGTAAATTGATACATATGCTACCTAATCGTATATTTGTGTAAATGTAGGGAAAGGTGAAGAAATCAAGCTAAAATGATGAAAGAAGCAATAAAGTTGAAGAAAAGAGGAAAAAACCAGAATCCAAGACACATGTTGCTCCTTTCTCCTCAAATTTCTATATGTTTGAGCCATGTTTTGGAAATGTGGTCCATAGAAAAGTTGTAGAACTTTGAGTTATCTTCGCGTGGACAGCTGATTCATCGAATTCGGAGTTCGGACGAGAAAGTTATGGCCAAAATACGAAACTCGCCAGAAACTTTGATGACAGGCGTAATTACGCCATTCACAGGCGTAATTACGCCAACGCTACGGCATTGACAGGCGTAGCTACGCCATTTTACGCGTATTTACGCCTGAAGAGTTTTGAAAGTGTAAAATTCTTGATTTCTTTCCTTCCCACATGGATTTTACCCTACTCCATCAGCCTCCATACCTCATATACACGATTTTTACCTCATATTAAGCATAATTTCATACCTTAGAATAATTTTTAGATTTTAGAGATTTTTCCTTTCAACTTTTGTGAAGAACGAGGACGGAATCGACAAGCCGAAATCGTGCTTCCTTTTAGTAACTATTTCTTCTCCTATTAGTTTGATGTTTTTTAGATTAATTTTGATTGTTTTTAATCTAGTTATGAGTAGCTAAATACTTTTGTGATTCTCGGTTTAGGAAAACGATACATTGGATGTTTACGATTCTTGTGAGATAAGTTTTGATTGTTGTTTTTCTTTGAGTATCAATTATTTTTCTGATTTGATTTTTCATAATTGTTATGCATGATTGTTGGATTGATCACCTAGCTATCGTTCATACAATTTAACGCTAAATTAGATATCAAATACGGAATCGTTTAATCCCTCTAATTTACGAAGCAACTAAGATTAATTAAATTCCGCTTGTGAGTTTGTTAAATTCTTAAGAAAAACAATTGACTAGATTAAACATAGACGCTTGGATTATGTTGTTTAGCTTCATCGATCTCACTAGTTCATATGCTATCATCGATTTAAATCTTAATCGCTTGTATTTTGATTGATTGTTTGATAAGGGTTAAACTAGAACGCTTGTGCTACTTAACTAAACTTAAGGTGAGATAGGACTTTGATTATTGGATTAAACGTCCACGATGAATATTCATAAGAAAATTGAATCATATGTGTAGATCGATGACCAAGATAGTAAACACCAATTGTAAAGTTAACCGAAAACCGAGAATCGCTCTTTTCTCATAAGTTAATTCATCTAGTTTAATTTTGCATCATAGTAGTAGTATTATTCAATTGATTTCAAAAACCCCTTTTTATTTTTCGTTTGCATAAGTTAACACAAAGATATAACCTTCCTCGTGGGATCGATCCCTACTCACGCTACTACATTCATTACTGTTATTAACTTGAGAGGGTTAATTTGGGCGTACGCGATAAACGCTACCAACCATTTCATCAATACCAAATACTGATCACCAATCCCTAGTCTGTCCATCACAATGTATTTTAATGCCCCTCGCTTATTTACATATAGGCGGCATAGGATAACCTCGCTTCAATGGACTGCGGGACTCCCACCCCTCGCCTCTCATTGAGCGGCAAATACCCTTTCCTCGCCCTATATGATAACCACGCTCAAATGTGACATGCGGCGCTCCCACCCCTCGCTTCACATTTAGCGGAACCAAACCAAATAGCGGCAAGCATTAAAATCATCAAGGGATGACCACGACTCATGGGATATGCACCAATAATCATATGCATCTATAAACATCATGCATAACATGTATTTGCATCCACAATGCAATACCACATATATACTTGCATCCACAATGCATAACAATAAGTATATAAGATACATGTACCGTTCGGGTGCCCGTACGTCCACTACGTACCTTTCCAAAATGTAGGATATGGTAGGACTTCAATGCCTTGGCTGTGTTGCCACCTGGGTTGGTTCTACACATTCACAAATATCAATATTAGAACCCAATAATAGTCCAATACCAAAAATCCTACAAAAATAACCAAAAACACCATTTTTGGTGTCTCGCGATCGATCGCCATAAGGCCCCGATCGATCGCGAGACCTCACTGTCTCGGGCAACAAATTTAAGCAATCCGCGATCGATCGCGGAGCTTGCGCCGATCGATCGCGGCCTCGCCGATCGATCGCGCCAAACTCGCGATCGATCGCTGAAGCTCACTGCCTCAGCTATGTTGCTCGCGATCGATCGCGAGAAGGCGCCGATCGATCGCCGAGCTCTGGGCATGCGGGGTTTGGGCACTATTCACCCATCTTCAACCCAATTCATACATACCCACAAACACCAACATCAACCAAACCCAACAACTCAAAACCAACAATAAACATCTACATAAACCCAAATATTTAACATCCACCCAAAATAATACCAAAACCACAACAACCCAACACAAACCCATTTTAAAACCCTTCAAACCATATCAAACTTAAACAAAACCTTACAAAAATAACCATGAGGTATCCATACCTCTTGGGGACCTCAAATCACCCAACAATCTCCACAAATCAAGATTTTTGAAAGGTTTCTCTTCACCCCCAAGCTTGAGCTCGAAAATTGGAAGGAGGAAGGGTTTGTGGATTTGATTTTGGTAAAGTTAAAAGTGAGAGTGGATGGTGGGGTTGGGGTAATAAAAGGTGTTGGTTTAATTAAAAATGCAACCCACAATTCATGGTGTATAAAACACCCCAACATGATATTTTTCAAAGCATTTACTCATAATGCACCAAATATCAATTAAACACATGATTCCCAATTAATTGCTAACCAGGGCAAATAAATCATGCTTCCAATAATATTTACCCAACATGCACCACATGCACCCTGAAATGCTACCCCGGGTCATTCTAACATGTGACTAAGCATTTCCGCATAATAATAAATAAATCCAATGCATAATTAATTACCACATAATTAATCATATAAGCACAATTATTGCCCAAATGCAATTAACCATTTCGGGGATATCACAATACTCCCCTACTTATAAGATTTCGTCCTCGAAATCACATGCACTTACCCCAAAAAGGAAACTAAACATAAACACATACCAGAGAATAGTTCCGGGTAGTGCTGCACCATATGCCGCTCCGTCTCCCACGTAGCCTCCTCGACACCCCTGCGATCCCACTGAACCTTGATCATAGGTATCACTTTGTTCCGAAGTCTACGGTATGCTCGATCCAGAATTCTGACAGGCCGTTCCACATAAGATACATCTGATTCTAACTGAACTTCGGAAGGCTGTAACACATGCGACGGATCCGGCTCATACTTCCGCAGCATAGACACATGAAACACATCATGTATACCAGATAAAGAAGGTGGCAAAGCCAGTCGGTAAGCTAAGGTGCCAATGCGCTGCAAAATCTCGTACGGTCCAACATACCTCGGAGACAGTTTCCCGCGCATCCCAAATCCCACAACGCCTCTGAAAGGCGAGATCTTCAAAAAGACCTTATCTCCCAACTGAAATTCCAACGGTCTCCGCCGTTTATTTGCATAAGCTGCCTGTCTGTCCTGGGCCGCTTTCATTTTCTGCCTTATCGTCTTTATCTTCTCTTCCATTTCCCGAATCAACTCCGGTCCTCCGACCGATTTGCGGTCCAAATCATCCCAACACAAGGGTGATCTACACCGTCTGCCATAAAGAGCTTCAAACGGAGCCATCTGAATACTCGCCTGTAGCTATTGTTATACGAAAACTCTACCAAAGGCACTGAATCCTGCCAAGAGGCATCGAACTCCAAAACACAAGCTCTTAACATGTCCTCGAGCGTCTGAATAGTGCGCTCGGTCTGGCCATCCGTCTGAGGATGATAAGCAGTGCTCAATCTGATCTCAGTTCCCAAAGCTGACTGAAGGCCTTCCCAAAAATGAGATGTGAATCGCGGATCTCGATCTGACACTATGGAAACGGGGATCCCATGCAATCTCACCACATCTCTAATATATAACTGCGCCATCCTCAAAAAGGTGAAAGTCATGCTATAGGGGATAAAGTGGGCTACCTTAGTCAATCTGTCCACAATCACCCAAATAGCATCGAAGCCTGAAGCACTCCTCGGCAAATGAGTCACGAAGTCCATGGAAATGTGTTCCCACTTCCACTTCAGTATCTCCAAGCTTCTCAATTCGCCGCCAGGTCTCTGTCTCTCTGCCTTAACTTGTTGGCAGATCAAACACCTCTTCACAAAAGCGACGACATCAGATTTCATCCTTTTCCACCAAAACTGGCCACGCAGATCTCTGTACATCTTCTTCCCGCCTGGGTGGATGCTAAGTCTGCTACTGTGAGCTCGCTCCAAGATCCCTTTACGCAGCTCCGGCGTACTCGGAACCACCCAACGGTTCCCCAATCTCAAGGATCATTCATCTGCCACCCTGAACTTCGTTGGCTGACCAAGATGTACTAGAGATAACCACCTCTGAACCTCATCATCTGACCTCTGAGCTCTCCTGATGTTCTCATAGATATCTGGCTCAGCTAGCAAAGTCGATACATACACAGGCGATGCATCCATGTCAAAGTCATAGCCCAAATGACAATAGGAGGTCATCATAGCCGACAAATGAATGACGTCCTCAGCAGAACTCCTCACTTTCCGGCTCAAAGCGTCTGCTGTCAAATTGGCTTTCCCCGGATGGTACTCTATCTCGCAATCATAGTCCTTGAGTAGGTCCATCCATCTCCTCTGCCTCATGTTCAGCTCTGCCTGAGTGAATAAAAATTTGAGGCTCTTGTGATCCGTGTATATGGTAAATGAAGTACCATACAAATAATGCCTCCAAATCTTCAGGGCGAAGATGATAGCCGCCAATTCCAAGTCATGTACTGGATATCTGGTCTCATGCGGCTTCAACTGCCTCGATGCATAAGCTACCACATGCTTATCTTGCATCAGAACACATCCAAGGCCCTGCAGCGATGCATCAGTATACAGAACAAATCTGGAGTTCTCCGTCGGGATCACTAACACTGGCGCCGTCGTCAACCGGTGCTTCAACTCCTGGAAGCTCTCCTCACAAGCTTCTGACCAAAAGAAAGGCACTCCTTTCTGAGTCAACTGTGTCAACGGCTTGGCAATCTTCGAAAAGCCCTCGACAAAGCGCCGATAATACCCGGCCAAACCAAGAAAACTCCGAATCTCAGGCACAGAAATGGGGGCAGCCCACTCCATCACAGCCTCAATCTTCTTGGGATCTACAGATATCCCGCTGCTCGATATGACATGCCCCAGAAACACTACACTGCTCAGCCAAAATTCACACTTACTGAGCTTAGCATACAACTGATGCTCTCTGAGAATCTGAAGCACTGTCCTCAAGTGTTTCACATGCTCTTCCTCACTCCGGGAGTAGATAAGAATATCGTAAATAAACACAATGATGAACTGATCAAGATACGGCTGAAACACCCTGTTCATCAGACTCATAAAGACTGCTGGAGCATTCGTCACGCCGAACGGCATCACTAGGAACTCATAATGCCCGTATCGAGTCCGGAATGCTGTCTTCTGCACATCTTCCTCTCTGACTCGAATCTGATGATACCCGGATCTCAAATCAATCTTGCTATACACCCTGGTACCTTGCAACTGATCAAACAAGTCATCTATCCTTGGAAGAGGATACTTGTTCTTCACTGTAGCCTTATTCAGTTGCCGGTAATCGATACACAACCGCATCGAACCGTCCTTCTTTTTCACAAAGAGAACTGGTGCGCCCCATGGCGACACGCTCGGGCGTATATATCCCTTGTCCAGGAGATCCTGCAACTGTTCTTTCAACTCCCTCAATTCTGCCGGTGCCATCCTATAAGGTGCACGAGAGATAGCGGATGTCCCTGGCAACAGCTCGATCCCAAACTCGACTTCCCTAGCCGGTGGGAATCCTGGGATCTCTTCTGGGAATACATCAGCAAACTCTGCCACTACTGACACATCCTCAACTTTCAATTCTTTACTCTTCCCAGACGTGTCCACGGCATAGATGAGATAGCCCGTGTGACCACGTTCCAACAACTGAGTCATCTTGATCGCTGAAATCAACGGAATCTTCGCACGAGAACCGTTGCCATAGAAAGTCCACTGACTGCCCAATTCAGGTCTGAACTTCACTGTCCTCTGCCGGCAATCTACCACTACCTGATATCTGTTCAGAATATCAATACCCAAGATGCAGCCGAAGTCTGACATACCCAAAACGATCAAGTCTGCCTTCAACTCGTTGCCCTCAAAATAAATGAGGCAGTCTGCCATGAACTGATCAGCAACGACATTTCTTCCAGTGGGTGTCGAGACAAGGAGAGGCGTGGGTAGAGAAGACGTGCGCATATGGTGTCTTTCCACAAAACCCACCGATACAAAAGAATGGGAGGCACCTGTATCGATCAAAATAAAAGCAGGGTACGTAAATAAATGACACGTACCGGCGATCACCTCCTCTGGGGCTGCCTGTGCCTGCTCCCTGGTCAGTGCATACACCTGCCCCTGGGGTGGTCCTACTGTCTGACCTCCCGATGGTCGAGGCCCAAACTGCTGCCTCTGCTGCACTGTCCTATCCTCAAACCTCGGCCTGTTGCCCTGAAACTCAGACTGTCCTCCCCGTGTGGGGCAATACCGAACGATGTGGCCCATCTTGCCACAGATATAACATGCAGGACACTTGTTTGAAGAATGTGGCCCTCCACAATTGTTGCACCTCGGCTCTCCCGGCCTATCCCCTTGTGAAGACCCTCGATTGGCCGTCCAATTGCCCTTCTTGCCATCCTGTTTCTGACCAAAGTGTTTCTTTCCACCATATCGCGAAGATGAAGAGGCACCACGGGGTTTAAATGGCTCTCCCCAAGGCCTCAAGCTGTCATTGGTTTGCCTCTGATGCGGTACCGGTGGTGGCATAGCACTAGCATAAGCTCCCACCCCAAGCTCGGCAAGCTCCGCCCTTGTGAGAGCATCATCAAAAGAAGTTGGGTTATTGGTAATAACCCGGTCATAGAGTTCCGGTCGCAATCCCTTCATAAAATTCCTCATCTTAGCGTGCCCACTGGTGGCAATGTGGGGAACGTACCTCAGCAATGAAGAGTACCGTGTGGCATAGTCTGCCACTGTCATGTTCCCCTGCTTCAGACTTGTAAATTCATCCTCCTTTGTCTGTCTCGCCGCAGCGGAGAAATATCGATTCAGAAACCTAGTCCTGAAGAGAGTCCAGTCAATCACAGCACCCAGTGCTCTCATTTCCATTACTGTGCTCCTCCACCACATCAGAGGTTTCTTGGCTAATTGAAACTCCGCCAGCCTCAGCCAAGCTGTCACAGCACAAGGAGCCGATACAAAGATCTGCTCAAGTCTTTCCAACCACTCTTCAGCCTCTTCTCCGGACTCTGTCCCCTCAAACCGGGGCGGATGATAAGATAGAAATTGTGTCAGACTGTTCTCACCCGGTAGCAATAACTGAACCACTGGTTCCATGCCTACGGCCGGTGGAGGTAGAGGGTTCGCCTGTCCGATACTTGCATTCACACTACCAACATCTCCAACTTCCTCATTAGCAGCCATGCTGTAATACAAATGTTAACAACAATTCCAAAGCAGTATATATATTATACCGTTAGATAACAGGAATGAGAATAAGCACGTTAGTATAACAGGATATACATTAATATGCACCACATGCATAAACATGCTTCAAATGTAAGCACCTAGCCTATCATGCTAAGGCTACCCTTCACTCGTTCCCGGGTTCTCTAACCACTGCTCTGATACCACTAATGTAAGGACCCTAATCCTTAAGTGCGGAATCAAGGCATAATAGAGCTAATATAAATGATCAGAGTGAGAAATAACGTGTTGAGTCTATGAGCTTAAACATTACATGCCAAAATAAGGACTACTAAATGGATTAATTACATTCCAATCAATGAATGTTCAATTATAGTTTTATACTACTCCTAGAGTAGATACTATCCAAATAATCCTGTCCTTCAAGTCTCAAAAGCATCCTCAAAAGCTCACCATCTCAACCCGTCTAGCCCTTCTATCATGCCAAACGTGTACCTACAAGGACAACCCCCAAACATGAGCAATAATAATCATTCATATTCAATACAATATGAAGATAAAGCGTAAATGCATAATCATAATAAAACACTTCCTGTTTTCCCATGCATTTCAAACGCTTCCCGTTTGGTTGTCCCTGTACCATAACTCATGAGTATAATCAATAGATTATTTTTAATGGTCTAAACATGTCATGAACATATACCATTTCATCAATATCAAATACTGATCACCAATCCCTAGTCTGTCCATCACAATGTATTTTAATGCCCCTCGCTTATTTACATATAGGCGGCATAGGATAACCTCGCTTCAATGGACTGCGGGACTCCCACCCCTCGCCTCTCATTGAGCGGCAAATACCCTTTCCTCGCCCTATATGATAACCACGCTCAAATGTGACATGCGGCGCTCCCACCCCTCGCTTCACATTTAGCGGAACCAAACCAAATAGCGGCAAGCATTAAAATCATCAAGGGATGACCACGACTCATGGGATATGCACCAATAATCATATGCATCTATAAACATCATGCATAACATGTATTTGCATCCACAATGCAATACCACATATATACTTGCATCCACAATGCATAACAATAAGTATATAAGATACATGTACCGTTCGGGTGCCCGTACGTCCACTACGTACCTTTCCAAAATGTAGGATATGGTAGGACTTCAATGCCTTGGCTGTGTTGCCACCTGGGTTGGTTCTACACATTCACAAATATCAATATTAGAACCCAATAATAGTCCAATACCAAAAATCCTACAAAAATAACCAAAAACACCATTTTTGGTGTCTCGCGATCGATCGCCATAAGGCCCCGATCGATCGCGAGACCTCACTGTCTCGGGCAACAAATTTAAGCAATCCGCGATCGATCGCGGAGCTTGCGCCGATCGATCGCGGCCTCGCCGATCGATCGCGCCAAACTCGCGATCGATCGCTGAAGCTCACTGCCTCAGCTCTGTTGCTCGCGATCGATCGCGAGAAGGCGCCGATCGATCGCCGAGCTCTGGGCATGCGGGGTTTGGGCACTATTCACCCATCTTCAACCCCAATTCATACATACCCACAAACACCAACATCAACCAAACCCAACAACTCAAAACCAACAATAAACATCTACATAAACCCAAATATTTAACATCCACCCAAAATAATACCAAAACCACAACAACCCAACACAAACCCATTTTAAAACCCTTCAAACCATATCAAACTTAAACAAAACCTTACAAAAATAACCATGAGGTATCCATACCTCTTGGGGACCTCAAATCACCCAACAATCTCCACAAATCAAGATTTTTGAAAGGTTTCTCTTCACCCCCAAGCTTGAGCTCGAAAATTGGAAGGAGGAAGGGTTTGTGGATTTGATTTTGGTAAAGTTAAAAGTGAGAGTGGATGGTGGGGTTGGGGTAATAAAAGGTGTTGGTTTAATTAAAAATGCAACCCACAATTCATGGTGTATAAAACACCCCAACATGATATTTTTCAAAGCATTTACTCATAATGCACCAAATATCAATTAAACACATGATTCCCAATTAATTGCTAACCAGGGCAAATAAATCATGCTTCCAATAATATTTACCCAACATGCACCACATGCACCCTGAAATGCTACCCCGGGTCATTCTAACATGTGACTAAGCATTTCCGCATAATAATAAATAAATCCAATGCATAATTAATTACCACATAATTAATCATATAAGCACAATTATTGCCCAAATGCAATTAACCATTTCGGGGATATCACAATTAAAGAAAATTTTGTAATTGCCATTCAATGGTAAAGTATCATCTGAGTTTCCCGATTGAGTTTTATTGAAAGCATGTGCCACATATAAGGGTTAATACACTAATCAAGGGTTAAGGGCTTGGGGTCCTTACACCATCGGTTGCCTCTGCTGTACCGTCCCACTAGAAAACCTCCCTCGACCTTCCCTAAGATCCATCTGTCCTTCCCGATTGGGACAACGTCGAGCAATGTGGCCCGACCTGCCACATATGTCGCATGCTGAACAATCACGCATCAAATGCGGCCCTCCGCAAAAGTGGCACTTAATGTCTCCAACTCTACTAGCTTGAGTTGATCCCCGAAAAGTAGATGCACCACCCCTTCGGTCCCCTTGCTTCTGGTTATCCGGCCGCTTTTCGCTAAACCGGAAAAAGAAGAAGTCCCTCGTGACTTAAAAGATCCTCCTCGGGGCCTCAGATTCTCAGATGTAGATCTTTGTGATGGAACTGGTGGGGGCACGGCATCAGTATAAGCACTCACCCCTATCTCTACTAACTCCGCTCTAACAAGTGCATCATCAAAAGATGTGGGGTTGTTGGAGATAACCCGATCAAATAATTCTGGCCGCAGCCCTTTCAAAAAGTGCCTCATCTTAGCATGCCCGTTTGTTGCGATATGGGGAACATACCTCAACAATGATGAGTAATGCATGGCATAGTCCGAGACTGTCATGCTCCCTTGTTTCAAGTTCGTGAACTCATCCTCCTTAGTTTGCCTAGCCGTAGCAGAGAAGTACCGGTTTAGAAACCGGGTTCTAAATAAGGTCCAGTCAATCACCATACCTTGGGCCCTCAACTCTCACAGTCGTCTTCCACCACATGGAAGATTTTTTCCCTAGCTGGAACTCCGTTAGTCTCAACCAAGCCGTCCTAGCACAAGGCGCGAACACAAATATTTGTCCAGTCTCTCTAGCCACTCTTCGGCCTCTTCCCCTGTCTCTGTCCCCTCAAACATGGGCGGGTGGAAAGTCAGAAACTGTGTCAGACTAAGCACCCCAGGCAACAACAACTGTGCCACCGGTTCCACTCCCACAGCCGGTGGAGGTTAAGGATTTGTCTGAGCTATGCTTGCATTAACACTTCCAATATCACCCACCTCTCATTGAGGTTCCCCAAATTCATAGCCGTCATGCTGTAACACAAGGGTTAACAACAATTCCAAATAATATATATGCTACACCGTTAGATAATATGAATGACAGTAAGCATGTTAGTATAACAATTGTATACACAAATATGCGCCACATGCATAAACATGCCCAAAAATAAACACTTAGCCAACCATGCTAAGGCTACCCTTCACTCGTTCCCGGGTTCTCTAACCACTGCTCTGATACCACTAATGTAAGGACCCTAGTTCCTTAAGTGAGGATTAAAGGCGTAATAGAGCTAAACATGCATCTAAGAATGTAAAGTTCGTATTGATGCCTTGAGCCGTTAAGATTACAGGCCAAAATAAAACTTCCAAAAGGGATTAATTACATTCCCAACCAATTGAATGCTAATCCTATAGTTTTACACTACTCCTAGAGTAGAGACTATACAAAAGAATTAAGCCTGCTATGCCAAAAGTACTCCTCACTGGCTCACCGCATCAATCCGCCTTAGCCCGTCAGCACAGTACTACCCCAAAACCATGAGCATATATATAAACCATATTCACAATAATATGATTGTAATTCAAATGCATAAAACGTAAATACAATTCACTTCCTGTATTTAATACATTTATAAGCTCCTTTTGGTTGTCCCTGTACGACAATCATAATCAATGGATTATAATACCAATAATGTATGTCATGACATGCATCCATTCCATGTATACTAATGGCCATTTCCAGTCTTATTATAGCAGTGGCATAATACCCCTCGTGTTTACATGACAGCGGCATTAATACCCCTCGCTTCGACATATTAGCGGCATAATATCCCTCGCAATAGTAATATGACAGCGGCATGATCCTTCGCTTCGACATATTTTAGGCAAATATTCTTCATCGCTATAATATGACAGCGGCAAGTATTCTATCATCGCTTCGACATGAAGGCGGCAAGTATTCTTCATCACTGGAATATAATCTCGACTCACAATCACATGCACCAATGCATCCAATATACACATGCAACCATAATGCATATCCAAACCATGTATGCAACCATAATGCATAACTAAGACCATGTATGCAACCATAATGCATAACCAATTCAAAGCGTAATAAATACATTTTACCGTCCGATGCCCGTACGTCTCACTACGTACCTTAGTTCCAAAATGTGGTGTGTGGTGGACTTTATCTCCTAGGACCTGGGATGGTTCTACACATTCACACAAACCAATATTAGGAGCCAATAATAGTCCAATACCAAAAATCCGACAAAAATAACCAAAAACACACATTCTGGCATCTCGCGATCGATCGCTGTGGAGCCCCGATCGATCACGAGGTCCAGCAGCCGAGAATGTCACTTTCTGGCGCTAGGCGATCGATCGCCATTTTTGAGGCAATCGATCGCTCGCCTCACCGATCGATCGCCCCATCATGGCGATCGATCGCCAACCACAGCAATCGCGTACTGCCCGCGTGCGATCGATCGCCATTTCTTGGGCGATCGATCGCCGCTGTCTGTACCTCGAAAAATCACCATTAATGCACCTCAAACTCTTCCCAAAGCATACCAACATTCATACCATCAAACCAACAACATACAACTACTAGAAACCTTCAAAATACACATCAAAACAACCAAAAATCCTACACCCATCCAAAAATAATACCAACCAAAAACAAACCCATTTCCAAATAGCAAATACCATTTCAAAAAACCAAACCAAACACCATTAAAACACCAAGGAGGTATCCATACCTCTTGTGGACTCCAAATCTCACAATAAATCCCACAAACCAAGCTTTTGCAAGAATTTCCTTTCCACTTTTAAGCCAAAATCAAAAATGGAGAAAGGGTTAGGGTTGGGAGAGTGATTTGGGGATTTTGGTAAAGTGATGGTAAAGTGGGGGGGGGGGGGGGGGGTGGTAGTGGGGTTAAAAGGTTAACTGTACCCCAACAATTATCATGATGTATAAAATACCCCAACATGATATTTTAAAAGCATTTTACCAAAATGCATCAAAACCCCAATTAAGCACATACATTACCAAATAATATCAACCATCACATTTAAACCATGATAACACCCAATTACCCAACATGCATAACATGCACCCTGAAACGCTCTACCGGGTCACGCCTACCATGTGACTAAGCATTTCACCAAGATAATTAAGTCAACACATAATTTAATTATCACCATAAATAACCACATAAACATAATTAATGCCCAAATTGCATATAATTATTTCGGGGATATCACATTTTATATGCGTCAGCTATTGGATCTATCATGTATGCCATGATATGTACTCGTCCCGATGTTTCTTATGCTTTAAGCATGAAGAGCATATATCAGGTTGATCCAGGTGAATATCACCAGATCGCTGTCAAGAATATCCTGAGTACCTAAGAAGAACTAATGACACATTCTTGATTTATGGAGGTGATGAAAAGTTCAATGTAATGGGTTACACTGATGCCAGCTTCCAAACCGACAAGGATGAGTTTTGAGCAAGAAAAGTTCAAAGCAAGAGACAGTAGCCAGCTCTACAACTGGAGCTGAATATATTGCTGTCTCAGATGCAGTAAATGAGTGTTTGGATCAAGAAGTTCATTTCTGAACTCGGGATTATGCCTAGCATTTAAGATTCGATTGAACTCTATTGTGACAACAATGGAGCCATTGCATTGGCTAAGGAAACCAGATCTCACCAGCAATCCAAACTCGGCGTTTTCATTTCATACGAGAAATCGTTGAGAGAGAGAGAGAGAGAGGATGTGAAAATATGCAAAGTACCAACTGATGATAATATCTCCGACCCTCTGACAAAACCACTCACACAGCAGAAGCATGATCGTCATACTAGATCTTTAGGCATTAAATACATGTCTGATTGGTTTTAGTGCAAGTGGGAGATTTGTTGGAATATGCCTAAAGACCTTTCATTAGATGGTTGATTTTGACAAACATTGTATTATGATATTTCATTAATGGCAATTATTATATCTTATATTCATTGTCTGTGTATTATGAATTTATACATAATAATGTCCTTCGAATAATAATATATTATTATTACATAGTCCATAATCAAGTATTATCATGAACTATGATAATTATGATACATGGGGACTAGTATATGTTGATTGATGACTTTAGTCATGGATATGAGATATCAAATTAACATATATGTACATGTTAGAGAACTATGAACTGGACCGACCCACCATGAGAACGCTACAGGGATTGTTATATGAAAGTCATAAGCGATTCTCATAGTGATAATTATGTATGTGATCCTTATGACTTGATAACACCAGAGATCCCAACATAAGGAGTTATGTATCTTGATATTGTCAAATGTTACCTGTAATAGGGTGAGCTATAAAGACAATCTTTCGATATACTATGAATTATGTAGAAGGATGTTGAGTGGTCAATATATAATTTGTCCCTTCCATATAACGGGAGTGGTGTTTTTGGCCCTTGATCGAGTAAGACTAAATATGTATGACAATGCTCGAACGAGTCGATATGTGATATCGAGTTCATTTGTTAAATCTAGTCTGCTCGGGAATCAAGAAATAAAAGATTGAACTTTACGAGTGTGACACATTCCATGACTCGTGTTCAATCTAAACACCTAGGACAAATGGATTAAGTTACATGGGAAATATTATCACAACCAATAGGTAATGTCGAGTCAATGGCATTCTTTTTACTTGGGTAGCCTTGATGTGTTGTTAGGCACCTTGTGACATAAAATAAAATTTTATGTCACTGCCAACGTTACAAGATCCTAATGAGTCGCACAAAAGATTAAGTCGATAAAGGAAAATTAAATTCATTTGACGAATTAAATAAATTAGGAAGAGTCCTAATAAAAGTAATATGGAGCTATATATATATATGTATACATATATATAGCTATATATACATGGGCCAAAATATATTTATATATATATATTTTATTGGGCTGAGATATATATATATAATATGATGGGCCTAGGGTTTCGAACTGGTTGAGATATCAGCCGTCACAAACCCTAGGAACCAAATTGGCATACATATCTATATATATATCATAGTTGGTGTGTTGGTTACTTTAGTGAAAATTCAACCACAGAAAAACCTAGCCGCCACAAAAACCTAAGCACCCGAAATTGTTCTTGTGCTTATCGATCTCTCAAGGCTAGAACTTTGAAAGATTCGAATGCTTTAGACGATTTGATCGTGTAGATACCGTAGAGGCAAACGTGGACGTTTTGCTCGTGACTCATAGACGCAACGCACCCGCAAGTCTGCTTCAAACACGCTTCAAAGGTATAACTCTTAACACCGAATAGTTCACTTCATATAGATCACTGGTTCTAAATATGTTTTGTTTTTTCGTTGCGTGCTTGTATCGGACCCCTTACAGAACCAAAATATGAGATGGAGTGGTGTCAAAATTCCATATAATGATTTTGAGAAAAATATATAAAATCTCATGTTAACAAAGACTTTCTCATCCTCAAACAATTTCTAATATAAAAGAATAAAGGTTGCCCTAGGGTTTCGAACTTGGGTTACTAGAATCAGTCCAATATCCTCACCACTAAGACAATGAGACCACGTTTGCCAAACCTGCTAGTAAAAATATATATAATAACAAAATGTTGCATCCCCTTAAATTCACGTAGATTCGCCCATGGCTGCGCTACAGCCTCACAAAAGGGTCATTGCAATGGCATTGCAAATCCAAGCTACTTTCAACAGCATCATCAACTAAACATTCTAGATCTAGTGAGATTTGAGAGTGGCATTTATGAAGAGTTGGAGGAAAAAGACAAAGTAAGTGTTGTGTGAAAAGATGAAAGTGTTAGTTTAGATATTTCACATATTTTCTAAATACAATCCTCAACTGTCAATCACATCAAACATATTATACATTATAAAATTAGTTTGTAATCATATAAACCAAACATGTTACAAATTATCATACAAATTTACGTATCCTTTCCTTATTTATCATTTACTTATCATTTTATTACACATCATTCACTTATCATATCCACGTATCAAACACAACATGAAAGATAAAATTATATATAAGTTCATTGAATTTATTTCCTGGGCTGACGAGATTAATAGTCATGAAAGAGGATAAAATATCGCGTGTGCAGTGGATATTGTCAGCCTCTTATGGGGGGGTTTGAGTAAATATAGACTTGTGTCGAACCAAACAAGTGATGATAAATTATTATTAATCTCATCATCAGCCGTTGAAGGCAATTAAACACAATCTCTTAATAAAAGTAAGAGATTCCAAGTTTCAAAATGGACTGTAATTGCTTGAACTACAAAATCAAAAGCAGGAAATTAACATCTTACATTTTATTAAGGCGAAGAACAAAATCTTTTCATGCAAATTCACTAGCAAAAATGGGAAAAGCAATTGCTCACTGAAGTAACATTCTTTCCTACACTTCAAGCAAAACACTAATTAAGAACATTTTATCAAACTTAATACCATTACAAACATATAAGAATGCAAAAACTCAATGAATAAAACATAAATATTTTTATAAATCATAAAACATGTTGATAATTCTTTTTCATTGCAAAAAAGCCATTGTCGACTCGCCTCCACAAAGAACTTGGTATCACCTACAACTTTGTTAAAACCATTAAAATTACAGGAGAGATTAAGGGATAAAATAATTTCCTCCCCATATGCTATTTTATTATTTTGCTTGTTCATTACACACAAGCAAGTCTTATTCAAGGATAGCATAAATTTTTATCGTCATTACACATTAGCCTCAATCTCGAATTGTTCGGATCGATTTTTTGTCAGGCTAACCAGTTGCCATCCATTCCTTCAATTTCCTCAATGTTTATGCTGCATTATCGCAAAGATAGAAATTGCAAAGGCATTTAAATTGTTAGAGATTTTAAATGATGACAAAGGAAAAGGAATAAAAAAATGGCAGGAGCTATCAGGTATAAACCAGAAAATTTTGGCAAGATAATATTAAAGCATAGTATTACAAATTCTCTTGTCATATTAAAAAACGAAAAGGAAGACATTACTATAAAACAAGGAATTTTTACAGGAAACAATATACGGTAATACTTGGTAAATAGATTTTGGAATCATGACAAGATCAACCTATATGAATATATCCGACCAAATCAAAATGGAAATAAATGAAAGATATTTCCAACAAATTTCAGGTCAAAATTAGAAAATTTATCAAGATTAATTCTTACCATGGCAAAGTAGGCTCTTGCAAGTATTCATCTGAGCAACAATCCTTCAGATCGTGCAAGCAGCTCTCATTTGCATTTAGCCAAGCAGGATATTCCATTACTTCATCCAAAGGAGACTTCACAAAATCTTGTGTTACTTCATCCTCTGGCTTAATTTCCTTCAAGAACTTGAGCCACCATGCAGATGTCACCAAATTCATAGTGTCATTCCATTCCATCTGGTACTGCTCCCCAATCGACCTGATCTCTGCCATCTCGTTGTCATCCATAGCTGGATGCAAGCCGGAATCACCGAATTCGACCACCTCAGCCGCGACCACAGAGGGTGGCACCGCCATGCTCGGAATTTCCTCAGAGGCAGGGGAAGAAGAGGTTGATGCGGATGAAGAGGAGTAAAGTGATGAAGATTTGTTTATAACATTATAAGGGGTGTCCAAAAGGTTGAAATCTTGAAGATTGAGGTTGAGACCAAGCGTTCGGCTTGGCAGAATAAAATTGAGATTTTCTTGGATAAGTGATTGAGGTGTAATTGTTGAAACAGACCAAGAATAAGGGGAACACAAGCCTTGTGAGTAAGAAAAATTGCCTGGAGTCTTGATAGGAAAATTGTTGGAAGTAGAAGAATTTGAAGCATAAATTCTTGGATTCCTCCAAGACTTTAATTTTGCCTCCTGTTCTAAGGAAAGCTGATTAGATAATGGCCCCAATGGCGGCATTTCAGACCCTGATTCGAACTGTTGCTGCCGTTGTTTTTCACTAGCTTGTTTCATTGCCGCTCTATGAAACTTAAGAGCAGCAACAATCTCTTTTCGGGCTTCAGCCATATTTAGCAGCCTTTCTTGGTAAGGCCTGCTTGTGTGAAGCCTTCTCCTCACTTGTTTTTTATGCTGTTGAGGAGATTTTTCTTGTTTATCATTAGAAAACCGCTCACCAATTCCAGTAAACTTTTGGTTGCTGGAAACCCGTCCTCGCTCTAAATTCTCAAACTCCTTATTATTTAATGAATCTTTTGTTCTTGAAGAGGTTAATTCCTTAACAAGGGTACGAATGTAAGTACCAGATAAATGGGGTTCTTTCAAATTTTCACCAGAATCTATTTCCACCGCTCCATTTTTGGATTTTGAAGATTTCCCTCTCATATTTGTGCTAAAGTTGGTTTTCTAGTAAAAAGGTTTAGATGGAAATGAAGGGTTGGAGAGTGAAAAGAGGAAAGGAGGTGGTTCTGGGAAATAATTTTGTTCACTTTATATGGGGGGGCCAAAGCGCAGAATGCAGAGAGGGTAGAGGTCAAGATGAAAGGAGGGCTCGTGGGTGCTATAAATAGCTGGTGACATGGTCTAGGGTATTTAAAATCTTTTGGAGTTTTCCCTGTTTTGGAAAACTACTAAGTTTTTAACTCCCCGTTTTACTGCCAGTTGGTGGAGAATTGGAGATTTCACAATTCAATTTGTACTCCTCTTTGGTTTTAGGCTAAAAAGAATAGCTATACCCAATCGATATGATGATAATGATAAGTCTGTAACGAAACAAACTATGATGGATATAGAAGAGAGATCTATGTGGCGGACTTCAGCTAATTATAGCCATGAATTGCTCCATGATGACGATGAGAAGCAACTGAAACTTCAATGGCTGATCAAGATCATTGGTCACAAATTAATCTCAGTCCACCACATGATTCGCTCGTTTAAATCGTGTATAAGATCATCAATCATGTGCGGTTGGAACATGACTCTCAGATACAACCTCAAGCAATTGACTGGTTTCACCATATTAATAGCTTAATGGCAATCCCATGAACAAAAACTCTCTGATCTTAATGCACTAACGTCATACACTCTCTTCTTGATTCTTGAAATCCCGTTGCAAAATTCAATATAGCATTCATGTATTGAGTGAAGACTAAATTTGTAACAGTTTTTTCTATACACACGTCAGGCAAATCAATAGATAAGCCCATTTGTATATGATGCCTAGCTTTTCCACTCAAAAAGGATTTGACAAGCCCTAAAATTGGCTTTATCCTTATCTTTATTGCCTACATGTCACAACAAACCGACTCATAAATTTTAGCTCACTCAGCTCGAATTCTCAGGAGCCTGTTTTAAGGCACAAGGAGAAATGCGTGCCTTCTCAAAGTCAAGTTTATCAAGAAAAATTATTCAAATTTGGGCATATGAAAAAATCACGCCCTAGAACATCCAATATAACTTTACAAATCATTGAGCATTAATGCGTGCCTTCTTTTATATATGTTTCATAAAGCAGTGATATAAAACACAAATATAATACTTCTGCAGCGAACAGTGTCGCTTTCTCTAAAAAAAACAGGGAAAATTTATATGTTTGTTTCACTTTTAAATATCATATAAATGATTTGATTCTCCAGCATTAAATAATTTACTTTTTTTATTCCACAACATTATTATAGTAGATCAAACATAGAACTTAGACCCATCATATGGAACAACATAATATAAAATATATTATATAATAATGTAATTAAAATAATAATAAAAACAGCCTGAAAAAAGACAGAGTAGCTCCATACCTTACTCTCCTCACTTTAAATTTCAGGCTCCTTTGCCATAGCTCATTGGCTTATGAGTGACTTGCATACATTTCTGAAAGCTGGGAAATTAATGCTTAACTAATTAACTTAGACTTATATGATTTCTTTTAGACATTGCTCAGTTCCAAAGCAATATGGTAATTTACATGAATCTTACGTCTCTATAATATCTCAGTTATTTCCGAGCTATTTAATTTGTGTTCTATGACTTCACTGCCAATAAATTTCGATCACAGTTATCATTTTCTTGTAGTGCATTGTTGAATTAAATAAATTCATGTTATCTGCACTTTTGATAAGCTACAACAGCTCGGGTGAAATATCTGTTCAAAATCAAGGCCAAAGTTGGACTCGTTGTCTTTAAAAGACAACAGCCTCTCACACACGGTGCTTACAGAATTTGACAATCATCTCCCAGGTTACAACAACTTGCATCATATAGTAGTAGCCTACAACCACAAGAATTGCGAACTAAACAGGTTGAAGAACGTTTTTTATAGACACGAGAAATAAAATTATAGGAGAAGATATGTAAATGGAATACCATGCAATGATACGAATTTGATGAATTATGGGGCTCGACATAATTTTCAAGATTTGTGTCAATTGAAAGGTTGTAACTTTTAGACCCGATTCAGTCTGATTCGTTCAATCCCAATTTGCGGTCCACATTACATTCGTACATGAAGGACCACAATCTTACAATGTAACCAATCAATCTAGATGATTTTCATCCATCCGATTGCAATCTAATAGTCCATGCCCTTGTGATGCACCATTTTATTCTGGATAAATCCGATCCATCCAATCGCAATCCAATGATTCTTATTTCACTCATTCGTGAACGTGTCTCTTTGCACGACCAGTCACCAATTCAATCCAATCACACCCCTCGATGGTGTCTACGGTCGCATGGTTTCAACTTTCACGCCAGGTGGATTCCAAATTTCCAACTGCAATATCACACCACATCACCAAGCCATACACGGTGGTATCTCACATGGACAAGTTTGTCACATCATCGAGACTCACTCCCACGTCATTGAGCAACTTCAAGCCATCTTGACTCCATTGTCATATAAAATAGGCTCCTCAACCCCTCACGATAATCCATACGTGTGAAATATGCTTCTAAAAGGGCCTAATACAAACTTTGCAACATGTGCATGCGCATGCCACGACTCAGGCTCAGCTATGTATATTATCATAGCTCGTTGAATTGTCAAGACAGAGGAGCACTAGAACATTATATGGAAACTCAACTTAATCACCCTTATCTTAAAAAACTAAATAGATAAAATTAATTTTATCTTATTTTTCATTTATAGAATGGGCTAACTTTTCACCTACCCAATTCCGTTCAGTAGACTCACTTCTTCTATTAATTTCTTATCCAAAATTTGTTTGTGAAAACTTAGACGTGCTAAACTTATCCCCATGATGTAAAAATATTGGAACTTCCTCCTAATTCCTTACAGATATCTCTTAACAAGTTTATTTGTTCATCCCTATTATTACTTCCAATGCTTGCCGCCATCTTTACTTTAATGTGTCATGCTCATTTTAATTTAGTGCCTTGATACCAGCGATGCACCATCATTTTTTTTCATTTTGGCCACGCTTAACATAGTTAGACATTTGCACATAACATAACCATCACATGGAGTTATTAAAAGATTAATGCATTGAAGGGGTTATGGCTTCTGACTCGGTTAATATGTTTTGTCCAATCAACTGCATAAAGAGCTACAGTACTGTCTCAGAAGCAGAATTCCTAGTGATTCGATCCAACAATCAATATACTCATCACATTATTTTTTCATAATAATTTACTGTTTTAGCCCTTGATCATGAATAATTTGGAATTGACACTCATAACTGTTAGTTAAAAGTGTTAAATAATTAAAAATTTAACTGATGAGAGAAGTATATAATAGCTACTCTTAATCAGTAATTTAATTTCTAAAAGAACGGAGTATCATAGAAACGAATTTTACTTGTAAAAGCTCTGAAAATAAAATTTGATCATCTAACTTTATCTATTGAATAAATTTCCATATGATCTTGATTGGATATACAGCTTTCAATATATAACCATAAAATTAAATCACTTCTCCACAAATATGAATTACCTCATATTACTACTACATGCTTCAAATCAAGGGGACAATTAACAAAGAGTACTCCAAATTTGTCCATTTTAGAGAACATTGTATCTATGATTTTTATTGTCCGATATAAACATGTTATATATAGTAGAAACCTATATGAACTACTTGAATAAAAAAATAAACGTCAGAGAAAAATAACTGGGGTTAAATCATGAACAAGATGGAAAGTAATAGTTAATAATAAAATGGATAGGAAACAGGCCTGGCTGCTTTCTGAATAAGATCCAAACACAAAGCGTCATCCTGATGCGCGGCAACTTCCACCAATCCCCTTCGGCCGCACGCAGTTTTCTCAGATTGGTTTGCCGAATCGCATTTTTCCACTAATTTATATTATAATATCAACGCCGCAGATATTCGATTTCACACAGCAGCGTCGAGGAAACGATTTTATTGTGTGTGACTAAATGCAAAATAATTATTCAGGTTGACAAATTGGGGGAAACTAACGGAGAGAAAGCTAGAGCTCGCTGCTTATTTGACGAGTCATTCTTCTCTATTTTAATATCAAGAGGGGCACTCCACTAATATCTTTACTATATATATTTTTTGGTACAAAATGGACAACTCCCAACATTTAACCACTTTAACATTTTACACCCTAACTTTTCAAAATGTGCATTTAACCCCCCGAATAATTTTAAATAATGCACTTAACCCCCTAAACAATTTTTCCAAATATTCAGGCTGAAATTCATTCACATGCGTCTCATATGCCACGATCGAGATTATGTATATCTTTTCATGTATTTCTGTAGGAATTTTCTGATGTGGTATACTCGTAACATTACTTTTCATATATTTTTTTACGGGTATACTCGTAACATTACTTCAAATTTTTTTTTTTAGTGCAATGGAAACTAAATTTATAAAATATTGGGAACAAATCCACACGTGCACGGCATCGCAACATTATTAGATCCTAGTCAATGTTTAGCGTCATTTGAAATATTTTTTGAATATTATGCTAAATTTTTGGGAAAGGTTGTTGACGATCAAAATATGTCTATAATGCAATCTCTCCAAAATATGTTTCAATTGTATTATAATCAACAGGCAAGTGAATCGTCACAACAATGGGGTGTTGAAGAACAATACAAGCTCAATCCAAAGGCGGATATATCAATTTGCTTAGGATGTTTGGCTGGAAAAAATTGAAGGGAAAAGACATTCTACTAGCACGTCGACTGAGTTGTAAATTTATCTGAATTATCAATTTATACAGACGACAATTTCGACATCTTACAGTAGTGGAAGGCAAATGCAGCACAATTTCCTATCTTAGCCAAAATGGTTAGAAACCTGTATGTGGTACAAGCTTCAAGCGTCGCTTCTGAATCGACATTCTCAACATGTGGCCGAATTATTGGAGAATACAGAGTAGTCTATCTGTTAATTCATTATGCATGTCACATTACTGAAAGATTGGTTTGAAGCAGAACGTAAGAATAGAAGAGATTGTGCGGTTGACGAATTCGTAAATCATTACGACGAGCAAAAAGAAGAAAAAACCAAAAACAATACTTATCAATCAGAAAGAGTGCTAAATACTAATGTTTTTTATTTAGATTTTCAATTGAGTGTAACTATTATTTGTATAAGCATTTATATTATTATATGAAGTATAAATATATTGATTGTGTTATGAATATTGTTGATACATATATGAACATAAAAAAAATACAAAAAAGAACTGACCGATCGGATTGATCAGTAACCGGTTGGGACCGTAACCGGATCCAATCCAGTTCCTTATCGGATCGGACCTTTCCAGAATTACTGGATCCGTAACTGATCGATTTCGAACCAGATCGATCCGGATTGTCCATTAAACAGCCTTGCCTCATCGATTAGGTCTTGAAGTTAATCATATCACATAATTACGTAATTATTAAAGCTTCAATGCAATCTATCAATGTCCCGTCTTGATTGTGATAAAGTGATGGGATAGTAATTTTAGGTCCTATAACACTTTTGATGAAAGATATATCTAAATATTATAGGGCTACACATAGATTTTATTGTCTATTAAATTAAGATGTCCATATCAGTCGGGTTTGTTTGATGATGAGACTCTATGGACGGAGCCCTCATAAGCATCATCATCATCCACTTAGAATCGAAGAGATATTATTAGGACCTCTGTAAGACCTTTTCTTTCTTAAACATATTTCATGAATGATTCGATTTTAATCATCAATCAGTTCTTTTGAGTATTGCTAGAAATTGAAGAAAGTTTAGTTTTTTTTTTTTCCATCGATATTCAATTTCTGGCAATAACAAAAAGTACACTAGGATTTTATTACTTGTAAAAGCGAAATAATGTTTATATAAATGATTAATTTACAGTAAAGGTATCACTTGAAGGCTAGAGAGACTACGTGGGGAGAAGTGGTCCTTAAATTTAATTGCTGTAAATTAAATCGGTTTCATTTCTAAGTAGCTTTGCAAATCTAGACTTCGACTCATTCAGAGCTTCCACTTTTTCTTTTCACTGAATAAGAATAATAAAGCCGAGCTCTAGTGCGTAGAATCCCCACTCTAGTGAGCAAATAGTAATAATGAACCAGTAGATCCTGTTTATTAACTGAAAAATAATTTTGTATAATTTTTTTCTAAAAAAATTATACAAAATTATTTTGAATATATTTGTTTATATTTTTGTTCGCTATCGTCTCATCGTCCAAAATATTGCAGCGGTAATGGTACTGTATGATGGATTGTTCATTTTTATCCCACGTCGGTTTGGATGGTCAATTCCTGGTCATTTTGTTTTAAGTGCACCAATTAATAGCTTATCTAATAACTTTTATCATTAAGAAAATAATTTATTAAGTTCATTCTTGTAAAAGGGTGAGATGTTAGTTATAAAAGTGTGCTAGTGAGAAAGCTTTGATGATGTTTTTGGGTTGAGATGGGAAATTTTGTGGTTGCAATTTTACAGTGTAAGTATCATAGTTTTTTTTAAAAATATATAAATTTTTTTGTTTGTTTGATGGTTAACATAATAGAAAAAATAAATAAATAAATGGTGGGACCATCTGCAGAGCCACGAGTTAGATGTGACGGATCATGTATCCAATAGACACGATGCGAGTGGAATACTATAATTAAAATAAGAAAAATATGCTCAATATTCCACACGATGCGAGTGGAATACCATAATAAATAAGAATTTTCATGTGTTTAACCGGTGAAAATTTTCTTATAGATATATTGAAAATAGTAACGCTTTATAAGTAGATTTTATGGTATACAAAAATATATCAATCTTATTGAAATTTATTGATATATTTGTTCTAGTCAATATAACTCCCAATATAAACATCAAAAATTTAAAAAACAATTTTTTTATTATATTCAAATAATTGTTCTAATTAATTATTAGAAATCTTGTAAAAATCAGTAAATTCTTAATTTTAATATAATATCTAGAATTTTTTTATAAAAAGAACTAACACGAAAATATTTTAATTTACATACATTCATTGCCTACCAGACAATATTGGTTTTATGTTTTTGTTTCATTGAAAAACCCTTTTTTCGAATTAGTTTACTTGGAGTAGTTAAAGATAGAGATTTAAGTCTATACTAAACCAAATAAAACATATCATATATTATATAATCGTTGGATGTTTTCCTATATATATGAGTCCTGCATCAAATGCATATATATCTAAAAAAATTAGGTGAAATGTATTCACCATTGAATTTTAATTATTATTTTTTAGTGTAAAATTATTCAATATAGACTTTTATATATTCTATATATAAATCTATTGTTGTATACAAAATAGATTTTTGTATAGTTTTTAAAAGTAATGTGACATCAAAAATTGACTTTTTAAAACTTATATAAAATTTAATGGATTTTCAATGACTTTTATAGAATTTTTTAGGAACAAACTTCTGAAGCCCTTGATATAATTATACAAAATAAAATAATTTCTCCTAATCAATCAATTTAAAGGTTTTGATGGACTTTTACCTTGAACTCTTTTTATAAGGAGTAAAGGTTAGCATAGAGATGGCAAAATGGGTGAGCAGCACGGCGTGCCCAAACTATGCCCCAATCATCATATCGGGTCGTACGAGCATGGCCCATGGACCTACGAGTCGTGTCGAGCGACTCGATTTTTTTTTTTTTTTTTTTTTTGTATAATCAATAGCTTAGATGCCATCATCATGGTCATACGAGCCAAAATGGTCTGTCGGCATTGCTCGCACTGTAGCGAAACGGACCGGCCGGCCAATACGCAGGCGGTCCACCCATTTTACCACCTTTCGGTTACCACAAGACTACAATCCCTATGGAGCACCATTGAGCGATGTGACTCGCTTTGGAATCGGCGTCCTTGCTGCTGCAACAATCCTTTCAATTATCAAGATAAACATAAAAAGGACTACACATATTGTAAGATTTTTCTCAATTATTATTCAAATTCTTATGATAATGATAAATGTTAAATATTTAATGGAAAAAAGGATTTATGATCGAGAAATATTATGATTCAATCAAACAAAATTTGGAGAGATAATTGGGAGACTTGGGAACGAAACTCGCGTCGGCCTGTTGTTTATATAATTTGGTAGAATTTTTCAAGATTGATTTTAATTCATTTTGTTGGGGAAACTTGGACACATTAAAGCATACTGACAGAGGAAATAATGGTTAAATCTACAAAGGTCCACCTGATACTAAAAGACAAAGCTATCTACCGGATAAAGAGCTATCTACCGGGTGAAAGGATAAAATGAGATCTACCGGATAAAGAGCTATCCACCGAGTGAAAGGATAAAAGGAGATCTACCAGATCCAAAGACCAAGAGTTATCATCTACCGAATGCAGAGAGTGGACGTCCACTGGAACAAGAAGTCAGCAGGCATCTAGAAGGTTATTAGTTGACCTAAGTCCATAAGACTAAGTAACTAATAACTATCCAGCAGATATACAGCAACAAAGAAGTCAGCAGACGTAAAAAGCAATAAGACAAAACAAGTACAAACTCATTCTGACAAAGGTACAACAGAGCGTCGCACTATATATCAGCGCCACCAATAGCGTCAGAATGAAAGAGCCGTTGATTAGCAAAATTGGAATGAAGACAAAAAGAATTTGGAAGAAAATCAGGAAGCTAATTTCAAGCAGATCTTTCCAATTAAAGATAAGTTGTCGTTAGACCGTTGTGTCTATAAATACGTCAAAGTGAAGAATGAAGAAGGTGCTGAACAATCTAATAAAATTCAAAAGACACAAATCAACTTCATTCAACTCAAGCAAAACGTTCAACGCTTTACTGAGATATTCTGAAGTTTTGCAAGAGCCGCAAAGAAGCCCTATTGTGATATTGAAGATCAAAGCCCACTGAGTCTGCTGCTCAAAGAACACTCAAATCTTGAGAGATTTATATTTTGTGTGACTGTTGTAAAACACATTGTAATCAACTAAGAAAGTTGTATTTTAGGAGTTTAGGCCAAGTTGTGTAAGCGCCTAAGAATGTTGTGTAAGTAATCCTTATAGCATACAACGCAGCGGAATAAAATTTTTAGGATTACAAACCAGCAGATCTATACATAGGTTATTATATCGGATAAAGGAATACGAAGGTCTTACCCTTGTAGCGTGTTTGAAGCAGAATCCACGGAGCAGCACAAACGTCCAACGCCTTCTCCGAGTCAATAGCAAAACTCGATGAGCTTTGCCTCAACGGTATCCACACGATCAAATCGGGTGAAGGGATAGTTTAATAACAAGTTGCTAGACAAGTTATTAAACCGGAACCAAAAACCACACTTGATTCACAATCAAATTGGCACAAGATCACCAAGAACCACTCGGCTATGAAGTGGCCGAGAGCTCTTGATCGTGCGGCCGTGTGTAGCTTGCTTGGTATTAGGTTTTGTGTATTGAAGTGTTAATCACATTAAAACCCCTTGCAATCAAATTTTATATGATTAATTAAAGGCTTTCATAAAGCCTCATGGGCTTAAGCCCATGATTTAATTAATCATTATGATTATTAATTAAGACTCCTCTTAATTATTTAATTCATCCCATGAATTTAATTTCCCTTCTCGATTTAATCTTTTGTGCGACCCGATAGGATCTTGTAATGTTGGCAGTGACATAAAATCTCATTTTACGTCTCAAGCATTGAGCGGTATCTAGCAACACATCAATGCTACCCAAATTACAAGAATGTCAAAGACTCGACATAACCTTTAGAACTTGTGATAATATTAATCATGTAACTTAATCCCTTTGTCCTTTGTGTTTAGATTGAACACTAGTCATGGAACAGTCATACTCGTATATCCAATCTTTATTTCTTGATCCCCAAGTAGAACTAGAATAAACGAATAAGCTCGATATCTCATATCGACTCATTCGAGCATGGCCATGCATTTTAGTTCTCACTTGATCAAGGGCCAAACACATCTCCTGTTATATAGGAGGGACAAATCCTATCTCGATCAGTCAACATCCCTCTACATAATTCGTAGTATATCCAATAGTCGCCTTTATAGTATACCCTGTTACGGGTAACGTTTGACGATATCAAGATACATAACTCCTTATGTTGGGATCTCTGATGATCACAAGTCGTAAGGATTTCATACATTATTATCACTATGAGAATTGCATAAGACGATCATATAACTATCCATGTTGCATTCTCATGGTGGGTCTGTCCAGTACATCGTTCTCTAACATGTACCCATATGTTGATTTGATATCTCATATCAATGAACAATTCATCGATCAACATATACTAGTCTCTACGTATTATCATTATCCCTATTCAGGATAATACTTGACTAGGGACATCTTTAAGAATAATACAATATTATTCTAAGGACATTAACATATATATTAATTCCCAATGCACAGTTAAAAGAATAATATATAATAATGAATTGCCATTCATAAAACCATAAACATTGTAAGTCTTAAACAATCATCTAATGACTTGTCTTAGGGCATATCCCAACAAATCTCCCACTTGCACTAAGACCACTCAGACATATACCTAATGCCTAGAGATCTAGTATGACGATCATGCTTCTGCTGTGACAGCGGCTTCGTCAATGGGTCAGATACATTAGCATCTGTTGGTACTTTGCATATTTTAACATCTCCCCTTTCAACGATTTCTCGAATGAAATGGAAACGCCTAAGTATGTGCTTGGATCTTTGGTGAGATCTTGGTTCCTTAGCCAATGCGATCGCTCCATTGTTGTCACAATAGAGTTCTATCGGATCTTTAATGCTAGACACCACTCCAAGTTCAGAAATGAACTTCCTCATCCAAACAGCTTCCTTTGCTGCATCCAAGGCAGCAATATACTCAGCTTCCGTTGTAGAATCGGCTACTGTTTCTTGCTTTGAACTCTTCCAGCTCACAGCACCTCCATTCAGGCAATACACATATCCAGATTGCGATCGAAAATCATCTTTGTCGGTTTGGAAGCTTGCATCAGTGTAACCCATTACATTGAGCTCTTCCTCACCTCCATAAATCAAGAATGTATCCTTAGTCCTTCTCAAGTACTTTAGGATATTCTTGACAGCAATCCAGTGACCTTCACCTGGATCAACTTGATATCTGCTCGTCATGCTCAAAGCATACGATACATCGGGACGAGTACATATCATGGCATACATGATAGATCCAATAGCTGACGCGTATGGAATCTTACTCATGCGTTGTCTCTCATCTGGTGTTGAAGGACACTGTTCATTCGAGAGATAAATACCATGTGTCATAGGCACGAATCCTTTCTTGGATTCTTGCATGCTAAACCTTTTAAGCACCTTGTCTATGTATGTACTTTGACTTAGACCAAGAAGCCTTCTTGATCTATCTCTATAGATCTTGATTCCTAATACATAGGTGGCTTCTCCCAAGTCTTTCATCGAAAAGCAATTCCATAGCCAAATCTTTACGAATTGCAAGGCAGGGATATCATTTCCAATAAGAAGTATGTCATCTACATACAACACTAGGAAAATGATTACGCTCCCACTGACCTTCTTGTAGACACAAGGTTCATCTTCATTTTTGATAAAACCAAACTCTTTGATTGCATCATCAAAACGAAGATTCCAACTCCGAGAAGCTTGCTTCAATCCATAAATGGATCGTTGTAGCTTGCATATCTTTCCAGCATCCTTTGGATCGACAAAACCTTCGGGCTGTGTCATGTACACATCCTCGAGCAGATTTCCATTGAGGAAAGCTGTTTTGACATCCGTCTGCCAGATTTCATAATCATGAAATGCAGCTATTGCAAGTAAGATCCTTATGGATTTAACCATGGCCACTGGTGAAAAGGTTTCATCATAGTCAATACCATGAATTTGTTTGAATCCTTTTGCAACCAGCCGACCTTTATAGGTTTGTACGTTACCATCCATATCGGTCTTTTTCTTGAAAATCCATTTGCACCCTATGGGTCGTACCCCTTCAGGTGGATCAACCAAAGTCCATACTTGGTTTGCATACATGGATTCCATCTCAGATTTCATGGCCTCTTGCCATTTCTCAGAATCATTGTCCATTATAGCTTGTTGATAAGATGACGGCTCATCCTCATCAATAAGTAGTAAGTCACCTTGTTGAGTCACAAGAAATCCATATCTCTGTGGCTCCCGGTGTACTCTTACAGACCTACGCTGGGCTTGTGTCTCTTGAGCAGGTGCTTCTTCCACAACAGCTTACGGTGCCTGCTCTGTTTCCATCTCAATCTCAGGTTCAGTGTTTTCTTGTGGTTGAACTTCACTAAGTTCTATTTTTCTCCCACTGGTTTTTCTAGAAATAAATTCTCTTTCAAGAAATACACCAGTCCGAGCAACAACTACTTTGTTCTCGGTGGGATAGTAGAAATAGTATCCTTTCGTTTCCTTAGGATACCCCACAAATAAACACTTATCAGATTTGGGTCCAAGTTTGTTAGTGGCGTGACGTCTAACGAAAGCCTCACAACCCCAAATCTTCATAAAAGACATACTAGGACGCTTCCCAGTCCATATCTCATATGGTGTCTTTTCCACTGATTTAGATGGAACACGGTTCAGTAAGAAAATCGTTGTTTCTAGAGCGTGTCCCCAAACGATATCGGAAGATCTGCATGACTCATCATTGATCTAACCATGTCCAACAAGGTTCGATTTCTCCTCTCGGATACACCATTCCATTTTGGAGTATACGGAGGAGTGAGTTGTGGGACTATCCCACACTCCTTTAGATAGTCATGAAACTCTTGGCTTAGGTATTCACCTCCTCGATCTGATCGAAGGATTTTGATACTTTTGCCAAGTTGGTTTTGTACTTCATTCTTGAAATCTTTGAACTTTTCAAAGGTTTCATGTTTATGTTTCATTAGGTACACATACCCATATCTACTGAGGTCATCAGTAAATGTAACGAAGTATTGAAAACCACCTCTAGCTTGTGTACTTATTGGTCCACATACATCACTATGTATTAGTCCCAATAAAACATTTGCCCTTTCAACATGTCCCTTGAAAGAGGCTTTAGTCATCTTGCCCATTAAACAAGATTCGCATGTTTCATATGATTCAAAATCAAATGAATCTAATACTCCATCCTTATGAAGTTTAGATATGCGGTTCTCATTTATGTGGCCCAAGCGACAGTGCCAGAGATAAGTCGGATTACAATCATTATTTTTAATCCTTTTAGTATTTATGTTATAGATAGGCATATCAAGATTTAATACATAAAGACCATTCAACATTTGTGCACTAGCATAAAACATATCATTTAAATAAATAGAACAACAATTGTCCTTTATTATAAATGAAAAACCATACTTGTCCAAACAAGAAATAGATATTATGTTTTTAGTAATAGAAGGCACAAAATAACAATCTTTCAAAATCAATGATAAACCAGAAGGTAAAGCTAAATGATAATCTCCTATAGCTAATGCAGCAACTCTTGCTCCCTTTCCAACTCGGAGATCAACTTCACCTTTCGCCAATGTCCTACTCCTTTTGAGATCCTGCACATTTACACAAATGTGAGATCCACATCCAGTATCTAATACCCATGATGAAGAAGTAGATAAATTGACTTCTATAACAAAAATACCTGAAGCGGAAGTCACACTTCCTTTCTTTAGATCCTCCAGATATACTTTGCAGTTTCTTTTCCAATGGCCGGTCTCACCGCAATGGAAACAGTTCCATTCCTTTGCTATCCTCCCTTTGGCTTTAGTGCAGAATTTGGCTTAGATTTAGCAAAGACTTTCTTTGCTTTCTTGTTGCCTTTAGCTTTGGCCCTTCCTTTGCCCTTATTCACAATAAGGACATTTGTGGCCTTAGTTTTCTTAGTATTTGCTTCATATGTTCTCAACATACCAAGCCATTGTGGTAGAGTCTTTTCCATGTCAGTCATATTGTAATTTACTACAAATTGACTGAAGCTCTCAGGCAACGATTGCAAGATCACATCGGTGGCCAACTCTTGGTCCAATGGAAAACCCAGCTTGTCCAGATTCTCAATGTACCCAATCATCTTGAGCACATGAGTTCCAACTAGGCTTCCTTCTACCATCCTGCACTGAAATAACGCCTTAGAGACGTCATACCTCTCTTGTCTTGCTTGCTGTTGGTACAACTGCTTTAAGTGTTCGATCATATCGAACGCCTCCATTTCCTCATGTTGCTTCTGAAGCTCAGAGTTCATGGTGGCAAGCATGAGGCACCCAACATCAAGTGCGTCACTCTGATGCTTCTTGTAAGCATCTTTTTCAGCTCTTGTAGCTGTTAGGGGAGGTTCCTCAGCGGGCAAGGGTTCCTCTAGGACATATTGTTTCTTTTCTTGTTTGAGGACTATCCTCAAGTTCCTATGCCAGTCTAGGAAATTCGTCCCATTTAATTTGTCATTCTCAAGGACCGATCGCAGTGATAAAGTGCTAGTAACGTTGTTAGTTGCCATGGATATCTACAATATAAATATGCAAAATAAGTTTATGATTTAAATCATTTAACATGGTCTTATATTAAATGATACTCCCACTATTTTGTTTGAAAAAATATCAACCCTCGAAACCTTTAGTGGGCCAAGATCCATATTTCGCCTAATCTTGAGTTAGCTTTGGCTAATCGCCCAAGACTCGGTTATTTAGGTAGACAACACTTTGTCAATTACATCACATATAATTCTTGGATAGTTGGACGAACAACACTTTGTTCAATTAATCAAATGAATTATAATCCAACCCATGCCTCTAGGTTCCCAATCCTATTGAGATAACCTAGTTAAGTCGTACCCAATTAAAGTATAACGGATATCACTTTTATCCTTTCGCGCCTTACTAAGATTGCCACGGTGCTTTGCTTTGGCAAACCCACACATGTACAATCGAAGTTATTGACGAGTACTTTTAATTTTGGAAGGCATCTAAAACTTAATATTTTAGAGGGATTTATTGATCTCATGATTAATTTGATAATTTAAAATATGTCCACTACATATAGTTGTATACATATCTACATATATATGTAATACTATTATCAAACTAAAACATAAGATAAATCATGCATCAACATACATAATTAAACGTGACATGGTTATAGCCCCTACTAATGATTTTCTCAAGCCAATGAGAAAATCCTATGAGTCAACCTAAGGTAACTTCACAAGCACCTTCCTTTGGCTCCAATTTGTGAATGGCCTCCTCATCCCGGCACGATGCTCCATCTTCATTGATCACCATCAATAAAATAAACTACACTATTTACAAGATATAGAATTCCTCGATTCACATTCGAGGGGAACATAGGGGAGGGATTACATTTAGAATGAAATAGAGAAAGGCACGACACGCAGGTCGTATTATAAATTACAAACATCCACAAATCCTATCTAATAGGTCAAAGGGCTATAACCACGCACCATGCTCAAACAACACATAAAGCATGCATTAACATTTAATTAATTAAATTCTAAACATTTTAAATTTAATTCTAATTAAAACTGTAAAATAATTTTTGAAAAATTATCGTACGCTCGGGACATCACATGCCACGAACTTAATGCGACTTAGCTACGAACCACCATGGTTCGAACCAACCATACACCACGGCTGGACCAATTATGGGCCTAGGGTTCGAAACCCTAGCCCACGACATGGTCCGAGCCGATGGCATGGGTGCGGCGCCGTTAGGGTTCCAAACCCTAGCCGCCTTGCACCATGTTGGTTTTTCATCGAGCCAACTTGCTCGAAACACCGAAATCCACGAGCCACAAGCCACGGTCCAACCATGGACGGTCCATGATGGTGACGGCTTAACCATCTCGAGCCAAGGGTTCGAAAACTAGCCCAAGCGGCGGCCGAGTGGCTTATGTGACTAGGGTTCAAAACCCTAGCCTTTTGGAAGCGGCGCGGCCCCATGCATGAGCCAAGGGTCCGAACCCTAGCTCACTAGCGGCGGCCCGAGGGTCAAGTCATGAAGTGGTCGAACCACCTTGAGCCAACACCTCGATTTTATGCTTTCGTGTATCGTATACAATTATTCGCCAATTATATCAAATACAATTTTACGATGAATTTCAAAAACTCGATATTAACATATCATATATGTTTATACAGTTTAAAAGCATGCAATATTAATTCTAATATGATTAACACAATTTAATCACATAAATCCGATATGAGCCTTGTACACGGCTCTGATACCACTGTAAGCAATCCCTTGTAGCGTGTTTGAAGCAGAATTCACGGAGCAGCACAAACGTCCAACGCCTTCTCCGAGTCAATAGCAAAACTCGATGAGCTTTGCCTCAACGGTATCCACACGATCAAATCGGGTGAAGGGATAGTTTAATAACAAGTTGCTAGACAAGTTATTAAACCGGAACCAAAAACCACACTTGATTCACAATCAAATTGGCACAAGATCACCAAGAACCACTCGGCTATGAAGTGGCCGAGAGCTCTTGATCGTGCGGCCGTGTGTAGCTTGCTTGGTATTAGGTTTTGTGTATTGAAGTGTTAATCACATTAAAACCCCTTGCAATCAAATTTTATATGATTAATTAAAGGCTTTCATAAAGCCTCATGGGCTTAAGCCCATGATTTAATTAATCATTATGATTATTAATTAAGACTCCTCTTAATTATTTAATTCATCCCATGAATTTAATTTCCCTTCTCGATTTAATCTTTTGTGCGACCCGATAGGATCTTGTAATGTTGGCAGTGACATAAAATCTCATTTTACGTCTCAAGCATTGAGCGGTATCTAGCAACACATCAATGCTACCCAAATTACAAGAATGTCAAAGACTCGACATAACCTTTAGAACTTGTTATAATATTAATCATGTAACTTAATCCCTTTGTCCTTTGTGTTTAGATTGAACACGAGTCATGGAACAGTCATACTCGTATATCCAATCTTTATTTCTTGATCCCCAAGTAGAACTAGAATAAATGAATAAGCTCGATATCTCATATCGACTCATTCGAGCATGGCCATGCATTTTAGTTCTCACTTGATCAAGGGCCAAACACATCTCCTGTTATATAGGAGGGACAAATCCTATCTCGATCAGTCAACATCCCTCTACATAATTCGTAGTGTATCCAATAGTCGCCTTTATAGTATACCCTGTTACGGGTAACGTTTGACGATATCAAGATACATAACTCCTTATGTTGGGATCTCTGATGATCACAAGTCGTAAGGATTTCATACATTATTATCACTATGAGAATTGCATATGACGATCATATAACTATCCATGTTGCATTCTCATGGTGGGTCTGTCCAGTACATCGTTCTCTAACATGTACCCATATGTTGATTTGATATCTCATATCAATGAACAATTCATCGATCAACATATACTAGTCTCTACGTATTATCATTATCCCTATTCATGATAATACTTGACTAGGGACATCTTTAAGAATAATACAATATTATTCTAAGGACATTAACATATATATTTGTGGGGTCTTCCCACCTTAACAGTGATTAAAAGACATAAAAAGGACTAATCATGCATTAAGGTAACATCTTAGGTTTTGGTTGTTACACGAGCTAACAGGATTACAGGCCCAAAATACAAAACTTCAAAAATAATTCATTACATCCCAAAAGAATGTCATTTAGATTTACACTACTCCTAGAGTAGATACTAATCATAACTTGAATCCTATGCATTCCTGTGTCCCTAGTAGCTCACTGCCTCAACCCGACCCTTAGTCCTTTCGTCCACAAGTGTACCTACAGGGACAACACATCATGAGCATATATAATCTTACTTAACATTATAAACATCATAGTAAATGCATGAAAAATTGGTTAAGTAATATGCTGGTTATACATTCACTTCTTATTGTTGTCCCTGATTTAGAATCGTGCATATGGGGCATCTTACCCCCGTGGCATCTTACCACAACATCATCGTATGGCCTCTTACCATATGGGGCATCTTACCCCGTGGCATTTTACCACAATACATCGCATGGCCTCTTACCATGTGGGGCATCTTACCCATGGCATCTTACCACAATACATCGCATGGCCTCTTACCATGTGGGGCATCTTACCCCGTGGCATCTTACCACAATACATCGCATAAATGTCATCATATAAGCATCGTATAAGCAATAAACATCATATGAACTTCATCGTATAAACATCATATAAACATCATCGTGTAAACATCGTATAAACATCATCGTGTAAACATCGTATAAACACCGTCATTTCATCGTGAATACTCATGCAAATAAAAGCATAGTCATAGTATAGAGATGTGTGTTGCCGTCCGATGCCCGTACGCTTCTTACGTACCTTTTCAAAAGGAGGAGGAGTCAACAGACTTTATCTCCTTGATGGTGCTGGTACCTGGGATGGTTCTACAAGACCACATAATACCATATTAGATGCCTCAAAACCATCTTACATCATAAACTTAACAAAATAAAACATCATCATATTTTTCAACTTTCTGCCTCTCTCGATCGATCGGCCCTATGTCTCGATCGATCGAGACACTGTGCACAAAAAGTGCCTTAGCTTCCTGCCTCGCTCGATCGATCGAACATTTTACCGATCGATCGAGGAGCTTCACCGATCGATCGAGAAATCCTTCGATCGATCGGCACCAAAATTTTGAAAACATGCTTAGACCTTCTGTCTCGCTCGATCGATCGGAAATAAATCTCGATCGATCGAGAGCTCTGAAAATCGGGATTTTTCCCCAGATTTTTGAGCACCTCATTTCATACCATCTTTTCTACCTCATAACACATCTTTTATGCTGAAACAAACATGTGAAGAACTTCATAAAATATCCATGTAAGCTCTTAAATCGAAGGTTTAACAAAACCTAAGCTAACATGCATCATAACATCATCATAAACTTCATCCTTAACCAACTTTTACAGAAACAGAGCATGTATCTTTTTGCCCAGGTTTTCGAGCATATAGTTTCATAACTAGAAATCTATCACATAAGCCATGTAAATGCTCAAACAAACATGCTAGTAGCTACATAAAACTACCATGTAAGCATTCATATCAAGGTTTCACCCAAACCTATACTTAACATGCTTTAAAATCAACCCACCAAACCCAAGCCCAAACATAAACCCAGAAAAACAGGGTACCCACTTACCCCTCTCTTTTGCTCCTCTTTTTGCAAGGTTTTGAACACCTTCTTACCAAGCTTTTCTTCCCTTCCCCAGCAGCTTACAGGAACGATTTTGGGAGAGAAAGAGAGGAGGAGAGAAGGAGATGATTTGGCTGCAAAGTGGAAGCATGACATGACCAAGTGGGAGGCATGGGTGTGAAACAAGTGGGTTGACAAGTGGGGGATGGGTGGTGACCGAGTTGGGGGGGTGGGGTGGTGTGGTTGGGGTGCCATGTGGTGTTTAATTGTATCCCGGTATATAGTACGATGTATTAAAATATCCTCACTCGATATTTTCTAACTTCATATAATTAATACATCCCTTAAAATACCCATCATGCTCCCCACATCATATCATCATAACATAAATCGTGGCCCCCAATTTAAATACACCATAACCCTTAAACACATCATAATTCATCATCATAGAACATAATCATATTACATTTCGGGGGTATTACATTACTCCCCTACTTATAAGATTTCGTCCCCGAAATCCACATGCATCATCGTATCGAAGCTAAACATAAAGACATACCAGAGAATAGTTCCGGATAGTGCTGCGCCATATGCCGTTCCGTCTCCCACGTAGCCTCCTCGACACCCCGACGATCCCACTGAACTTTGACCATCGGTATAACTTTGCTTCGTAGCCTGCGATCCTCTCGATCCAGAATTCTGATTGGTCGTTCTACGTAGGACACATCTGAGTCTAACTGAACTTCAGTAGGCTGTAAGACATGGGACGGGTCTGACTCATACTTCCTCAACATAGAGACATGGAAAACATCGTGTATGCCAGACAAGGATGGCGGTAGAGCCAAACGATATGCCAAAGTACCGATACGCTGTAAAACTTCATATGGCCCAACATACCTCGGAGATAACTTTCCACGCATCCCAAAACGAACCACGCCCCTGAAGGGCGAGATCTTTAAGAAGACCCTGTCTCCTAACTGGAATTCTAGCGGTCGTCGCCGCTTATTGGCATAGGCCGCTTGCCTATCCTGGGCCGCTTTCATCTTCAGGCGTATCAACTTTATCTTACCTTCCATATCCCTGATCATATCCGGTCCTCCGACCGCTTTGCTAGTCAAGTCCTCCCAATACAGCGGTGATCTACATCGTCGTCCATACAGAGCTTCAAAAGGGGCCATTTGAATGCTCGCTTGATAACTGTTATTATAGGAGAACTCCACCAGCGGCACTGAATCCTGCCACGGAGTATCAAACTCCAAAACACACGCCCTCAACATGTCCTCGAGCGTCTGAATGGTACGCTCTGTTTGGCCGTCTGTCTGAGGGTGATAGGCCGTACTCAGTCTAACCTCTGTGCCCAAAGCTGTCTGGAGACCCTCCCAGAAATGTGAAGTGAACCTCGGGTCCCTGTCAGACACTATCGAGACTGGAATACCATGCAACCTCACCACATCCCGTATATACATCTGGGCCATCTTCAAGTATGTATATGACATACTGTAAGGGATGAAATGAGCCGTCTTTGTCAGCCTATCCACGATCACCCAGATCGCATCAAATCCTGAGGCCGTCCTAGGTAAGTGGGTCACAAAGTCCATAGATATATGCTCCCACTTCCATTCAGGCACCTCTAAGCTCTTCAGCTCACCACCAGGCCTCTGCCTCTCTGCCTTTACCTGTTGGCAGATCAAACATCTTTTAACGAAAACGATTACCTCACGCTTCATGCGTCTCCACCAGAATTGATCGCATAGATCTTTGTACATCTTCTTTCCCCCTGGGTGGATACTGAATCGACTACTGTGAGCTCGCTCCAATATTCCTCTACGTAGTTCTGGTGTATCTGGGACTACCCATCGGTTGCCCAGTCTCAAGGAATCATCCTCAGCCACTCTAAACTTGGATGGTTGGCCTTGAAGTACCAATGATGTCCACCTCTGAACCTCACTATCCGACTTCTGGGCCTTCCTGATCGCCTCAAATATGTCTGGCTCCGCCAATAGGTTCGACACTCGCACAGGCGACGTGTCTACATCGAAATCATAGCCCAGTTGGCAATAAGACGTCATCAAGGCTGACAAACACATAACATCCTCTGCAGTACTCTTCACCTTCCGACTTAAGGCGTCTGCTATCAAGTTTGCTTTACCTGGATGGTACTCAATTTCACAATCATAATCTTTGAGCAAATCCATCCATCTTCTTTGCCTCATATTCAACTCTGCCTGAGTGAATAAGAACTTCAGGCTCTTATGGTCCGTATATATAGTGAAAGACGTGCCATACAAGTAATGCCTCCAGATCTTTAAGGCGAATATGATGGCCGCCAATTCCAAATCATGCACTGGATACTTAGCCTCGTGTGGCTTCAGCTGCCTCGATGCATAAGCCACCACATGCTTATCTTGCATTAACACACAGCCCAAGCCCTGTAATGACGCATCCGTATACAAGGCGAACCTCTTATCCTCAGACGGAATCACCAGCACAGGCGCTGTAGTCAAACGACGCTTCAGCTCTTGGAAGCTTTCCTCACAAGCTTCGGACCAAAAGAAGGGGACTCCTTTCTGAGTCAGCTGCGTCAGGGGTTTGGCAATCTTCGAAAAACCCTCGACGAAGCGTCGGTAATATCCTGCCAAACCGAGAAAAATCCTTATCTCAGGTACAGAAGTGGGTGCAGCCCACTCCATCACAGCTTCAATCTTCCTTGGATCCACAGATATCCCGTGGCTAGATATGACATGGCCTAAAAATACCACGTTGTCCAACCAGAACTCGCACTTACTAAGTTTCGCATACAGCTGATGATCCCTAAGGATCTGAAGCACTATCCTCAAGTGTCTTACGTGCTCTTCTTCCGTCCGAGAGTAGATAAGTATGTCGTCAATGAAGACTATGGCGAACTGATCCAAATACGGCTGGAACACCCTGTTCATCAAACTCATGAAGACAGCTGGGGCATTCGTCACCCCAAAAGGCATGACCAGGAATTCATAGTGCCCATATCTAGTCCTGAAAGCCGTCTTCTGAACATCATTTTCTCTTACTCGAATCTGATGGTACCCCGACCTCAGATCGATCTTACTGTAGAGCCTCGTACCCTGCAACTGATCGAACAAGTCATCGATCCTCGGAAGTGGATACTTGTTCTTTACTGTAGCTTTGTTCAACTGCCTGTAGTCAATGCATAGACGCATCGATCCATCTTTCTTCTTAACAAATAAGACAGGCGCACCCCATGGCGATACGCTAGGGCGTATGTAGCCCTTATCAAGGAGTTCCTGCAACTGTATCTTTAACTCCCTTAACTCTGCTGGTGCCATCCTATACGGGGCACGAGAAATTGCAGACGTCCCTGGTAGCAATTCAATCCCAAACTCGACCTCTCTCGTCGGTGGGAATCCGGGAATCTCCTCCGGAAAGACATCAGGAAACTCCGCCACTACGGGCACATCCTCAACCTTTAACTCCTTCCTCTTATCCGTCATGTCAACAGCGTAGATAAGATATCCTTCATGACCTCGTTCCAATAACTGTGTCATCTTGACAGCAGATATTAACGGAATCTTCGGACGGGAACCATCCCCATAGAATGTCCACTGGACTCCCAATACAGATCTAAATCGGACAGTCTTTTGCCTGCAGTTTACCACTGCCTGATACTTGTTCAGAACATCGATGCCCACAATGCAATCGAAGTCTGTCATTCCCAACACAATCAAATCTGATCTTAACTCATTATCCTCAAAATAAATGAGGCCATCATAAACAATCTGATCCGTAGTCAAACTTCTTCCAGCGGGGGTCGAGACCATAAGAGGCATGGGGGACGGAGAAGTGCATATGTAGTGCCTTTCAACAAAACTCGTCGACACAAAGGAGTGTGACACACCTGTGTCTATCAATATAAGAGCAGGGTGCGTAAATAAAAGACACGTACCCGCTATAACTTCCTCCGGGGCCGCCGTAGCCTGCTCCCTCGTCAAAGCATACACCTGTCCCTGAGGTGGCCCCGCGGGATGACCTCCATACTGTCTTGGCACAAAGGGTGGCCGGTGTTGTGCCGTTCTGTCCGCAGGTCTCCCCGTAGAGCTCTGCTGTCTTCCCCTGTTGGGACACCGTCGAGCAAAGTGGCCTCTGTCGCCACAGACATAACATCCTACGCAGTCCTTTGCCAAATGTGGCTGCCCACAAAGAGTGCACTGAACTCTTCCAGATCTGTCTCCCTGAGACTGTCCTCTCCCAGATGGAGCATCATTCCTACCTTTCCCTTTCCATCGATTCTCGGGCCTCTTGCCACTGAATCTCGATGCCGAAGTGTTCCCCCTAGGCTTAAACTGATCACCTCTGGGCTTCAAATTGTCAGAAGTGGATCTCTGAGGGGGTGCCGGAGGTGGCACAGCATCAGGATATGCAACGACTCCCAGTTCAGCTAGCTCAGCTCGTGAGAGTGCATCATCAAAACAAGCAGGGCCATAAGTGATCACCCTGTCATACAGTTCAGACCTCAAGCCCTTCATGAAATTCCGCATCTTTGCTTGAGTGCTTGTAGCAATGTGTGGCACATATCGTAGTAAGGAACAGTAATGCAAAGCATAGTCAGATACAGGCATGGTACCTTGTCTTAAACTGGTAAACTCATCCTCCTTGGCCTGTCTTGCAGCGGCTGAGAAATAGCGGTTCAAAAACCGCGTTCGGAACATCTTCCAATTTACTTCCTGTCCCAGAGCCTCTTGCTCAATCACTGTGGTTTTCCACCACATCAATGCCTTCTTGGACAGCTGAAATTCTGCTAATCGGATCCAGGCCGTCTTTGCACAAGGCGCTGCCACAAATATCTGTTCGATCCTCTCTAACCATTCCTCCGCTTTCTCTCCGGATTCATTTCCCTCGAACATCGGAGGTCGATACATCATAAACTGAGCCAGGCTCAATTCCCCAGGTAGCAACTGCTGTTCAGAGGGTTCTTCGCCCAAGGCTGGTGGTGGCAATGGATTCGTACGCCCAGCACTTGCATTTACACTAATGGCGTCACCCACTTCTATATTTGCTGCCATGCTGCAACACAAGGGTTAATAACAACACCAAAAGCAGTTCATAAAGCACATCGTTAGATAATTAAACATGTTAGCATAACATAGAAACTTCATATGCAACATAAACATAAAACATGTTCAATAGTAAGTACTTAGCCAACTTATTGCTAAGGCTACCCTTCACTCATTCCCGAGTTATCTAACCACTGCTCTGATACCACTAATGTGGGGTCTTCCCACCTTAACAGTGATTAAAAGACATAAAAAGGACTAATCATGCATTAAGGTAACACCTTAAGGTTTTGGTTGTTACACGAGCTAACAGGATTACAGGCCCAAAATACAAAACTTCAAAAATAATTCATTACATCCCAAAAGAATGTCATTTAGATTTACACTACTCCTAGAGTAGATACTAATCATAACTTGAATCCTATGCATTCCTGTGTCCCTAGTAGCTCACTGCCTCAACCCGACCCTTAGTCCTTTCGTCCAAAAGTGTACCTACAGGGACAACACATCATGAGCATATATAATCTTACTTAACATTATAAACATCATAGTAAATGAAACATTGGTTAAGTAATATGCTGGTTATACATTCACTTCTTATTGTTGTCCCTGATTTAGAATCGTGCAAATGGGGCATCTTACCCCCGTGGCATCTTACTACAACATCATCGTATGGCCTCTTACCATATGTGGCATCTTACCCCGTGGCATCTTACCACAATACATCGCATGGCCTCTTACCATGTGGGGCATCTTACCCCGTGGCATCTTACCACAATACATCGCATGGCCTCTTACCATGTGGGGCATCTTACCCCGTGGCATCTTACCACAATACATCGCATAAATGTCATCATATAAGCATCGTATAAGCAATAAACATCATATGAACTTCATCGTATAAACATCATATAAACATCATCGTGTAAACATCGTATAAACATCATCGTGTAAACATCGTATAAACACCGTCATTTCATCGTGAATACTCATGCAAATAAAAGCATAGTCATAGTATAGAGATGTGTGTTGCCGTCCGATGCCCGTACGCTTCTTACGTACCTTTTCAAAAGGAGGAGGAGTCAACATACTTTATCTCCTTGATGGTGCTGGTACCTGGGATGGTTCTACAAGACCACATAATACCATATTAGATGCCTCAAAACCATCTTACATCATAAACTTAACAAAATAAAACATCATCATATTTTTCAACTTTCTGCCTCTCTCGATCGATCGGCCCTATGTCTCGATCGATCGAGACACTGTGCACAAAAAGTGCCTTAGCTTCCTGCCTCGCTCGATCGATCGAACATTTTACCGATCGATCGAGGAGCTTCACCGATCGATCGAGAAATCCTTCGATCGATCGGCACCAAAATTTTGAAAACATGCTTAGACCTTCTGTCTCGCTCGATCGATCGGAAATAAATCTCGATCGATCGAGAGCTCTGAAAATCAGGATTTTCCCCAGATTTTTGAGCACCTCATTTCATACCATCTTTTCTACCTCATAACACATCTTTTATGCTGAAACAAACATGTGAAGAACTTCATAAAATATCCATGTAAGCTCTTAAATCGAAGGTTTAACAAAACCTAAGCTAACATGCATCATAACATCATCATAAACTTCATCCTTAACCAACTTTTACAGAAACAGAGCATGTATCTTTTTGCCCAGGTTTTCGAGCATATAGTTTCATAACTAGAAATCTATCACATAAGCCATGTAAATGCTCAAACAAACATGCTAATAGCTACATAAAACTACCATGTAAGCATTCATATCAAGGTTTCACCCAAACCTATACTTAACATGCTTTAAAATCAACCCACCAAACCCAAGCCCAAACATAAACCCAGAAAAACAGGGTACCCACTTACCCCTCTCTTTTGCTCCTCTTTTTGCAAGGTTTTGAACACCTTCTTACCAAGCTTTTCTTCCCTTCCCCAGCAGCTTACAGGCACGATTTTGGGAGAGAAAGAGAGGAGGAGAGAAGGAGATGATTTGGCTGCAAAGTGGAAGCATGGCATGACCAAGTGGGAGGCATGGGTGTGAAACAAGTGGGTTGACAAGTGGGGGATGGGTGGTGACCGAGTTGGGGGGGTGGGGTGGTGTGGTTGGGGTGCCATGTGGTGTTTAATTGTATCCCGGTATATAGTACGATGTATTAAAATATCCTCACTCGATATTTTCTAACTTCATATAATTAATACATCCCTTAAAATACCCATCATGCTCCCCACATCATATCATCATAACATAAATCGTGGCCCCCAATTTAAATACACCATAACCCTTAAACACATCATAATTCATCGTCATAGAACATAATCATATTACATTTCGGGGGTATTACAATATTAATTCACAATGCACAGTTAAAAGAATAATATATAATAATGAATTGCCATTCATAAAACCATAAACATTGTAAGTCTTAAACAATCATCTAATGACTTGTCTTAGGGCATATCCCAACATGTTGTATACTGTAAAGTGTAAGCCAAAGTCTTCTAGTGTAACCTTCTTGCAAACGAAGAAGGGGAGACGTAGAAGGGTTGTGCTTCGAACTTTCAGAACATATCATGTGTCATTTACTTGCTGTATATTTTCATTTAGTTTACTTTAACTCACAAGTTCAGCAGACATCTTCCACACTATTACTAGTGTCTGCTGATGTGATGCCCGGGGATTAATGGTGTTAATCCGGTGTAGTAATAATCCTTAATGGATTTTTAACTATGGAAATTAGGAATTAATTGAGGTTTTGGGACTCCCGGGGATTTTAAATCCTGTTTTTGGAGTCGTTGGATCCAAGGGATGAGATTGTGTACTCCTCGTGGTGATAACCTTGGAATTTGATCTTTGGTGGGATTTGGGGTCCGGAGTACTTTGTACTGGGACTGGTAGTAGAATTGAAGTTAGAGGGATGATTTTTTGAAAACAGATGATTTTTAATGAATCATGGTGTATTTGTGAAGGGATTAGTATTTTCGAGTTTTGGTGCTATATATACCAAGTGGACTCGGTATTCCGTCATTTTAGCACGGAATCTCTCTCTCTCTCTCTTTTCTCTCTCTTCGTTCAAACCCTCCCCCACCATTTTCCCCTCTTTTGCTCTTGGAAGAAAAATCGATGGTAGCTTGGCCCGGAGGCCGATTTCTCGAAGATGATCAGGTATTAGTCTTCCCCTCGTCATTGGCTTCGATTTGGTAGTAGTATGGTAGCTTTTGGTTGAGGCTTTGGTTGGTTATGGGTTTTGGGGATTTTTAAAATCCTATGTTGAGTTTTTAAAGTTTTTATTGGTTTTAAATGGTGTATTTGAGTTGTTGAAGGTGTATGGGGTGTTGGTTTTGAGTTTGGGTGTGAAAAACACCATGGAAGCTCGAATTTTTCGGAAAATCGCAGGTGGCGATCGATCGCCGAGGTGGGGCGATCGATCGCGACGTGCAGTTGTATTTTTGAAGGCGATGAACAGTGCTGGCGATCGATCGCGTGGTATCGGCGATCGATCGCGAGAGGGTTGGCGATCGATCGCGAGGATTGGCGATCGATCGCGAGGATGCATTGATTTGGCCACTGGACTGTGGCGATCGATCGCGATGTAAGTGGCGATCGATCGCCACCAGAAGTTTTGTGTTTTTTGAAAATTTTTGGAAAATGTTGGGATTTTGGAATCGAGGTTTGAAGGGGCCGTTTCCGGGGCAATGTCTACATTTCAATCTTTTAAACATATGAAATGGAATATTTTGGGTATTATGCATGCCTAGCCGGGGGCTTTTATTTTGGTAATCGTCATGGATTGACGATGGGTTTAGAGGTTGCGAACGTGCGTGGGCACGTGGTTGCATGCTTATACTTGATTGTGAGTTGTTTATGTGTTTTAGCACATATTTCTCGAGGCATGGAACTCAAGCAAGGTTTGGCTTGGACTACGGAAACTTATGGTACGTGTAACGTACGAGCATGACCTTAATTATATTATTGCTATTATTGTGCATGAGATAGATGATTTGTAAGGGTTGGTAGTCGATGCATAATATATGGTGTCTTGCAATAATTGGTTAATAGAAACGGGACTGGTTGTGTTATGTTGATTTGTCTTATGTAATGTATGGTGCCACTTTGGAGTGAGCAATTGTCGTGATGTGGTCGCTATGGAGCGAACATCGGTAAGTGAGGCCGCTACTTTTGAGTGAGCGAGGAAGTGTGGCTTTTGACTAGATATCTAGGCTAACTATATTTATTTCCCTATTAATATTGAATTGGATCAGAGATATAGTTAATCAGTGTAAGGATTAACTGGATATTTGGAATTTGATGATTTTAGTTGTTTTGAGAACAGGGACAATACGGTGGGATCCCGGATGAGGATGATGCCATCCAGGGAGTATCATTTAAATTCTTAGCAATTACGTTGTAATTTACGAATTATATAATTGTGATTATTGGTTTGGGTGGTATTGGTATGCTCACCCCGTGTGGGGGCTGTCTCTGTTGGGGCAGGTGAAACATGTACAATGGTAGCTCTGGAGCTGTGATCGAGCTATGGATTGGAGGTGATTCCAGGATCGAGGCACCGGAGCTCATGTGGAGCTGGATATGTTGTATGCCCTTTTTATACATTCCGTACACATAGGTTTATTCGATGCTCGTGTGTGAGCAATAATTATGTGTATATGGGTTGTATAAAAAGGCATGGGCCTTTCTCCTTCCATTCATATATGTGAGCAATTAACTAGGAAATTGCTAGATGAATTGAGATTGTGATTAGTGTGCTACATAGGTGCATGATGTGTTGAATGGTCTTAATCTAGGGAATCGGTTATTGCATGGAATGGAATAAATGAAGCAAGAAATTTTATAGGTGGTGTTGTGTGCCACGCTTACATGTAGTTTCCCTTTACACGTGATTGAATGCACAAAATGTATGACTTAAAGCACTAATTGTGGGTTAAGGGCACAGTGGTCCTTACAGCTGACTTGCCAACAGTTGAGAACCTACTGTAGTACTTCTACTGTATCAAGAAGAATCGAAATTGAGTCTAATGTTTATTCAACCCCCTCTTCTAAACACTACTCCGATCCTAACAAGTGGTATCAGAGCAATGTTTTCTCAATTCTGATAAATACTGAGAACTGATGGCCTCATTCAACAAGATCCCAATGTTCAAGAAAGATGAATATGATGACTGGAGAATTCGGATGCAAGCACATCTGAGTGCTCAAGATGATGACATGTGGTTCGTCATCACTGAAGGATCAATAAAGATCATGAAGGTCAACACAACAACTGCCATTACCAGTGGTGAACCTCAGATGGTGGAAAAGGACAGAGCATCCTGGACCAATGAGGAAAAGAAAAAAGCAAATATGGACAATGTAGCTAAGGAAATCTTGTTCAAAACATTGGATAAATCAAGATGTGTCCCACTGCTAAAGATATTTGGGAAAAGATTGCACAGTTGTGTGAAGGAAATGACCAAACTAAAGAAAACAAGCTCACTGTCGCTCTACAGAAGTTTGAGAACATCAAAATGATGTCTGGAGAAACTCTCAGTGAATATGCTGAAAGAGTAACTGGAATCATCAATGAACTCAATAGTCTGGGTAAGGACCTATCTAACAGAGAAGTTACTATAAAGGTCATGAGAGGTCTCCAAGAGAATGGGATGTTAAAACCATTGTCACAAGAATCCAAAGATTTAAACAAGATAGATCTGCATGATCTATTGCTGATTTAAAACATATGAGTTTGAGCTAGGCATTCGGGTTGAAGATGAACCCAGCACCAGTCAACCAACCAAAGCCCTTGCTGCATCAGAATCTCTGTCCACCACAACAGAAATGCACCGAACAAATGTGCAATGATGCAATGTCGCTTTTGTCAATAAGTTTGGCAAATTCATGAAGAAGAATCAAAAGACTTACCAGTCTTATCCAATGAAGCATAATTTCAAAAATAGATCAGAAGAAGATGATTGTGTCTGCTTCAACTGCCCTAAACCAGGACATTTCATTGCTGACCAAAGCCGAAGAAGGATGATCAAAAGAGAGGATACAAGGACTACAAGAAGTCCAAGGAAAAGAGAAGATCATCCAGAAGAGACAGAGATCAAAAAGTACTTGTTGCTGAGGAAACAAGAGCAAATAGGCTGATTCAGAATCAGAATTAGAGGAATCTTCGAGCTCATCTAGTGAAAGTGGAGATGAAGGAGTCCATTGTCTCATGGGAAATGATGACAGTGAGGTAACTAATTCCAATCTTTCTGAATTTACACATAATGAACTCATTAACTCACTGCAGGACATGAACAATGAGTTTCAAATGTTGTATGAGTCCTTCGAGAATTATAAGACTGAAAGTTCAAGCTCAATCGAACAGCAGGACAGTAAACTTGATTGTGAACAATCAAGGGAGCTGGAATGCCTAAGGAAACAATAAGTCTGCTCGAGAAAGAAAAGAACGAAGCTAAATGTGCACACCAGAAACTCATCAAGTTGGTTCGCACATGAAACACTTCAACTGCCACAAAAGATGAAATACTTGTCGATAAGGCTTGCTGGTGATCTTGCCGGTATAGGCTATATCAACAATGATAGTAACTCATCTGGTATTAAATCTCAGCTGTGTCTGGAGAAAAAACAAGGTTCAAACAATGAACTTGTTGGATCCAGCACAGTATATGAACCAAGTGAATTGGTTAAGGAACATGTTAAGCCAACACTCATTAAGGAACGGGCATCACATAAAGGTATTGGTTACGTCGAGCCAATAGAGAAAGCTAGACCGGTGCAAAAGTTCAAAAATGGACATAAGTCCACTGGTCAAGCAACTCGAGAGGTGAAACCCAACTGATACTATAATTGTACGCCTGTCAAGAAAAGATATATGCTTCCCAATAGGAACCAGAAACCAAAACAACATGCATACACTCACCATCACACGCAACACCCTAGAACACCATCACCATTTACTGCACACACATTTCAGGACACACACAGACCCAAACAGTGTGTGGGTCCCGAAATGACTAATCTTGTCTGGACCCAATTAGATACCAAAAAATTCATCGTTTTAATTGTAGAGATCTAGAATCCAGCAAGTTCGGAGCTCAGAATTGTTTCTGGACAGTGGATGTTCTTGACACATGACATGAAATGCTTGTATGTTGTCCGAATTGGTAGATACCACCAGACCAAGAATAACTTTTGGTGACAACGCGAAAGGTAGAACTGTGGGTAAGGATAAGATTATCCACGGTAAGATTGTTATTAAATATATATTGTTAATTGAAAAATTATGCTATAACTTGATTAGTATCAGTCAACTTTGTGACAATGGTAACTCAGTAAAATTCAACCAGTACACATGCATAATTAAATCTGCCGATGGTAGTACACTGCTTGTAGGTAAAAGGCATGACAACACTTATAAGATTGACTAGAATTTTGATCAGCCTGCCTCACCTACTTGATTTGCTGCCTTGAATAGTTCCAAAAACTGGCTTTGGCACAAGCTGTTGAGTCACTTAAATTTTAAAACTATTGCCAGTCTGCGTAAACTTGATTTAGTTGATGGACTGCCCCCAAATAGAGTTCTCTAAAGACAAGATCTGTTCAGCATGCCAGCTTGTTAAGCAGATCAGATTTACCTGTAAGAACAGAGGGAGTAAATCTTCTTCACGGTGCCTAGAGTTGCTGCACATGGATCTTTTTGGTCATATTCCAGTAACAAGTCTAGGGGGAATGAAGTATATCCTGGTGTTAATAGACAATTACTCTCTTTGCACATGGGTCTTGTTTCTAAGTGGCAAAGATCAGGATACTCCAAAGGTTATCAAACTGCTGAAAAGACTACAAAATGAAAAATCGTGTGGGATAGATAGAATTCGCAGTGATAAGGGTACTGAGTTTACCAATCCAACACTTGAATCATATCTAGATGACATTGGTATTAAACACGAATACTCTGCTGCTAGAACTCCACAACAAAATGGAGTTGCTGAGCGTAGGAACCGCACTTTGAAAATCAGAAATCTCGAAGAGATTTTAGGCAGAATCAGTTAATACAACTTGTTATACACAGAACAGATTGATGATTAACAAACGAGCAAATAAAACACCTTATGAGATTTGGAATGGCAGTAAGCCAAATATTTCTTATTTCCATGTGTTTGGTTGCAAATATTTTATTCACAACAATGGAAAGATACATCTCACCGCTTTTGATGCTAAATCTGATGCTGGAATATTTCTTGGCTACTCTGCTGTTAGTAAGACGTTCAGAGTATTTAACAATAGAACTCTTACAGTAGAAGAATATATTCATGTGAAATTTGATGAATCTATTGATAGTACCGTATCTGAACTGTAAATCAATAATTTGAGTAATCATTTGGAAAATACTCATATTGATGATAATCATGATGATGAGTTGGATTGCAGAAGTAGGGTCAACTGCATATTAGAGCCAGAAGTCCCATAAGCACAAGTAGAGGTACCTGCTGATCCACAAGAGCTGAATCCTACTGATGAGGACACTACTATGCACACCCATGCTGCATCCAGCACATAATCCGTACTCAAAATATTACATCATACCATAGCATGCACAATAAGTCTCCATCACACATATCATACTCAAAATATTTACATAATACCATCAGCAGTAAAGAAACAGCAAATTTTCACCAATAGCAAGACTGGACAGAAATAAACTCAATTTACATAGTTATACTATCCAGGACACACCCTGGTATGTGTAACTATCCTACGACTGGAAAAGACGAAAGAAATAACCTCAGGTAAGACTTCCAGCGAGCATTCCCTCTTTGGGATCCTGATTACCTGTAATACCTGTCATTGTCCACATACAAAGACAACAACGTGTCACGACCCGCAGTGTTACACCCAATCTTGCCGGCTAAGCATTACGGAGGTTCAAACTCATTTCTTTCCAACTGGGGGCAAGATTGTAATTTCACATAGTTTTGTGGCTTTGGGACATTCTGGAAGCTCCTGGAAGCTTGAAGAACACTTTGGAGCAACCCGGAAGACTCTTGACTTCACTTGCACATTCTTTTGGATTCTAGAATCTTGTGGAGCATACATAGGACATTATAGAAGCATGTAGATGTTCTAGAATCTTGTAGATAGAACATGGTAGAAACATGTAGAATGGAAGAAGATCCTAGAAGGTCTTTCCCAACCATTAGATCAAATTGATCACCACCATCCATTGAGGAGGTGGATATGTATATATAGGATGTAGGAGTTCATTTGTAAGCATCCAAGTTTCAAGCATTCAAGTAATACAAAGCATTCTCCATAACTCTCTTTGTGTTCTTTATCTTTCTAGCACTTTAGCAACCAACTTGGGAGAAAGGCTGACTTGCTAGCAACGCGGGGTTACTAGTCAAGTGCCGCACGGGTTCGAGAAAATCTGGGTGAAACTCTCATCCCGTGACAAGTGGTATCAGAGCCTAGGTCGGCTCTTAAAGCTTCCGCACTCAAGGTTGTTCGTTGGTGTTTGCTAGAAGAAAGAATGTCGGACTCAAGGGTGGTCCAACAACCCGAGAAGCCAGAGAAGGCACCGAGGAAGGGCCGAGGCCAGTCAAGGGAACCCTCGGTCGACTTTATGGGTGGCATGGAGAACCGGATGATCCGACTGGAGCAATACATGGCGGATCACTCCCAAGCCTTCGAGGATGTGGCCGAGAGGGTACGGGAACTTGAAGAAAACACCTCAGGGGAGGAGTTTCAAGGCCAGGTACTCCAACAAATTAACTCATTCAATTTTGATGTGAAGAATCAATTTGATGAATTTAGGGGCATGATTGAGGCCTTGCAAGAAGAGTTCAAAACTCTCAAGGCCGACATGGTGCTATGTAAGCGGGCAATGGCCAACGCAGGGGAATTTGTGGCCACAGCACCAACGCAGATCGATGTTCCAAGGCCAAAACCATACAATGGGGATCGAAATGCCAAGGAACTCGATAACTTTTTGTGGAACTTGGAGCAATACTTTGCTGCCTCGAATGTGCGGGACAACGAGGCTAAGATTGGCACGGCGCCTCTATTCTTGGCCGACACGGCAACATTATGGTGGAGGAGCCCTCACACTGATATTGAGCGAGGCACATGCCGCATGGAGACTTGGGAGGATTTTAAGGCGGAGGTCAAGCGTCAATTCTACCCCGAGAATGTGGAGTATGAGGCTCGTGGTAGGTTACGGTGACTCACACACAACAAAACCATCAAGGAGTTCCAAGAGATCGTCTTGGAGATCCCGGAGCTGACTGACCGAGAAGCATTTTTCGCATTCCTTGATGGTCTCAAGACATGGGCAAGGCAAGAGCTCCAACGCCGGCAGGTGCAAGATTTGGCTACGGCAATTGCATATGCCGAGAGCCTTATTGAGTTGCGGCCCTCCAATGACAGGAATAACAGAAGCACGGAGGATGAGGATCAAGTTGTGGGAGGCAACCAGTCAAACTCAAACCAAAACCACAACAAAGGCAATGCACCGAGACCGATGGGCAACAAGTACAATGATCGAGGTCGGACTTGCTACCTTTGACACAAGGCCGACCACATCATGGCCAATTGCCCAATGGTGAACAAACTAGCAGCCTTGACAGACGAAGACGTGGAGCCGCGGGAGGAAGGCACAAAGATCGGATCTCTACAACTTCTCAATGCCGTCAAGGCAAAGGTGGATCCAACCAAAGAACCCAAGGGTGGGTCTATGTTCGTGGATGCCTTGGTCAGGGGCCGACGAGTCAGGGCATTGGTGGACACGAGAGCCACGCACAACTTCATCCGAGAGGAGACGGCGAAGAAGCTGGGGCTTTTCATCACTCCAACCGGTGGATCAATCAAGTCGGTAAATACAAGGGCCAAACCAATTACTGGAGCGGCCAAGAGAGTGAAGACCATGATAGGAGAATGGCAAGGATGTGTCTCCTACACGGTGGTGCCCATGGACGACTATGACATGATGCTTGGGCTAGAGTGGCTCGATGAGGTACGAGCATGTATTCTACACTGTTCCAACTCCTTATATATTCTAGGTGCAAACACCCCGTGCACTATATTGGCCAAGAGGGAGGCCAAGGGGCCGAGAAGGTTGTCGGCCATCGAGCTTGCGAAGGGGCTTAAAAGTAACGAGGAGATTTATGGCATGTTTCCGAAGATAGGCGAGGGGCCTAAGACTGAGGGCCTGGGGAAGTTGTCTATGGAGGTCAAGGTCGTGCCTAGGGATTCCAAGGACATCATGCCAAAGGAACCGCCGAAGAAACTACAACCCAAGAGGAAAGAGGACCACCCATTGAAGATGGTAAATGATATTGGCCCGCCTTCTCACAAACCATATCGGAGGACGCCGATGAAACCGCACAACATCGCTACGGGCTGCATAGGGAGCAGCCCTACAGTGTATACATCCGCCAAGTCCTTCGGGGAGAGACTGATTTGGCTCGAGCATCCTTGGGCACAACTGTGATGTCCGTGGATTTATGGTGTTAATCCCGGTGTTGTATTAATCCTTGATGGATGTTTAATTGTGGCAATTAGGAATTAATTGTGGTTTGGCATCCCCCGAGGTTGTTTAATCGGGCATTTGGGATCGTTGGATCCAAATGTTGAGATTATATTATCATTTCGGTGGAAAACCTATGAGTTGGGGTTTTCGGTGGGACTTGGTGTCCGGGGTACTTTTGTTGGGGCCTGTATGAGGAATTGATGCTGGAGAGAGAGTTTTTGAAAACAGATGATTTTTAATGAATCATGATGTATTTGTGGAGGTATTTGTGGGTTGGGGTATTTTGCTATATATACCCGTTGGACTCGGAATTCCGTCATTGGGAATCCATTTCTCTCCTATCCTCCCCCTCTTTCACGCCACCTTCACCCCAAACCCTTCCCCTCTTTCCCCTTCAACCATAATCGTTGGGAACACGATTTAGGGGCCGGATCTCTTAAAGAAAGGCTGGTAATCTTCTTCTCCTCACCTTTAGCTTCGTTCGGGTTCGCACAGCGACCGATCGATCGGTAGCTTGAACCGATCGATCGGTGCAAGTGCGTAGCGTTGGTCTGTCATTTCGATCTTTAGCGATCGATCGGTAAAGCGACCGATCGATCGGTGGGTGGCTAGCGATCGATCGATGGCTTGGACCGATCGATCGGTGCAAAGCCGTAGCTTAAATCGTTTTTGTGAACAGTTACCGATCGATCGGTAATGGTGACCGATCGATCGGTAGGGCGATTTTGGAAAATTGATTTTGGGGTCCTCCCTCGGGTTTTGGGGAGCGATTATCGACCATTTACTATTTAATCATCGTGATGGGATGATTGGGGTCGAATTTCATGCTCGTGCATATGAATTTGGGATTATTTATTGATTTTGAGTTATTGGAATTGTGTTTAGCACATTTCTTCATCGGACCTCGGGACTGAGGCAACGTTTGGATTCGAACTATGGGAACATAAGGTACGTATTGACGTACGAGCATAGCCCTTAATATAATTGCAATTGTTGAATGCTTGCTATACTTTATTGCAATGAATGTGTGTGGAAATGCACGACACATGGTATTAACAATAGACGGAGATTGAAATGCATGGTTTATTGTACTTGCTTTAAATGTCTATATATGCATTGAGAATTGCATGGCGCCGCTTTTGAGCGAGCAATGATTGGGATGTTGTCGCCTGTGAGCGAACATTGATTACGATGCTGCTGCCATCGAGCATGCGTGGAAATTGGGATGCCGCTATTGTAGAGCGAGCAATGAAATGGAGACAGGAAACCATAAGTGAGGAACATGGATTGTTTATAATCATTGTTTAATGATTTGATGTATTGTTTATGACATTGGTACATGGCTCGTAGAATTGTTAATCAATGTAATGATTAACTGGCATTTGGGAATTTGATGGTTTCATTGTTTTGAGAACAGGGACAGTACAGGAAACCCCGGATGAGGATGATGCCATCCAGGGAGTATATGTTGTATTTCATAGCATTTACAGTATTGTAAATTATGAATTGTATTGTTGTGGTTATTGGATTGGGATATTGGTATGCTCACCCCGTGTGGGGGCTGTCTCCGTTGGGGCAGGTGGTACAGGTGTAGCAGCAGCTTTGGAGTTGAGCTCGGGCTGTTGATTGAAGTACTCCCAGGATTGAGGTACCAGAGCTGGATGGACAGGCGCTCAGATCCAGAGTCGAGATCGAGTTGCGCTCGAGAGGTGCTTCCAGGATCGGAACACCAGTAACGGTATCCAGCGGAGTCTTTTATACATTAGATACACGCTTATTCATTAGGTACTCTTATGGGAGTACATATTACGTGTATATGGAATGTATAACGGGTTACGGCTCTCCTCTGTTCATTTATGGTTTGCATGCAATTAGATATAGAATTGCTAAATGAACTAAGAGTATGTTAGTGTATTATATGAGTGCATGCTATATGGATAATCATGGTTGGGGAATTCGAATATCATGTGGTTTAAATGCAAGAAATTTTCTGGGTAGCACAGGGTGTTGCACTTGCATATGTTTTCTTCCCTGATAGTATGATTATATGCACCAAGGTTATGGATTAATACACTAATAACGGGTTAAGGGCACGGGGGTCCTTACATTAGTGGTATCAGAGCAGTGGTTAGCTCTTTGGGGCTGTTGAGGGCCTGGAACATGCTGATAAGGATGGGTAGCACATATTTAGGCATGATAGTAGTTCGTGTTGTGTGGCACAACTATTTGGCTTATGTGCATTAGTGATATGTGATCATAGTGAAACGATTATATGTCATGACACCTATAGAATCATAATATAACCTGTTGATTATGATTGTGAGTTGTGACACAGGGGCAACCAAAGGGAGCATTTTGAAATGCATTGGAATACGGGAAGTACTTTGTACTCGTAGTTTATGCATTTACTCATTATAATCATATTGTGGGGAATATGGATTATCGTATGCTCATGGTTTGTGATTGTTCCTGTAGGAACACTATGACGCGAAAGGCTAAGGCCATGGTTGAAAGACACAAAACGGTAACCTGCATTTTATATACATCATGGAATTATGCATTGTGGTTGCATATGTACATGTAGTGATGATTTTAATGCTTTGCCGCCAAATGTTGAAGCGAGGGGTGGGAGCGCCGCATGTCGCATTTGTGCGAGGTGCATTAAAATACACTCATGTTGATGTATATTAGATATGGCATATGCTTTGTGATTGCAGGTGTAAGTGGAATACTTGGTGAATGTCCCATGAGTCATTGTTATGGATGAGTGATGATTTTAAATGCTTGCCGCTATTTATTGTTTAGTGCCGCTAAAATGTGAAGCGAGGGGTGGGAGCGCCGCATGTCACATTGAAGCGTGGGTATCATATGAGGCGAGGAAAGAATATTTGCCGCTAAAATGTGAGGCGAGGGGTGGGAGTACCGCATGTCCATTTAAGCGAGGTTATTCTGTGCCGCCTATATGAGAAGCGAGGGGTGGGAGTACCGCATGTTTTATTTAAGCGAGGGGCATTAAAATACACTACCGTGACAATGACTAGGGATCGGCTATATTGACTGGCGATGGTTCTTCCCGCCATGTATATTGATAGCGATGGTTCATTCCGCTATATTGACTGGCGATGGTTCTTGCCGCCATGTATATTGATAGCGATGGTTCATTCCGCTATATTGACTGGCGATGGTTCTTGCCGCCATGTATATTGATAGCGATGGTTCATTCCGCTATATTGACTGGCGATGGTTCTTGCCGCCATGTGTATTGATAGCGATGGTTCATTCCGCTATATTGACTGGCGATGGTTCTTGCCGCCATGTGTATTGATAGCGATGGTTCATTTCGCTATATTGACTGGCGATGGTTCTTGCCGCCATGTATATTGATAGCGATGGTTCATTCCGCTATATTGACTGGCGATGGTTCTTGCCGCCATGTATATTGATAGCGATGGTTCATTCCGCTATATTGACTGGCGATGGTTCTTGCCGCCATGTGTATTGATAGCGACGGTTCATTCCGCTATATTGATTGGCGATGGTTCATGCCGCCATGTATATTGATAGCGATGGTTCATTCCGCTATATTGACTGGCGATGGTTCTTGCCGCCATGTGTATTGATAGCGACGGTTCATTCCGCTATATTGATTGGCGATGGTTCATGCCGCCATGTACATTGATAGCGATGGTTCATTCCGCTATATTGACTGGCGATGGTTCTTGCCGCCATGTGTATTGATAGCGACGGTTCATTCCGCTATATTGATTGGCGATGGTTCATGCCGCCAGATATATTGATAGCGATGATAGCGATGTCTCATTCCGCTAGTCTATTGGCGATGGTTCATGCCGCCGGGTATTCTATTGAAGACAATTCGTGCCACCGGATATTACATAGCGACGGGTCATCCCGCTACACCTATGGCGATGGTTCATACCGCCGGATATCTATAGTGATGTATTAAGCCGCTGACTCTATGACGAGAGATCATGCCGCTGATCCTATAGCGATGGGTTATACCGCTATGTGCATAGCGCTGGATTATGTCGCTTACGAGAGATGGATGCTACTTGTGTACCGCTGGTGGACGATGGATACAGGTATTCCGCTATCTTGATAGCGATGAGGTATGGCGTATTACTTTTGTTAGCATTATTGTGGATACTACGTGTTGCTATATATGCCATGTGTTTGACGATGAGATTGTGGATGTCGTGTATTGACATGTACCGTCATACGTTTGACGATGTTAATTGGATGTCATGTGTTGACATATGCCGTCACGAGATGACGATGACATAGTTGATGTTCTATGTAGACGTGTAGCGTCGTTTTGATGGTTGATACATTTATGTTATGTATTGAGTTGTATGGTTGAGTACCTTTGGTGGACATATGGTAGTGTTTGGGTCACTAGTTGACGAGACCATTATGCCGAGCAAGTTGCTCGAAGAATTATTGGGTGCATCGTACAGGGATAGTACCGCCGTACTTTTTGGTGTACATATTGTTCGAGTAATGATACCCTTGGGTATACTCGCTGGTTTGGCTTAGGCCAAGTGATTAGTGGTAAGGGTAGTCATGGAGGAACTACTCGCTTGTTGTTGTTGTGATCTATGGTAGGCGTGGTCACACCCACCCTGAAGGTGTGGGATACGTCCTAATGAATTAGGATTGCTTCGTGGTTGAGCAAGGACACCGGGATGTCCATAATGCTTTGGTTTTAGAGAGATTTTGGGTGATGACCCACTACTCTAAATGGATGTTGCGGTATGGTATATGTGATATCCCCGAAATGATTAATTGCAGTTTGAGCATTAATTGTGTTTATATGATTAATTATGGTGGTAATTAATTATGTGTTGGATTTATTAATCTTATGGAAATGCTTAGTCACATGATAGAGTGACCCGGGAGGGCATTTCAGGGTGCATGTGGTGCATGTTGGGAAAATGGTTATTAGCATGATTTGTTTGCCATGGCTAGCAATTAATTGGAAATCATGAGTTTATTTGATATTTGGTGCATTTTGGATTAATGCTTTTAAAAATATCATGTTGGGATGTTTTATACACCATGAGTTGTGGGATGCATTTTAATTAACCCAACCCACTTTATTACCCCAAACCCCCACAACACTCATTCTTACTTTTCACTTTACCAAATAACACCTCCCAAACCCTTCCCTTGTCCATTTTCGAGTTGGTGCTCAAGGGTGGAGAGAAACCCTTCCAAAAATCTTGTTTGTGGAGTTTATTGGGAGATTTGAGATCCCCAAGAGGTATGGATACCTCATTGTTGATTTTGTAAGGTTTTGTTTAAGTTTGGTATGTTTTTGAAGGGTTTTAAAATGGGTTTGTGTGAGTTGGTGTTATTTTTGGGTGAGTGTTAGATTTATGGTTGTATGATGTTGTTTATTGAAGATTTGTAGGGATTTGGTATGGTTGATGTTTGATTGTTTGAGGTTGTTTGAGTTTGGGAAGGAGAAGGGTGAATAGTGCCCGAAAATCGCATGTGCAAGACTCGGCGATCGATCGGCGCCTCCAAGCGATCGATCGCGAGTTGCAGGGCTGGAGGCAGTGGCCTTCAGCGATCGATCGCGAGTTTGGCGCGATCGATCGGCGAGGTCGCGATCGATCGGCGCAAACTCAGCGATCGATCGCGGATTGTAAATTTTTGTTGCTCGAGACAGTGGGGTCTCGCAATCGATCGGGGCTGTATGGCGATCGATCGCGAGACACCAAATTGGGTGTTTTTGGATTTTTTTGTGGGATTTTTGGTATTGGACTATTATTGGGTTCTAATATTGATTTGTGTGAATGTGTAGAACCATCCCAGGTGGCAACACAGCCAAGGAATTGAAGTCCTACCATATCCTACATTTTGGAAAGGTACGTAGAGGACGTACGGGCACCCAACGGTACATGTATCTAATATACTCATCGTTTATGCATTGTGGATGCGAGTATATATGTGATTATGCATTGTGGATGCAAATACATGTTCAATTATGCATGATGATTGTAGATGCATATGTTTATTGGTGCACATCCCATGAGTCGTGGTCATCCCTTGATGATTTTAATGCTTGCTGCTATTTGTTTTGGTTCCGCTAAATGTGAAGCGAGGGGTGGGAGCGCCGCATGTCACATTTGAGCGTGGTTATCATATAGGGTGAGGAAAGGATATTTGCCGCTCAATGTGAGGCGAGGGGTGGGAGTACCGCTTGTCCATTGAAGCGAGGTTATTCTATGCCGCCTATATGTAAATAAGCGAGGGGCATTAAAATACATTGTGATGGACAGACTAGTGAATGGTGACCGGTATTTGATATTGATGAGATGGTATTATGTCATGACATGTCTAGACCATTAAAAATAATCTATTGATTATACTCATGAGTTATGGTACAGGGACAACCAAACTGGAAGCGTTTTGAAATGCATGGGAAAACAGGAAGTGTTTTAATTGTGTTTTATGCATTTACGCTTTATATTCATATTGTGTTGAATATGAATGATATTATTGCTCATGTTTGGGGGTTGTCCTTGTAGGTACACTTTTGGCATGATAGAAGGGCTAAGCGGGTTGAGGTGGTGAGCTTGTGGAGATTCTTTTGAGACAGGAAGGACAGGATTAAACTTTTGTATAGTGTCTACTCTAGGAGTAGCGTAAAACTATAGTTGATAACATTCTTTTGATGGGGAATGTAATTAATCCATTGATAGTCCTCATTTTGGCATGTAATTCTTAAAGCTCATAGACTCAACACGATTAATTCACTCTGATCATTTATATTAGCTCTATTTATGCCTTTGATCCGCACTTAAGGATTAGGTCCTTACAGTATACCGGGTGGAACGTATGAGACGTTGGTAGGCTTGATACGAGCCTTTAGAGGCAGCGCTTATTAGCCTGATATCGCGGCAATGTTATAGCGTGCTTTTGATTGCCATTGTACTGCTCGTTGGATTCGAGTTCAGTGAATCGTATGATGATACGATAAGGACCTTTAGTAGACTTTTGTAGTCTCTTTGTGGATTGATAATTGAGGCAGGGAATACCTCGAGGAGACGTTTATACGTCAAATGTTTTAGGAGGTTTGTTTGGAACGACTCAATTTTGTTGGGATACCAACATGAGCGTCGACAAGTCGTTGTTAGCTCTGGTTGAGCATCTTTACATGTGGTATGCGATGGAAGACACAATTGTAATTGTGTGGTATAGTTAGTGGGGTAACACCACTATATTGACTTTATCTCTTGGAGAGATTTGGATTGTACTGTCATGGAGGCAGCTAGTTTTGGTTGAGGGTTGATCGTGAATCAACCAGGGTAAGCCCTACTAGTGTTGGGCTAGGTAATGGCTTCGTACTTCCAGTGAGACGTTTGAGGAGACGTTTTTGGGGTGATGCTCGAGTGTGGAGTACTATGGCAATAGTACAGGGCATCGTTGTTTGAGTATACATGGTGTATACGAGTTTCGATTTGATGATAGTGGCTTCGATGCACTATTCTGAACCTATTGCATATTTTGGTTCCGAGATATATGTTGGTATGTATATCCAGTTTTCCGGACGGTGGTTCGAGGTTGGAGGGTCATGGATTCATGACACTATCCTCTTTGGGAAACGCGGTATTGAGATACCTGCCGGTTGAATCTTTTGGGAGATTCGTTGTTTTGATTGTGTGATGTTGATGTTGAAATCACACCCTTTGGCTTTGGTCTGTCGACCACTATTCTCCGTGGAGAGAATGATCGAGGTTTGACAGCAGATTTTGGGACTTTGGGTATGCTTAGAGATACCCGAGTCTATTTTCTTGAGTGTGCCTGTTTTGTTGGTGCTTAGGCATGTATACCCGTGTATGTATACGAATGCCAACTCCATTTCGTTCCTTGTTGAACGTCGGATTAGTGTACTTGGTTTGAGAGATCTCCGGTGGGGGATTGTGACAAAATTGAGATTCGTAATCTCGATGGCACGATGTATTCTGAGGAATAATCGTGAGGTCTGTTTGACTTTCCCTGAAGAGGGATTGTCGTGTTTTGGAACCATGGTAGTTCTTGTTGGATAATTCGATAGCCTTCCTGTTTTAGGATTGTTGAATCCCAGGACAAATGAGGGATGGCCAGGATTCGGATTTGTTTAGTGTCATGGTTGACACATGTTTGGGAATGCAATTGTTTGTCTTGCATGTCCCCTGTGGAACTTGAGACCTTGTGGAGTCTCGATAGTGTGTTTTGGACCAAGATGGAATTTCTTGGAACACCTTGTTTTAGATTTCTGTGGTGATGTGTTTCGTTTGGTTAGTGACCGTGGTTTGCCCAATCCGGATTGCAAGTGTTGCAACTACTCCTTTGGAGGAGATGATCGGGAAAGCGAGACCGGATTTTTCCGGGAGTATACTGATTGTATACTAGTGGTTCCCACCTTAACGATGTGTGTTAAGCATCATGGGCGAATGGTGGATATCATTGAGAGATATCTATGTTAGAACCAATGGGGTTCTGTTTGATTTGCAGTCATGATGGACTGACTTCCGGGACGATTCACGCCGAGGTATGTTGTTATCTTTCAGGTTGCTTTGGTTTTTGCATTTGCTCTATTTAGAGCTTGGTACGAGATTGGTGTTCTCGCAGTTAACGATTCGATTCTATTGTGGTCCAGAATCGGAGTTGTGGATTTACCTTGTTGTGTAGTCCTGGTGCTAGGTAGAGTGTGCCGATTCAAATTTCGAGGACGAAATTTTATTAGTGGGGGATAATTGTGATGTCCGTGGATTTATGGTGTTAATCCCGGTGTTGTATTAATCCTTGATGGATGTTTAATTGTGGCAATTAGGAATTAATTGCGGTTTGGCATCCCCCGAGGTTGTTTAATCGGGCATTTGGGATCGTTGGATCCAAAGGTTGAGATTGTATTCTCATTTCGGTGGAAAACCTATGAGTTGGGTTTTTCGGTGGGACTTGGTGTCCGGGGTGCTTTTGTTGGGGCCTGTATGAGGAATTGATGCTGGAGAGAGAGTTTTTGAAAACAGATGATTTTTAATGAATCATGATGTATTTGTGGAGGTATTTGTGGGTTGGGGTATTTTGCTATATATACCCGTTGGACTCGGAATTCCGTCATTGGGAATCCATTTCTCTCCTCTCCTCCCCCTCTTTCACGCCACCTTCACCCCAAACCCTTCCCCTCTTTCCCCTTCAACCATAATCGTTGGGAACACGATTTAGGGGCCGGATCTCTTAAAGAAAGGCTGGTAATCTTCTTCTCCTCACCTTTAGCTTCGTTTTGATTGTGGTTTTGTGCTAAATGGTTGAGTTTTGGGTTTTGGGAGATTTTTGTAAAATGTTGAAATCTTTTGGGTTTTGTGTTTTAATGGATTATAACCCTTGTTAAGTGTACTAGGGTGTTAGTATATGGTTATTTTCGAGTTTGAGGAAGTTTGGGTATGTTTTGGGAAGGTTTCAAGCTTTTAAAAATGGTGATTTTCGGGTTCGCACAGCGACCGATCGATCGGTAGCTTGAACCGATCGATCGGTGCAAGTGCGTAGCGTTGGTCTGTCATTTCGATCTTTAGCGATCGATCGGTAAAGCGACCGATCGATCGGTGGGTGGCTAGCGATCGATCGGTGGCTTGGACCGATCGATCGGTGCAAAGCCGTAGCTTAAATCGTTTTTGTGAACAGTTACCGATCGATCGGTAATGGTGACCGATCGATCGGTAGGGCGATTTTGGAAAATTGATTTTGGGGTCCTCCCTCGGGTTTTGGGGAGCGATTATCGACCATTTACTATTTAATCATCGTGATGGGATGATTGGGGTCGAATTTCATGCTCGTGCATATGAATATGGGATTATTTATTGATTTTGAGTTATTGGAATTGTGTTTAGCACATTTCTTCATCGGACCTCGGGACTGAGGCAACGTTTGGATTCGAACTATGGGAACATAAGGTACGTATTGACGTACGAGCATAGCCCTTAATATAATTGCAATTGTTGAATGCTTGTTATACTTTATTGCAATGAATGTGTGTGGAAATGCACGACACATGGTATTAACAATAGACGGAGATTGAAATGCATGGTTTATTGTACTTGCTTTAAATGTCTATATATGCATTGAGAATTGCATGGCGCCGCTTTTGAGCGAGCAATGATTGGGATGTTGTCGTCTGTGAGCGAACATCGATTACGATGCCGCTGCCATCGAGCATGCGTGGAAATTGGGATGCCGCTATTGTAGAGCGAGCAATGAAATGGAGACAGGAAACCATAAGTGAGGAACATGGATTGTTTATAATCATTGTTTAATGATTTGATGTATTGTTTATGACATTGGTACATGGCTCGTAGAATTGTTAATCAATGTAATGATTAACTGGCATTTGAGAATTTGATGGTTTCATTGTTTTGAGAACAGGGACAGTACAGGAAACCCCGGATGAGGATGATGCCATCCAGGGAGTATATGTTGTATTTCATAGCATTTACAGTATTGTAAATTATGAATTGTATTGTTGTGGTTATTGGATTGGGATATTGGTATGCTCACCCCGTGTGGGGGCTGTCTCCGTTGGGGCAGGTGGTACAGGTGTAGCAGCAGCTTTGGAGTTGAGCTCGGGCTGTTGATTGAAGTACTCCCAGGATTGAGGTACCAGAGCTGGATGGACAGGTGCTCAGATCCAGAGTCGAGATCGAGTTGCGCTTGAGAGGTGCTTCCAGGATCGGAACACCAGTAACGGTATCCAACGGAGTGTTTTATACATTAGATACACGCTCATTCATTAGGTACTCTTATGTGAGTACATATTACGTGTATATGGAATGTATAACGGGCTACGGCTCTCCTCTGTTCATTTATGGTTTGCATGCAATTAGATATAGAATTGCTAAATGAACTAAGAGTATGTTAGTGTATTATATGAGTGCATGCTATATGGATAATCATGGTTGGGGAATTCGAATATCATGTGGTTTAAATGCAAGAAATTTTCTGGGTAGCACAGGGTGTTGCACTTGCATATGTTTTCTTCCCTGATAGTATGATTATATGCACCAAGGTTATGGATTAATACACTAATAACGGGTTAAGGGCACGGGGGTCCTTACAACAACTACCAATATGAGGAAGAAGTGGACATACATTAAGCCATGAGTGGCTGAGTTCAAGGAAGAGGGCCTTGTAATGGTGAAGACACCACCCCAACAGTTCAAGTCCTTGCGGTCCTCAGACAAAGGGTTGGTACGAAAATATGACGGCACCCATACATCGAGTACTTCATGCAATGGAAAGGTCTACTTCAGGCACAATGCGGCTGGGAGCACAAAGATTGATTGTGTCAATCTGTGCACAAGGAGTTCTGCGACCGCGGGCGACGAGGGCATCGCCAACATCGGTGGGGGAGAATGTCACGACCCGCAGTGTTACACCCAATCTTGCCGGCTAAGCATTACGGAGGTTCAAACTCATTTCTTTCCAACTGGGGGCAAGATTGTAATTTCACATAGTTTTGTGGCTTTGGGACATTCTGGAAGCTCCTGGAAGCTTGAAGAACACTTTGGAGCAACCTGGAAGACTCTTGACTTCACTTGCACATTCTTTTGGATTCTAGAATCTTGTAGAGCATACATAGGACATTATAGAAGCATGTAGATGTTCTAGAATCTTGTAGATAGAACATGGTAGAAACATGTAGAATGGAAGAAGATCCTAGAAGGTCTTTCCCAACCATTAGATCAAATTGATCACCACCATCCATTGAGGAGGTGGATATGTATATATAGGATGTAGGAGTTCATTTGTAAGCATCCAAGTTTCAAGCATTCAAGTAATACAAAGCATTCTCCACAACTCTCTTTGTGTTCTTTATCTTTCTAGCACTTTAGCAACCAACTTGGGAGAAAGACCGACTTGCTAGCAACGCGGGGTTACTAGTCAAGTGCCGAGGACACTACTATGCACACCCATGCTGCATCCAGCACATAATCCGTACTCAAAATATTACATCATACCATAGCATGCACAATAAGTCTCCAGCACACATATCATACTCAAAATATTTACATAATACCATCAGCAGTAAAGAAACAGCAAATTTTCACCAATAGCAAGACTGGACAGAAATAAACTCAATTTACATAGTTATACTATCCAGGACACACCCTGGTATGCGTAACTATCCTACGACTGGAAAAAGACGAAAGAAATAACCTCAGGTAAGACTTCCAGCGAGCATTCCTTCTTTGGGATCCTGATTACCTGTAATACCTGTCATTGTCCACATACAAAGACAACAACGGCCCCCCTAGGGGGTGAGCCAAAGCCCAATATGAAACTATCAATTAAATACAACATGCATCTATAAAATGTGATATGTCATGCAATGCAATGCAATGTAATGCGATGCATGAAAGATACAAATCATCTCGGGATAGCAAAAGTCCAGAATCCAAGGAATAGCTATCAAATATCTCAAGATACCAGAACATCGGAGTCCAAAGAAAGGTATCATCATTCAAATATCATGCTCGAGCAGGGCGTCGACTCGCTCATCGCTACGACATCTCTATCAGTCAAGCCATCGGCGGTCCATCATCCCTCGTGTCTGGGCGACGTCGGCACACTCATCACTATGACATCTATCAGATCACTCTCTCTGCCGAGCCATCGACGTGCCCATCATCCCCAGACACGCATCACAGATACCAACGAAAAAGATAAGGGTATCAACGAAATAATCGGTAATATCAACATGACGTACTCAATGTCCATGCATGTCAATGCATCATGTCAATACCATAATCTCATATGATGCAACTTAATATGTCCAACGTGAAAATCATATATCGATGTACATTTATTGAAAAAGATGTGTGTTAACAAAACATTTATTTTCATACATCGATATATCAACTCTGAATGCTCATAATTCAAGTAAAATTACATAGCCAAGTAATTTCACGTAAGTCGCGTAAGTTCAGCAAATAATGTAGCAAATAATACAGATACCCGTCGTATGTTACCGATCGCAACATACCTATTTCTTTCTTTTTTTAAAGAGTGAATGTCGTCCTTGTAGCTCGTGGAGCTCCAATGTCATACGTTAATCTATCAAATTCATACAACACCATTTCATTACTTCTTTATCACTTAAGTTACCTCAACATACATATAAGCTATTCTTTAACTTGAGGCATCTAATCAAATCTAAACTATGTAAGATAGAAGTATTTTGAGTCTCGTATACTCATTATTACAATTTCTTCAGTTCTAGAGTTATTAGGATGTCTATCGTCATTAAAATCCTAATAACACATTTTATTTCATTCACTGATACACTAAGCTAAAGTACATACCAAAACAAGAATTCAGTAACTCTATGGACCATAAACATAATAGTTGCAGTAGCTTAAGGTCCAAAACAGCATGAGGGATCGAACCAGTCAACAATGGCATTGAATTTACATGTTATTCCCTCAGGCATGATTTATCAAGTTAAAACATGATTTAAATGGGCTAAATCGATCACGGAAAAGAATTAAGAATTTTTCACCTCAAACACGGTAATTCGATCGGTCACCCCTCAAGCAGCTCAAAGAGTCGAACAAGGTGAGATTAAAAGTCATGAAATTCTGCTAAACTTGCTGAACTCAATCTAAAACATAATTTCAATCAGTTAAGAGTTGATTAACACAGAATTTCGAACATACTCCCTCGATACTTGAAAATCAATTGGCATTTCCTAACATGCATGTACATCAATCGCTAATCCTTAAACATGCAAACACTGAAGATGGACATGCACCTATATATGAACAGATTTCAAACAAAAAGGTGCTCCAAACCATAACCAAATCATACCATAATTCATCCAATACTGTTAAACTAACATGAAACACAAAAACTAACATTAACACCTAAAATAATGGCCAAAATTTCGAATTAAAAACTGAATGTGGAGTACCCTGCTCTTGACGCCAAAATCAGAAAGCATTTGGACATTTTTCCGGCGATCAACGGCGGTTGCAGGGCGGCGACTAGGGGGTAAATGTCGGTCATGGAAAGGGGAAGGTGTTAGATATACACATTCGAAACAATCAACGATGAAAACGAAGAAATCAAACAAGAAATTGAAAAACCCTAAAATAACGAGCTCACCGTTTTCTGGAAAAATCCGATGGAATCAGCAACGGAAACCTCCAATTCTTGGTGTGGACATGTGCACCATTGAGTGAGGAAGGTGGTGGTGGGTCGACCTTGGCGAATGGTGGTCAGACGATGGCGTGAGCGGCGTTTAAGCGGAGAATGGTCGGACAGACGCGGGAGCAGAGGGGAAAAGAGAGGATCGGGTTTTAGTGCGTGACATTACACATTTTACTATGTATTCCGAAAATGCCCAACATTACATATTAATATTTGTATCCTGACCCAGTTTGTACATCGGAGTGTTATCGATGTACTGATATATCAAATTGTCAGTCTACAACTGGGATTTATATCCACTAATATACTCACAAAATTTAATTCTTCATTTTAATCAATTATTTTAAAAATATTATCGGAGTTATTTTACCAAGTCAAAAATATGTCATGTTACGATTAAATTGTTAGTTGACATTCATATTGTCAATTTTACTTCTAATTGATTAATTCCAAATTAATTATTAATTAATTCCCAATTTATATTTATTAACAATAATCAAATCTCGGGGTCTTACTCAAGTCCATGCTCAAGTCCATGCTCACGGAGTCTAAACCAAGTTAATACTCAAGTCCATGCAAATTCTATTCTTTAATAGACCCAAAATTATCACTTCAGTTAACCTATGATTCCTAATAATTCCAAGCACAAGTTCGTGTTCAACACTACTGTCATGTGATCTCCAGGTCTGGATTTGTACCACTTCTAGATTTTCAGAAAATTAGACTTTGCTTGAAAACGGATTGTATAATACATCTACTCCAAGTTCATATATATAATCCTTTCGTTAATGGTTTCCAAATATATCGAACCATATTTGCGCGTTGTTCAATTCATGTTCCGGACTATGTTATTAATACATAACAACTTAAATGCTCAATCCTTTTCTTAGAATTAAGATTGCGTTATGAAGTACCGCAACACAGAAGGAATTTCGACTTAGACATCCTGGCCTAAAATTCCATCTCCTCATATTAATCAATTAACATCGAACTACTTAAGGAACATCATCTTCTGTAGGTTCAATCAGATATTTATATCATCGTTAAATTTCATTCAACATATTCATCAGTTTATTCTTTTTACTTTTTGTAAAAATATCATACTCAAATCTCATTCCGATATAGCCATATCTCATCCTGTTCCAGCATCTCAATGCCGAAATCTAACTGGCTCTATGTCTTTGAGTTATCTAAATCACATACAAGGACTCTCATTACAAATATCTCATAACTCATTCAACCATGTTATTCTCGACAGGTTCCAAAGCAACTTCATTGCTTAAAGACATCTTATTTATTAAAACTTCATAAAACAGTTTGTATGTCTCATGATATGCATACTCTTCATTTATTCATTCTAATGCAGCATTCGTTCAATAATAATAGGTTTCGTAGGTGTTCGAGTGTAAACTCTTTCCCTACTAAATTTTATCAAACATATAAAGTAATGTATCGATATCGTGGTCAATATCAATACGACACGACTCAGCATACTCAATTATAAACCACATATCGACATCAACTATTTCACTCCACATCACGTAAGAGCAAATAAGTCAAATAAGTTTCAAACACATGCGCACAAGTTCATTCGTGCATATTCAAAGTGTACACAAGACTCAAGACTAGAGCATTCCCAGTTAATGCTCTGATACCAACTGTGAGGACCCGTTCCTAATCAAGTGTTTAATTATCACACAATGATTATTTATTTGTAAACAGCGGAAGTTTTTTTTTTTTTTTAAAGTCTGCCAACAAGTGGCTCTAAAAATTTCGGCATGACCTCCGCGCACGAGGGACATACCAGAAAAAAAAATGAAAAGCACGAAATCATATCCCAGTGCAGTACATAATACCATGGCATGCATCATAGGCATCTATCACATAATCCGTACTCAAAATATTTACATCATATCATAGCATGCACAATAAGTCTACAACACACATTTCATACTCAAAATATTTACATAATACCATCAAGCCATATTCACCAATAATCAAGATTGGACGGAAATAAACTCAATTTACATAGTTATAATATACACCCTGATATACTTAACTATCCTATGACTGAGAAAAGACAAAATAAACAACCTCAGGTAAGACTTCCAGCGAGCATTCCCTCTTTGGGATCCTGGTTACCTGTAATACCTGCCATTGCCCACACACAAAGACAACAACAGAGCCAAAGCCCAATATGAAACTATCAAGTAAATACAACATGCATCTATAAAATATGATATATGATGTCATGCAATGCAATGCAATGTAATGCGATGCATGAAAGGTACAAATCATCTCGGGATAGCAAAAGTCTGAAATAGCTATCAAATATCTCAAGATACCAGAACATTGGAGTCCAAAGAAAGGTATCATCAATCAAATATCATGCTCGAGCAGGGCGTCGACTCGCTCGTCTCTACGACATCTCTCTCAGTCGAGCCATCGACGGTCCATCATCCCTCGTGTCTGGACGACATCGGCACACTCGTAGCTACGACATCTCTCAGCTCACTCTCTCCGCCAAGCCATCGGCATGCCCATCATCCCCAGACACGCATCACAAGGTGCTCCAAACACTAAAGATGCACATGCACCTATATAGCAGCAGATTTCAAAACAAAAAGGTGCTCCAAACCATAACCAAATCATACCATAATTCATCCAATACTGTTAAACTAACATGAAATGCAAAAACTAAGATTAACACCTAAAGTGATGGCCAAAATTTTGAATTAAAAACTGAATGTGGAGTACCCTTGTAAGGACCCTAAGGCCTTAAGTGAAGATTTAGGTACAATTAGGACTAAGTATATATATAAATCAGAGTATAAAATCCGTGTTGAGGTTTTGAGCTTTAAGGATTACATGCCAAAATGATATAACTTCCAAAATGGATTAATTACATTCCCAACATGAAAGAATGTCAACCCTATAGTTTCACACCACTCCTAGAGTATGAACTATACAAAAGAACTTCAATGTCCTATCCAATAGCACTCCTCAAGCTCACCGCGTCAACCCCGGTTCATAGTCCTTGTCTCCCAAAATGTACCTACAGGAACAACCCCACCATGAGCATATACAACATTCCTCAACAAAACTCAAGGACAATAATATAAATAATTTCATGAAATGTATATCATGTATACTCACTGAGTTGCCGCATTTACATATTCTCATCGGTCGTTCCTGTTTCATAACTCATGTACATGGTCATTACTGCATAATGTAAGTGATCGTCTCCGTATTTCATTCATATATGACAATACCCATCGATAATTGCATAACCAATATGATTATTCCGATCTTGTTATAACAACGGTATTTTAGCACCCCTCGCTTCGACATATAGCGGCATCATATGATGTCCCTCGCTTCGACATGACAGCGGCATAATCATCGCTTCGACATGACAGCGGCAAACATCATAATTCCATCCCTTCATATGACAGCGGCAAGTACTACATCCATCGTTCGAATATAACAACCACCGGAATATCAATAATTCCAAACACATAACAATGCACAATGCATAAACCCAAATAACATAATCTCATCACCAATTGCTCGTACGTCTCACTGCGTACACTCCTTTCAAAAGTGGAGATGACGTGGAACTTTATCTCCTTTGTTGTGTGGCTACCTGGGATGGTTCTACACAATCATACAAACCAATATTAGAAGCCAGTAATTGTAAGGACCCCGTGCCCTTAATCCATTATTAGTGTATTAACCCAAGCATTTAGTGCATGTGATTATATATGTAGGGGAAAATCCCACCTGACATCATAACAAACCATGCCAATAATAAAATTCCTTTACATTATTCCATATAATGTCTAGTTTCCCCCAACCAAGTTCACATACGTATCATGCACCATTATAATACACTAACTATTCTCAGTTCATTTAGCAATTCAATAAATAATTGCATGCATCACATAGACAGCCCCCCACACGGGGTGAGCATACCAATATCCCAAATCCAATAATCACAATAACACAATTCATAATTTACAAAAAAATGTAAATGCTATGAAATACAAATTGTACTCCCTGGATGGTATCATCCTCATCCGGGATTCCCTGTACTGTCCCTGTTCTCAAAACAACTGAAACCATCAAATTCCCAAATGCCAGTTAATCATTACATTGATTAACGAATTCATTTGCCACATACCGATATCATAAACAATAATGTCAAATCATTAACAATGATTACAAATATCCCATATATCTCATTTATGGTTCCATAGTTCTAATTCATTGCTCGCTCTACCATAGCGGCATTTCATTCTCACGCATGCTCAACAGCAGAGGCGTCATAACCGATGTCCGCTCAAGGCGACAACATTCCATCATTGCTCGCTCAAAAGCGGCACTACATGAATTCCCAATGCATATATGTACATTTGTAGCAAATACCATAATCCATGCCTTTTCACATACATTCATCGTAATACAATGTACCAAGCATTCAACAATTGCGAAATATTAAGGGGCTATGCTCGTACGTCATACGTACCTTATAATCTCGTAGTTTGAGTCCAACCTTGCCTGAGTTCCACGTCCGATGAGTTATGTGCTAACACACAAATAACTCTCAATTAAACATAGGCATGCAATCACGTGCCCAAGCACGTTCACAATTTCCAAACCTATCGTCTATCCATGACGATTACCAAAATAAAATCCCCCCGGCTAAGCATGCATAATACCCAAAATATTCCATTTTATATGTTCAAAAGGTAGCCGAAAACCCAACCGAGAATTCCGTTTAATTAACTTCGGTTCCAACCAATCCATTTTAAAAGTATAACATTCCCATTGGAATGTAGACATTGCCCCGAAAACGGGCCACTCAAACCTCGATACCAAAATCCCGACAATTTTCCAAAATTTCCAAAAAAAACGCTTTCTAACGGGCGGCAATCGATCGCCTCTTATAGCGCGATCGATCGCCCCTGACCAGTGGGCAAAATCTCTTACACGCGATCGATCGCCAACACTCGCGATCGATCGCCTAGACCACGCGATCGATCGCCTAGACCACGCGATCGATCGCCTGCACTGTTCATCGTCACCAATTTAACAACTGCTCGTCGCGATCAATCGCCCCACCTCGGCGATCGATCGCCACCTGCGATTTTCCAAAAAATTCGAGCTTCCATGGTGTTTTTCACACCCAAACTCAAAACCAACACCCCATACACCTTCAACACCTCAAATACACCCTTGAAACTCAATAAAAACTCCAACAACAAACTTTAATATTTTTACCCAAAATCCACAAACCAAATCTAACATTAATACTCAACCAAAAACAACAATACTACTACCAAATCGAAGACAACAACGAGGGGAAGACTAATATCTGATTATCTTCGAGAAAATTGGCTTCCGAGCCAAGCTACCATCGATTTGTCCATCAAGGAAGAAGAGGGGAAATGGGGGGAGAAGGGTTAGGCGTAGAGAGAGAGGAGGGAGGGAAGGGTTCCGTGCCAAATGACGGAATACCGAGTCCACCTGGTATATATAGTACCAAAACTCAAAAATACCAATCCTTCCATGAATACATCATGACTCATTAAAAATCATCTGTTTTCAAAAATAATCTCTCTAACCTCAATTCCCATTACCAGCCCCAGTACAAAGTACTCCGGACCCCAAATCCCACCAAAGACCAAATTCCAGGGTTATCACCACGACGTGGATACAATCTCATCCCTTGGATCCGACGACTCCAAAAACAGGATTTTAAATCCCCGGGAGTCCCAAAACCACAATTAATTCAAAATTGCCACAATTAAAATTCTTTAAGGATTATTACCACACCGGGATTACCACCAATAATTCTCGGGTATCACAATTATCCCCCACTAATAAAATTTCGTCCTCAAAATTTGCACGGCGTACTCCACGTATCGCCGAGACCACACAATCCAAACGGATCTACATTGCTGAATCATGAACATATCATGAACGACATCCAACCGCAAGGACACCGACCCCGCACCAAAATCCGGAATAGAGTAAACCTCCCAAACCATCATAAATTCAAAGAAGGGCGTCAGCATTCCCCGATGCTAACCATCTCAAAGCAGTCAGCCAACCGTAACTGCTAACCAAACGAATCATTCGTGATTCTAAAATAGATATCGCCACAATGATATCTCCAAGACCTAGTCACCGATGTTAAACATACATCGTTACCAAAGTGACCATTAGCACACCATAGTGTACCTGAAGTACATCCGGTTCCCAATTTCCAAATCTATCTCCAACAGGGGAGTAGTTGCACCACTTGCAACGCGGATCGGACAACTCACGGTCGCCAATAGGCACAAAAACACATCTCCAAAGATGTCTACATCCGTGTGTTCCAAGAAATCACATCTTGGTCCCAAACACACCATTGAGACTCCATAAGGTCTTAAGTTCTCGAAAGGACATGCAAGAACAATCAATTGTATTCCCGCCACACGTGTCAACCACGACACTGAACAAATCCGAATCCTGGCCATCCCTCGTTTAACCTGGGATACAACAATCCTAAAGCAGGGAGGCTATCGAATTGACCAGCAAGAATTACCACGGTCCCAAAACACGACAATCCCACCTCAGGGGAAGTCAACTGGACCTCACGATTATTCCTCAGAATACATCGTGCCATCGAGATTACCAAACTCAAGGTGCCACAATCTCACCGTAGATTCATTCATCAAAGCATATAAATCCGATGCTCGACGAGTACCAAGAAAATGCTGACAGTCGTATCCCACACCGGCATACACGCCCAAGCACTAACACCACATGCATACTCGATGCAATAGACTCGGGTATCTCCAATCATACCCAAAATCCCAAAACCAACTGTCAATCCTCAATTATTCTCACTCCACGGAGAATGATGGTTGACAAACGAAAAGAAAAGTGTGATTTTAACACCAACACTACACAACCAAATCAACGAATCTCCCAAAAGATTCAACTAGTAGGTATATCAATACCGCCTTCCTCACAAGGAAAGTGTCATGAATCCATGACCTCTAACCTCGAACCATTGTTCGGAAAAACTTGATATATTTATGCCCAAAACATATCCCAGAACCAAAAATATGCAACTGGTTCAGAATAGTGCATCAAACCACTATTACCAAATCGAAACCCGTATACGCCATGTATACTCAAACTAACGATGCCCTGTAATGCCATAGTACTCCACAATCTCGAGCATTACCCCGGAGGCGTCTCCTCGAACGTCTCACTGGAAGTACGAAGCCATCACATAGTCCGACACTAGTAGGGCTTAGCCCGGGTGCTCAACCATAGCTAACAACAACTTGTTGACACTCACGTTGGTATTCCCAACAAAATTGAGTTGTCCCAGTACAAGTCCCTCAAAACATTTGACGTATAAACGTCCCCGCGAGGTATTCCCTGCTTCAATCAGCATGCCACATAGAGACTACAAGAGTCCACCATAAACGCTCATCGTATCACCATACGATTTACCAAACTCGGTCCCCACGTGCAGTATAATGGCTCCACCAAGCACACTATATCACTGCCACGGAAACTGGCTAGGTAAGTCACTGCCTCCATAGGCTTATATCGAGCCTACCCAACGTATCATACGTTCCATCCCGGTACACCATACCGTAACATTCATTTAGAGTAGTGGGTCATCATCCAATATTTCTCTAATACCAATGCACTAAGTACATCTCGGTGCCTTGTTCAACCACTAGGCAATCCTAATTCCGTAGGATTTATTCCACACCCTCAGGGGTGGGTGTGATCATGTAATACCCCCAAAATGTGATATGATTATGTTCTACGATGATAAATTTATGATGTGTTTAAGGATTGTGGTGTATTTAAATTGGGGGCCACGATTTATGTTATGATGATATGATGAGGGGAACATGTTGGGTGTTTTAAGGGATGTATTAATTAAATGAAGTTAGAAAATATCGAGTGAGGATATTTTAATACATCGTACTATATACCGGGACACAATTAAACACCTCAAGGCACCCCAACCACACCACCCCCCCCTACTCGGCCACCTCCCCTTTTTCCCACTTGTCAAGCCCATACCCCCCACTTGATCATGCCCATGCTTCCAATCACTTGGCAGCCAAATCATTTCCTTCTCCTTCCCTTTTCCCCATTTTCGTTCCAGCTTAGCAGCTGTAGGGCAAGGAAAAGCTTGGTAAGAAGGTGTTCAAATCCTTGCAAAAAGAGGAGCAAAAAGAGAGGGGTAAGTGGGTACCCTGTTTTTCTGGGTTTGTGTTTGAGCTTGGGTTTGGTGGGTTGTTTTAATGCATGCTAAGTTTAGGTTTGGGTGAAACCTTGGTATGGGTGCTTACATGAAAGTATTATGTAACTATTAGCATGTTTGCTCGAGCATATTACATGTTTTATATGGTAGATTTCTAGTTATGAAACTATGTGCTCGAAAATCTGGGCAAAGGAGAACATACTCTGTTTTCTGTAAAGTAGGTTGAGGATGAAGATTATGATGATGTTATGATGCATGTTAGCTTAGGTTTTGTTAAACCTTCGATTTAAGAGCTTACATGGATATTTTATGAAGTTCTTCACATGTTTGTTTCATCATGAAAGATGTGTTATGAAGTAGAAATGTTGGTGTAAAAAGAGGTGCTCAAAAATCTGGGGAAATCCCGATTTTTTCAGAGCTCTCGATCGATCGAGATCTGGTCCCGATCGATCGAGCGAGACAGAAGGTCTAAAGCATGTTTTGAAATTTTTGTGCCGATCGATCGAAGGATTTCTCGATCGATCGGTGAAGCTCCTCGATCGATCGGTAAAAATGTTCGATCGATCGAGCGAGGCAGGATGCTAAGGCACTGTTTGTGCACAGTGTCTCGATCGATCGAGACCTTGGGCCGATCGATCGAGACCTTGGGCCGATCGATCGAGACCTTGGGCCGATCGATCGAGAGAGGCAGAAAGTTGAAAAATATAATGATGTTTTATTTTGTTAAGTTTATGATGTGAGATGGTTTTGAGGCATCTAATATGGTATTATGTGGTCTTGTAGAACCATCCCAGGTACCGGCACCATCAAGGAGATAAAATCTGTTGACTCCTCCTCCTTTTGAAAAGGTACGTAAGAGGCGTACGGGCATCGGACGGTAACACACATCTTTATACTACGACTATGCTTTTATTGAATGAGTATCACGATGAAATGACGGTGTTTATACGATGTTTACACGATAATGTTTATATGATGTTTATACGATGAAGTTCATACGATGTTTATTGCTTATACGATGCTTATATGATGACATTTATACGATGTAATTGTGGTAAGATGCCACGGGGTAAGATGCCCCACATGGTAAGAGGCCATGCGATGTATTGTGGTAAGATGCCACGGGGTAAGATGCCCCACATGGTAAGAGGCCATGCGATGTATTGTGGTAAGATGCCACGGGGTAAGATGCCCCATATGGTAAGAGGCCATACGATGGTATTGTGGTAAGATGCCACGGGGGTAAGACGCCCCATATGCATGATTTTAAATCAGGGACAACAATAAGAAGTTAATGAATAACCAGCATATTTACTTAACCAATGTTTCATGCATTTACTATGATGTTTTATGATGTTAAGTAAGATTGTATATGCTCATGATGTGTTGTCCCTGTAGGTACACTTTTGGACGGAAGGACTAAGGGTCGGGTTGAGGCAGTGAGCTACGAGGGACACATGAATGTATAGGATTCAAGTTATGATTATTAACTACTCTAGGAGTAGTGTAAATCTAAATGACATTCTTTTAGAATGTAACGATTTATTTTTGAAGTTTTGTATTTTGGCCTGTAATCCTGTTAGCTCGTGTAACAACCAAAACCTTAAGATGTTACCTTAATGCATGATTAGTCCTTCTTATGTCTTTTAATCACTGTTAAGGTGGGAAGACCCCACATTAGTGGTATCAGAGCAGTGGTTAGATAACTCGGGAATGAGTGAAGGGTAGCCTTAGCAATAAGTTAGCTATGTGCTTATTTTTGGACATGTTTATATGTATGTTATTCATAAGGAAGAAGATGTTACACTAACATGTTCAATTATCTAACGATGAGTTTTATGAACTGCTTTTGGTGTTGTTATTAACCCTTGTGTTGCAGCATGGCAGCAAACATAGAAGTGGGTGACGCCATTAGTGTAAATGCAAGTGCTGGGCGTACAAATCCATTGCCACCACCAGCCTTGGGAGAGGAACCCTCTGAACAGCAGTTGCTACCTGGGGAATTGAGCTTGGCTCAGTTTATGATGTATCAACCTCCGATGTTCGAGGGAACTGAATCAGGAGAGAAAGCGGAGGAATGGTTAGAGAGGATCGAACAGATATTTGTTGCAGCGCCTTGTGCAAAGACAGCCTGGATCCGATTAGCAGAATTTCAGCTGTTCAAGAAGGCACTGATGTGGTGGAAAACCACAGTGATTGAGCAAGAGGCTCTGGGACAGGAAGTGAGTTGGAAGATGTTCCGAACGCGGTTTCTAAACCGCTATTTCTCAGCCGCTGCAAGACAGGCCAAGGAGGATGAGTTTACCAGTTTAAGACAAGGTACCATGCCTGTATCTGACTATGCTCTACATTACTGTTCCTTACTACGGTATGTGCCACACATTGCTGCAAGCACTCAAGCGAAGATGCGGAACTTCATGAAGGGCTTAAGGCCTGAGCTGTATGACAGGGTGATCACATATGGCCCTGCCTGTTTTGATGATGCACTCTCACGAGCTGAGCTAGCTGAACTGGGAGTCGGTGCATATCCTGATGCTGTGCCACCTCCGGCACCCCCTCAGAGATCCACTTCTGATAATTTGAAGCCCAGGGGTGATCAGTTTAAGCCTAGGGGGAACACTTCAGCATCGAGATTCAGTGGCAAGAGGCCCGAGAATCGATGGAAAGGGAAAGGTAGGAACGATGCTCCATCTGGGAGAGGACAGTCTCAGGGAGACAGATCTGGAAGAGTCCAGTGCACTCTTTGTGGGCAACCACACTTGGCAAAGGACTGCGTAGGATGTTATGTCTGTGGCGACAGAGGCCACTTTGCACGGCGGTGTCCCAACAGGGGAAGACAGCAGAGCCCTACGGGGAGACCTGCGGACAGAACGGCACAACACCGGCCACCTTTTGTGCCAAGACAGTATGGAGGTCAGCCCGCGGGGCCACCTCAGGGACAGGTGTATGCTTTGACGAGGGAGCAGGCTACGGCGGCTCCGGAGGAAGTTATAGCGGGTACGTGTCTTTTATTTACGCACCCTGCTCTTATATTGATAGACACAGGTGCGTCACACTCTTTTGTGTCAACGAATTTTGTTGAAAGGCACCACATATGTACTTCTCCGTCCCCCATGCCTCTTATGGTCTCGACCCCCGCTGGAAGAAGTTTGACTACGGATCAGATTGTCTATGATGGCCTCATTTATTTTGAGGATAATGAGCTAAGATCAGATTTGATTGTGCTGGGAATGACAGACTTCGATTGCATTGTGGGCATCGATATTCTGAACAAGTATCAGGCAGTGGTAGACTGCAGGCAGAGGACTGTCCGATTTAGATCTGTATTGGGAGTCCAGTGGACATTTTATGGGGATGGTTCCCGTCCGAAGATTCCGTTAATATATGTTGTCAAGATGACACAGCTATTGGAACGAGGTCATGCAGGGTATCTTATCTATGCGGTTGATATGACGGATAAGAGGAAGGAATTAAAGGTTGAAGATGTGCCCGTAGTGGCGGAGTTTCCTGACGTCTTTCCGGAGGAGATTCCCGGATTCCCACCGACGAGAGAGGTCGAGTTTGGGATTGAGTTGCTACCAAGGACGTCTGCAATTTCTCGTGCCCCGTATATGATGGCACCAGCGGAGCTAAGAGAGCTAAAGATTCAATTGCAAGAGCTCCTAGACAAAGGCTACATACGCCCTAGCGTATCACCATGGGGTGCGCCTGTCTTATTTGTTAAGAAGAAAGATGGATCGATGCGTCTATGCATTGACTATAGGCAGCTGAACAAAGCTACAGTAAAGAACAAGTATCCACTTCCGAGGATCGATGACTTGTTCGATCAGTTGCAGGGTACGAGGCTCTACAGTAAGATCGATCTGAGGTCGGGGTACCATCAGATTCGAGTAAGAGAAGATGATGTTCAGAAGATGGGTTTCAGGACTAGATATGGGCACTATGAATTCCTGGTCATGCCTTTTGGGGTGACGAATGCCCCAGCTGTCTTCATGAGTTTGATGAACAGGGTGTTCCAGCCATATTTGGATCAGTTCGTCATAATCTTCATCGACGACATACTTATTTACTCTCGGACTGAAGAAGAGCATGTAAGGCACTTGAGGACAGTGCTTCAGATCCTTAGGGATCATCAGTTGTATGCAAAGCTTAGTAAGTGCGAGTTCTGGTTGGACAGCGTGGTATTCTTAGGCCATGTCATATCTAGCCATGGGATATCTGTGGATCCCAAGAAGATTGAAGCTGTGATGGAGTGGGCTGCACCCACTTCTGTACCTGAGATAAGGAGTTTTCTCGGTTTGGCAGGATATTACCGACGTTTCGTCGAGGGTTTTTCGAAGATTGCCAAACCTCTGACACAGCTGACTCAGAAAGGAGTCCCCTTCTTTTGGTCTGAAGCTTGTGAGGAAAGCTTCCAAGAGCTGAAGCGTCGTTTGACTACAGCGCCTGTGCTGGTAATTCCGTCTGAAGATAAGAGATTCGCCTTGTATACGGATGCGTCATTACAGGGTTTGGGATGTGTGTTGATGCAAGATAAGCATGTAGTGGCTTATGCATCGAGGCAACTGAAGCCACACGAAGCCAGGTATCCAGTGCATGATTTGGAACTGGCGGCCATCATATTTGCCTTGAAAATCTGGAGGCATTACTTGTATGGCACGTCCTTCACTATATATACGGATCATAAGAGCCTGAAGTTCTTATTCACTCAGGCAGAGTTGAATATGAGGCAAATAAGGTGGATGGATTTGCTCAAAGACTATGATTGTGAAATTGAGTACCATCCAGGTAAAGCGAACCTGATAGCAGATGCCTTAAGTCGGAAGGTGAAGAGTACTGCAGAGGATGTCATGTGTTTGTCAGCTTTGATGACTTCTTACTGCCATCTGGGCTATGACTTCGATGTAGACACGTCGCCTGTGCGAGTGTCGACCTTATTGGCGGAGCCAGATATATTTGAGGCGATCAGGAAGGCCCAGAAGTCAGATAGTGAGGTTCAGAGATGGACATCATTGGTATTTCAAGGTCAGCCATCCAAGTTCAGAGTGGCTGAGGATGATTCTTTGAGACTGGGCAACCGATGGGTAGTCCCAGATGCACCAGGACTGCGTAGAGGAATATTGGAGCGGGCTCACAGTAGTCGTTTCAGTATCCACCCAGGGGGAAAGAAGATGTACAAAGATCTATGCGATCAATTCTGGTGGAGACGCATGAAGCGTGAGGTAATCATTTTTGTTAAAAGATGTTTGATCTGCCAGCAGGTAAAGGCAGAGAGGCAGAGGCCTGGTGGAGAACTGAAGAGCTTAGAGGTGCCTGAATGGAAGTGGGAGCATATATCTATGGACTTCGTGACCCACTTGCCAAGGACGACCTCAGGATTTGACGCGATCTGGGTGATCGTGGATAGGCTGACGAAGACGGCTCATTTCATCCCTTACAGTATGTCTTATACATACTTGAAGATGGCCCAGATGTATATACGGGATGTTGTGAGATTGCATGGTATTCCAGTCTCGATAGTGTCTGACAGAGACCCGAGGTTCACTTCACATTTCTGGGAGGGTCTCCAGACAGCTTTGGGCACAGAGGTGAGACTGAGTACGGCCTATCACCCTCAGACAGACGGCCAGACGGAGCGTACCATTCAGACGCTCGAGGACATGTTGAGGGCATGTATTTTGGAGTTTGATACTCCGTGGCAGGATTCAGTGCCGCTGGTAGAGTTCTCCTATAACAACAGTTATCAAGCGAGCATTCAAATGGCCCCTTTTGAAGCTCTGTATGGACGACGATGTAGATCACCGCTGTATTGGGAGGACCTGACTAGCAAAGCGGTCGGAGGACCGGATATGATCAAGGATATGGAAGGTAAGATTAAGATGATACGCCAAAAGATGAAAGCGGCCCAAGATAGGCAAGCGGCCTATGCCAATAAGCGGCGACGACCACTAGAATTCCAGTTAGGAGACAGGGTCTTCTTAAAGATCTCGCCCTTCAGGGGTGTGGTTCGTTTTGGGATGCGGGGAAAGTTATCTCCGAGGTATGTTGGGCCATATGAAGTTTTACAGCGTATCGGTACATTAGCTTATCGTTTGGCTCTACCGCCATCTTTATCTGGCATACACGATGTTTTCCACGTCTCTATGTTAGGGAAGTATGAGCCAGACCCGTCTCATGTCTTACAGCCTACTGAAGTACAGTTAGACTCAGATGTGTCCTACGTTGAACGACCAATCAGAATCCTGGATCGTGAGGATCGCAGACTACGAAGTAAAGTTATACCGATGGTCAAAGTTCAGTGGGATCGTCGGGGTGTCAAGGAGGCTACGTGGGAGACGGAATGGCATATGGTGCAGCACTATCCGGAACTATTCTCTGGTATGTTTTTATGTTTAGTTTCGATATGATGATGCATGTGGATTTCGAGGACGAAATCTTATAAGTAGGGGAGTAATGTAATACCCCCGAAATGTGATATGATTATGTTCTACGATGATAAATTTATGATGTGTTTAAGGATTGTGGTGTATTTAAATTGGGGGCCACGATTTATGTTATGATGATATGATGTGGGGAACATGTTGGGTGTTTTAAGGGATGTATTAATTAAATGAAGTTAGAAAATATCGAGTGAGGATATTTTAATACATCGTACTATATACCGGGACACAATTAAACACCTCAAGGCACCCCAACCACACCACCCCCCCCCCCTACTCGGCCACCTCCCCTTTTTCCCACTTGTCAAGCCCATACCCCCCACTTGATCATGCCCATGCTTCCAATCACTTGGCAGCCAAATCATTTCGTTCTCCTTCCCTTTTTCCCCATTTTCGTTCCAGCTTAGCAGCTGTAGGGCAAGGAAAAGCTTGGTAAGAAGGTGTTAAAATCCTTGCAAAAAGAGGAGCAAAAAGAGAGGGGTAAGTGGGTACCCTGTTTTTCTGGGTTTGTGTTTGAGATGGGTTTGGTGGGTTGTTTTAATGCATGCTAAGTTTAGGTTTGGGTGAAACCTTGGTATGGGTGCTTACATGAAAGTATTATGTAACTATTAGCATGTTTGCTCGAGCATATTACATGTTTTATATGGTAGATTTCTAGTTATGAAACTATGTGCTCGAAAATCTGGGCAAATGAGAACATACTCTGTTTTCTGTAAAGTAGGTTGAGGATGAAGATTATGATGATGTTATGATGCATGTTAGCTTAGGTTTTGTTAAACCTTCGATTTAAGAGCTTACATGGATATTTTATGAAGTTCTTCACATGTTTGTTTCAGCATGAAAGATGTGTTATGAAGTAGAAATGTTGGTGTAAAAAGAGGTGCTCAAAAATCTGGGGAAATCCCGATTTTTTCAGAGCTCTCGATCGATCGAGATCTGGTCCCGATCGATCGAGCGAGACAGAAGGTCTAAAGCATGTTTTGAAATTTTGGTGCCGATCGATCGAAGGATTTCTCGATCGATCGGTGAAGCTCCTCGATCGATCGGTAAAAATGTTCGATCGATCGAGCGAGGCAGGATGCTAAGGCACTGTTTGTGCACAGTGTCTCGATCGATCGAGACCTTGGGCCGATCGATCGAGAGAGGCAGAAAGTTGAAAAATATAATGATGTTTTATTTTGTTAAGTTTATGATGTGAGATGGTTTTGAGGCATCTAATATGGTATTATGTGGTCTTGTAGAACCATCCCAGGTACCGGCACCATCAAGGAGATAAAATCTGTTGACTCCTCCTCCTTTTGAAAAGGTACGTAAGAGGCGTACGGGCATCGGACGGTAACACACATCTTTATACTACGACTATGCTTTTATTGAATGAGTATCACGATGAAATGACGGTGTTTATACGATGTTTACACGATAATGTTTATATGATGTTTATACGATGAAGTTCATACGATGTTTATTGCTTATACGATGCTTATATGATGACATTTATACGATGTAATTGTGGTAAGATGCCACGGGGTAAGATGCCCCACATGGTAAGAGGCCATGCGATGTATTGTGGTAAGATGCCACGGGGTAAGATGCCCCACATGGTAAGAGGCCATGCGATGTATTGTGGTAAGATGCCACGGGGTAAGATGCCCCATATGGTAAGAGGCCATACGATGGTATTGTGGTAAGATGCCACGGGGGTAAGACGCCCCATATGCATGATTTTAAATCAGGGACAACAATAAGAAGTTAATGAATAACCAGCATATTTACTTAACCAATGTTTCATGCATTTACTATGATGTTTTATGATGTTAAGTAAGATTGTATATGCTCATGATGTGTTGTCCCTGTAGGTACACTTTTGGACGGAAGGACTAAGGGTCGGGTTGAGGCAGTGAGCTACGAGGGACACATGAATGTATAGGATTCAAGTTATGATTATTAACTACTCTAGGAGTAGTGTAAATCTAAATGACATTCTTTTAGAATGTAACGATTTATTTTTGAAGTTTTGTATTTTGGCCTGTAATCCTGTTAGCTCGTGTAACAACCAAAACCTTAAGATGTTACCTTAATGCATGATTAGTCCTTCTTATGTCTTTTAATCACTGTTAAGGTGGGAAGACCCCACATTAGTGGTATCAGAGCAGTGGTTAGATAACTCGGGAATGAGTGAAGGGTAGCCTTAGCAATAAGTTAGCTATGTGCTTATTTTTGGACATGTTTATATGTATGTTATTCATAAGGAAGAAGATGTTACACTAACATGTTCAATTATCTAACGATGAGTTTTATGAACTGCTTTTGGTGTTGTTATTAACCCTTGTGTTGCAGCATGGCAGCAAACATAGAAGTGGGTGACGCCATTAGTGTAAATGCAAGTGCTGGGCGTACAAATCCATTGCCACCACCAGCCTTGGGAGAGGAACCCTCTGAACAGCAGTTGCTACCTGGGGAATTGAGCTTGGCTCAGTTTATGATGTATCAACCTCCGATGTTCGAGGGAACTGAATCAGGAGAGAAAGCGGAGGAATGGTTAGAGAGGATCGAACAGATATTTGTTGCAGCGCCTTGTGCAAAGACAGCCTGGATCCGATTAGCAGAATTTCAGCTGTTCAAGAAGGCACTGATGTGGTGGAAAACCACAGTGATTGAGCAAGAGGCTCTGGGACAGGAAGTGAGTTGGAAGATGTTCCGAACGCGGTTTCTAAACCGCTATTTCTCAGCCGCTGCAAGACAGGCCAAGGAGGATGAGTTTACCAGTTTAAGACAAGGTACCATGCCTGTATCTGACTATGCTCTACATTACTGTTCCTTACTACGGTATGTGCCACACATTGCTGCAAGCACTCAAGCGAAGATGCGGAACTTCATGAAGGGCTTAAGGCCTGAGCTGTATGACAGGGTGATCACATATGGCCCTGCCTGTTTTGATGATGCACTCTCACGAGCTGAGCTAGCTGAACTGGGAGTCGGTGCATATCCTGATGCTGTGCCACCTCCGGCACCCCCTCAGAGATCCACTTCTGATAATTTGAAGCCCAGGGGTGATCAGTTTAAGCCTAGGGGGAACACTTCAGCATCGAGATTCAGTGGCAAGAGGCCCGAGAATCGATGGAAAGGGAAAGGTAGGAACGATGCTCCATCTGGGAGAGGACAGTCTCAGGGAGACAGATCAGGAAGAGTCCAGTGCACTCTTTGTGGGCAACCACACTTGGCAAAGGACTGCGTAGGATGTTATGTCTGTGGCGACAGAGGCCACTTTGCACGGCGGTGTCCCAACAGGGGAAGACAGCAGAGCCCTACGGGGAGACCTGCGGACAGAACGGCACAACACCGGCCACCTTTTGTGCCAAGACAGTATGGAGGTCAGCCCGCGGGGCCACCTCAGGGACAGGTGTATGCTTTGACGAGGGAGCAGGCTACGGCGGCTCCGGAGGAAGTTATAGCGGGTACGTGTCTTTTATTTATGCACCCTGCTCTTATATTGATAGACACAGGTGCGTCACACTCTTTTGTGTCAACGAATTTTGTTGAAAGGCACCACATATGTACTTCTCCGTCCCCCATGCCTCTTATGGTCTCGACCCCCGCTGGAAGAAGTTTGACTACGGATCAGATTGTCTATGATGGCCTCATTTATTTTGAGGATAATGAGCTAAGATCAGATTTGATTGTGCTGGGAATGACAGACTTCGATTGCATTGTGGGCATCGATATTCTGAACAAGTATCAGGCAGTGGTAGACTGCAGGCAGAGGACTGTCCGATTTAGATCTGTATTGGGAGTCCAGGGGACATTTATGGGGATGGTTCCCGTCCGAAGATTCCGTTAATATATGTTGTCAAGATGACACAGCTATTGGAACGAGGTCATGCAGGGTATCTTATCTATGCGGTTGATATGACGGATAAGAGGAAGGAATTAAAGGTTGAAGATGTGCCCGTAGTGGCGGAGTTTCCTGACGTCTTTCCGGAGGAGATTCCCGGATTCCCACCGACGAGAGAGGTCGAGTTTGGGATTGAGTTGCTACCAAGGACGTCTGCAATTTCTCGTGCCCCGTATATGATGGCACCAGCGGAGCTAAGAGAGCTAAAGATTCAATTGCAAGAGCTCCTAGACAAAGGCTACATACGCCCTAGCGTATCACCATGGGGTGCGCCTGTCTTATTTGTTAAGAAGAAAGATGGATCGATGCGTCTATGCATTGACTATAGGCAGCTGAACAAAGCTACAGTAAAGAACAAGTATCCACTTCCGAGGATCGATGACTTGTTCGATCAGTTGCAGGGTACGAGGCTCTACAGTAAGATCGATCTGAGGTCGGGGTACCATCAGATTCGAGTAAGAGAAGATGATGTTCAGAAGATGGGCTTTCAGGACTAGATATGGGCACTATGAATTCCTGGTCATGCCTTTTGGGGTGACGAATGCCCCAGCTGTCTTCATGAGTTTGATGAACAGGGTGTTCCAGCCATATTTGGATCAGTTCGTCATAATCTTCATCGACGACATACTTATTTACTCTCGGACTGAAGAAGAGCATGTAAGGCACTTGAGGACAGTGCTTCAGATCCTTAGGGATCATCAGTTGTATGCAAAGCTTAGTAAGTGCGAGTTCTGGTTGGACAGTGTGGTATTCTTAGGCCATGTCATATCTAGCCATGGGATATCTGTGGATCCCAAGAAGATTGAAGCTGTGTTAGAGTGGGCTGCACCCACTTCCTGTACCTGAGATACGGAGTTTCTCTGGTTTGGCAGGATTATTACCGACGTTTGTCGAGGTTTTTCGAAGATTGCCAAACCTCTGACACAGCTGACTCAGAAAGGAGTCCCCTTCTTTTGGTCTGAAGGCTTGTGAGGAAAGCTTCCAAGAGCTGAAGCGTCGTTTGACTACAGCGCCTGTGCTGGTAATTCCGTCTGAAGATAAGAAGATTCGCCTTGTATACGGATGCGTCATTACAGGGCTTGGGATGTGTGTTGATGCAAGATAAGCATGTGGTGGCTTATGCATCGAGGCAACTGAAGCCACACGAAGCCAGGTATCCAGTGCATGATTTGGAACTTGGCGGCCATCATATTTGCCTTGAAAGATCTGGAGGCATTACTTGTATGGCACGTCCTTCACTATATATACGGATCATAAGAGCCTGAAGTTCTTATTCACTCAGGCAGAGTTGAATATGAGGCAAATAAGGTGGATGGATTTAGCTCAAAGACTATGATTGTGAAATTGAGTACCATCCAGGTAAAGCGAACCTGATAGCAGATGCCTTAAGTCGGAAGGTGAAGAGTACTGCAGAGGATGTCATGTGTTTGTCAGCTTTGATGACTTCTTACTTGCCATCTGGGCTATGACTTCGATGTAGACACGTCGCCTGTGCGAGTGTCGACCTTATTGGCGGAGCCAGATATATTTGAGGCGATCAGGAAGGCCCAGAAGTTAGATAGTGAGGATTCAGAGATGGACATCATTGGATATTTCAAGGGTCAGCCATCCAAGTTCAGAGTGGCTGAGGATGACTCTTTGAGACTGGGCAACCGATGGGTAGTCCCAGATGCACCAGGAACTGCGTAGAGGAATATTGGAGCGAGCTCACAGTAGTCGTTTCAGTATCCACCCAGGGGGAAAGAAGATGTACAAAGATCTATGCGATCAATTCTGGTGGAGACGCATGAAGCGTGAGGTAATCATTTTTGTTAAAAGATGTTTGATCTGCCAGCAGGTAAAGGCAGAGAGGCAGAGGCCTGGTGGAGAGCTGAAGAGCTTAGAGGTGCCTGAATGGAAGTGGGAGCATATATCTATGGACTTCGTGACCCACTTGCCAAGGACGACCTCAGGATTTGACGCGATCTGGGTGATCGTGGATAGGCTGACGAAGACGGCTCATTTCATCCCTTACAGTATGTCTTATACATACTTGAAGATGGCCCAGATGTATATACGGGATGTTGTGAGATTGCATGGTATTCCAGTCTCGATAGTGTCTGACAGGGACCCGAGGTTCACTTCACATTTCTGGGAGGGTCTTCAGACAGCTTTGGGCACAGAGGTGAGACTGAGTACGGCTTATCACCCTCAGACAGACGGCCAAACAGAGCGTACCATTCAGACGCTCGAAGACATGTTGAGGGCATGTATTCTGGAGTTTGATACTCCGTGGCAGGATTCAGTGCCGCTGGTGGAGTTCTCCTATAACAACAGTTATCAAGCGAGCATTCAAATGGCCCCTTTTGAAGCTCTGTATGGACGACGATGTAGATCACCGCTGTATTGGGAGGACCTTGATTAGCAGAGCGGTCGGAGGACCGGATATGATCAAGGATATGGAAGGTAAGATTAAGATGATACGCCAAAAGATGAAAGCGGCCCAAGATAGGCAAGCGGCCTATGCCAATAAACGGCGACGACCACTAGAATTCCAGTTAGGAGACAGGGTCTTCTTAAAGATCTCGCCCTTCAGGGGTGTGGTTCGTTTTGGGATGCGAGGAAAGTTATCTCCGAGGTATGTTGGGCCATATGAAGTTTTACAGCGTATCGGTACATTAGCCTATCGTTTGGCTCTACCGCCATCTTTATCTGGCATACACGATGTTTTCCATGTCTCTATGTTAAGGAAGTATGAGCCAGACCCGTCTCATGTCTTACAGCCTACAGAAGTACAGTTAGACTCAGATGTGTCCTACGTTGAACGACCAATCAGAATTCTGGATCGAGAGGATCGCAGACTACGAAGTAAAGTTATACCGATGGTCAAAGTTCAGTGGGATCGTCGGGGTGTCAAGGAGGCTACGTGGGAGACGGAACGGCATATGGTGCAGCACTATCCGGAACTATTCTCTGGTATGTTTTTATGTTTAGTTTCGATATGATGATGCATGTGGATTTCGAGGACGAAATCTTATAAGTAGGGGAGTAATGTAATACCCCCGAAATGTAATATGATTATGTTCTATGATGATGAATTATGATGTGTTTAAGGGTTATGGTGTATTTAAATTGGGGGCCACGATTTATGTTATGATGATATGATTTAGGGGGCATGTTGGGTGTTTTAAAGGGATGTATTAATTAAGTGAATTTATAAAATATCGAGTGAGGATATTTTAATACATAGTACTAAATACCGGGACACAATTAAACACCACATGACCACCCTACCCACACCACCCCCACCCACTCGGTCACCACCCTCCCCCAATTGCACCCTACACCCCCACTTGGCAGCCCATACCCCCTTCTCCTTTCCTCACTCCACCTCCAGTCAACTCTACTCCACCTCCTCTCTCTCTTTCTCTCCCAAATCGTGCCTATAAGCTGCTGGGGAAGGGAAGAAAAGCTTGGTTTGAAGAGTGTTAAAAACCTTGCAAAAAGAGGAGCAAAAGTAGAGGGGTAAGTCTTACTCTGTTTTTTCGGAGTTTTGGTTAAGTTTGGGTTTGGTGGGATGATTTTAACGCATGCTAAGTATAGGTTTGGGTGAAACCTTGGTATGGGTGCTTACATGGTAGTATTATGTAACTACTAGCATGTTTATTCGAGCATGTTACATGTTTTATGTGATAGATTTCTAGTTATGAAACTATATGCTCGAAAATCTGGGCAAAGAGATACATGCTCTGCTTCTGTAAAAGTTGGTTGAGGATGAAGATTATGATGATGTTATGATGCATGTTAGCTTAGGTTTTGTTAAACCTTCGATTTAAGAGCTTACATGGATATTTTATGAAGTTCTTCACATGTTTGTTTCAGCATGATAGATGTATTAGGAAGTAGAAAAGATGGTGTGAAAGGAGGTGCTCAAAAATCTGGGGAAAATCCTGATTTTTTCAGAGCTCTCGATCGATCGAGATTTGGTTCCGATCGATCGAGCGAGACAGTGGGTCTAATGTATGTTTTAAAATTGTGATGCCGATCGATCGAAGGATTTCTCGATCGATCGGTGAAGCTTCTCGATCGATCGGTAAAATACTTCGATCGATCGAGCGAGGCAGGAAGCTAAGGCACTGTTAGTGCACAGTGTCTCGATCGATCGATACCTTGGGCCGATCGATCGAGACAAGCAGAAAGTTGAAAAGTATAATGATGTTTTATTTTGTTAAGTTTATGATGTGGGATGGTTTTGAGGCATCTAAAATGGTATTATGTGGTCTTGTAGAACCATCCCAGGTACCGGCACCATCAAGGAGATAAAGTCTGTTGACTCCTCCTCCTTTTGAAAAGGTACGTAAGAGGCGTACGGGCATCGGACGGTAACACACATCTTCATACTACAACTATGCTTTTATTGCGTAAGTATTCACGATGAAATGATGATGTTTATACGATGTTTATACAATGAAGTTTATACGATGTTTATATGATGATGCTTATACGATGCTTATATGATGACATTTACACGATGTATTGTGGTAAGATGCCACGGGGTAAGATGCCCCACATGGTAAGAGGCCATGCGATGTATTGTGGTAAGAGGCCATGCGATGTATTGTGGTAAGATGCCACGGGGTAAGATGCCCCACATGGTAAGAGGCCATGCGATGTTATTGTGGTAAGAAACCACGGGGTAAGATGCCCCATATGGTAAGAGGCCACACGATGATATAGTGGTAAGACGCCACGGGGGTAAGATGCCCCATATGCATGATTATAAGTCAGGGACAACAATAAGAAGTTAATGAGAAATCCAGCATATTTACTTAACAATTATTTCATGCATTTGCTATGATGTTTTTATGATGATAAGTAAGATTGTATATGCCCATGATGTGTTGTCCCTGTAGGTACACTTTTGGACGAAAGGACTAAGGGTTGGGTTGAGGCAGTGAGCTACGAGGGACACAGGAATGTATAGGATTCAAGTTATGATTAGTATCTACTCTAGGAGTAGTGTAAATCTAAATGACATTCTTTTAGAATGTAATGAATTATTTTTGAAGTTTTGTATTTTGGCATGTAATCCTGTTAGCTCGTGTAACAACCAAAACCTTAAGATGTTACTTTAATGCATAATTAGTCCTTCTTATGTCTATTAATCACTGTTAAGGTGGGAAGACCCCACAGTATGGCATACCGAGATGGAACATATGGTTTGTTGGTGGGCTAGATATGAGCCTATGGAGACAGCGCTTTGCTAGCCAGATATCGTGGTAATGATATAGTGTGATTGTTGGAGCCATGATACTGCTCGTTGGAATCAAGTTTGGCAAATCGTAAGGTGATACGATGTGGATTGTGGTGTACTCTAGTAGTCACCATGTCATTTGAGGTTGAGGTTGTGCATGCCTCACTGAAACGTGTATACGTTTATGTTTAATTTTGGTGAGACTTGTCTGGGACAGCTCATGATGTTGGAGTACCAACGAGAGAGTCATTAGGTCGTTATTGACTCGATCTGAGGGAACCCGTGTATTTGGGATGAAATGGGTGTTATTGTATCCAGTTTTTCCGAACAGTGGTTCGAGACTTGTGAATCTCGAGTTCGATGGCATTTCCCTTGTGGGGAAGGAGGTAGTATTATACCTATTTGGAAATCTTTGAAAGATTCGGTGAGTTGGTACGTGTGGTGTTGATCTTGGGAATCACACCGTGTTGTTGATCGTCGATTATCGTTCTTCACTGGATAGGGAATGACTCAGAATTAACGGTTGTGTTTGGGGCTTAGGGGTATGTTGTAGATACCCGAGCCGAGTGCATTGAGTATGCATGCGATGTCAGTACTTAGGCAGGTATACTGGTGAGTATACAGATGCCAGTTATTGATTTTCTTTCTGTCAAGCATAGAGTTATGCTATTTTTGGATGGTTAAATCTCTGGTGAGAGATATGGAACACCTTGAGATTGGGAATCTCCATGACACGATAATTATGAGGAATAATCGTGAAGTTAGTTGACTCCCTTGAAGAGGGATTATCTTGTGTGGGTTAAGGTATTTCCTTATTGATGTTTTCCTCTGAGTTATGCGATAGCCTTCCCAAGTTTGGATTGTTAAATCCTAGGATTATCAAGGGATGGCAGGAATTCGGATTTATTGGGTGTCGATGTTGACACAAGCGTTGAGGATGCCATGAGTTTATTGCATGTCCTTTCAGAATTTGAACTCTGTGGAGTCTCGATGGTTTATTTATGATCAGGATGTGATCCTTGGATATCCGGAGGTGGACATCTTGTGAGATGTCTTTTGTGTGGATCGGTGGCCGTGAGTTGCCCGATCCGAGTTGCAGAGGGTGCAACTGCTCCTTGGATGGAGGTGGTCTGTATAGCGGGAACCAGGTCTGGTATGAATATACCGTGGAATGCTAGTGTTTTCCTCGTAATGATGTGTGTTGGACATCGTGAGTCATGATAGAGATGTCATTAAATGATATTTACGATGGAATCGGGAGCGATTCGAATCCTTGCAGTTTCAGTTGACTAACTGCTTTTGGATTATTAGCGTTGAGTTGTGCTGACGCTCATTGACGTTATGATGGATTCGGAAGTCTATTCCACTCCAGAGTTTGACACGAGGTCAACGTTCTCACGGTTGAGGTGTCATTCAGGATGCGTTCTTACTAGTTGTATTAGAACTAAGGATGACTGTCCGATCTACGATCGTAAGTATTGGTTGTTTTGCAGTCATGAGGGACTGACTTTTGGGATGAACCGCATCGAGGTACGTTTTGCCTCTTGGGTGATATGTTGGTTTTGGTATGTCGCTCTGTGTCAGAGTTTGTTGTGAGGTAAGTATCCTCGCGGTTTTTAAGGCGATTCTGATATGGTCAAGACTCGAGGTTATGGCTTCATGTTGTTGGGTAGCCGGGGTGTTACGTATTACACCGGTGCTAATTTCGAGGACGAAATTCTTTTAGTGGGGGATATTGTGATGACCAGGGATTATATGTGTTAATCCCGGAGTGTTAATAACCCCTAAAGTTGTTTTATGTGGCGATTTGGAGTTTAATCGCGGTGTTGGGCCTTCTGGGCTCGTTTATTTGAGTAGTTGGGATCGTTGGATTCCGAGGTTGAGATTGTATTCTCATTTGGGTGAAAAACCTAAGAGTTGGGTTTTTAGTGTGACTCGGAATCTCGGGTGCTTGGTGTGGGCACCGGTAGGGGGTTTTGGAGTTAGAGAAAGAATTTTTGGAAACAGATGATTTTTAATGAATCATGATGTATTTGTGGGGCTATTAGTATTTCGGGGTATTTTTGCTATAAATACCAGTTGAACCCGAGATTTTAATTATCGGAACCATTTTCCCCACATTTCCTGTCACTTTCTCTCTCCCTGCGTCGCGAGTTTCCCGATCCCCTTTTGACCCCCGCCGCTTCCAGGCGTGCGCCCGCCGCCGTCCGGCCGCCGTTCGGCGCGTCCGACCCGCCGCCGGCTTCGTCTCGTCCAGGCGCTCCTTCCCGTACCATCAATTCGAAGTTTGGTCGCGATTTGAGCTCGGATTTCTGCAGAAAGCGCTAGGGTTCGAAACTGGATTTTTTCCGATTTTGGGGCTCGATTTTGGTACGATTGTGATATCCCCGAAATGATTAATTGCAACTTAGTGCATTAATTGTGTTTATACGATTAATTATGATGATAATTAATTATGTGTTGGAATTATTATGTGGAAATGCTTAGTCACGTGTTAGAGTGACCCGGGATAACATTTCAGGGTGCATGTTGGGTTTGTTGGGAATTATGGTTGGAAGCATGATTTATTTGCCATGTGTAGCAATTAATTAGAAATCATGTGTTTAATTGATATTTTGGTGCATTTGGTTTAATGCTTTGGAAAATATCATGTTGGGGTGTTTTATACACCATGAAATTCTTTTGGTATGTATTTTAATAAACTCACTTTATACCCCAACCCCACCTCATCCACTCTTACTTTACCTTTACCAAAACAAACACCCAAACCCTTCCTTTTCTCCTCATTTCGTTTTTGAGCTTAAGGGTGAAGAGAAGTTCTTGCAAAACTTTGATTTGTGGAGTTTGTTGGGTGATTTGAGATCCCCAAGAGGTATGGATACCTCATGGTTAATCTTGTTGTGTTTTGTTTAAGTTTGATATGGTTTGAAGGGTTTTAAAATGGGTTTGTGTTGGGTTGTTATGGTTTTGGTATTATTTTGGGTGGATGGTAAATGTATGGGTTTATGAAGATGTTTATTGATGGTTTTGAGTGGTTGGGTATGGTTGATTTTGAGTTATTTGAGTTTGTTTATGTTGGGGTTGAAGATGGGTGAATAGTGTCCGAAAATCGGATGCCCAGAGCTCGGCGATCGATCGGTGCCTTCCGCGATCGATCGCGAGCAGCAGTGCTGGAGGCAGTGGACTTCAGCGATCGATCGCGAGTTTGGCGCGATCGATCGGCGAGGCCGCGATCGATCGGCGCAAACTCAGCGATCGATCGCGGATTGTTTAATTTTGTTGCTCGAGACAGTGAGGTCTCGCGATCGATCGGGGCTTTATGGCGATCGATCGCGAGACACCAAAAATGGTGTTTTTGGTTATTTTTGTGGGATTTTTGGTATTGGACTATTATTGGGTTGTAATATTGATATTTGTGAATGTGTAGAACCATCCCAGGTGGCAACACAGCCAAGGTATTGAAGTCCTACCATATCCTACATTTTGGAAAGGTACGTAGTGGACGTACGGGCACCCAACGGTACATGTATCTTATATACTCATTGTTTATGCATTGTGGATGCGAGTATATATGTGGTATTGCATTGTGGATGCAATTACATGTTATGCATGATGTTTATAGATGCATATGATGATTATTGGTGCACATCCCATGAGTCGTGGTCATCCCTTGATGATTTTAATGCTTGCCGCTATTTGTTTGGTTCCGCTAAATGTGAAGCGAGGGGTGGGAGCGCCGCATGTCACATTTGAGCGTGGTTATCATATAGGGCGAGGAAAGGGTATTTGCCGCTCAATGAGAGGCGAGGGGTGGGAGTCCCGCATGTCCATTGAAGCGAGGTTATCCTATGCCGCCTATATGTAAATAAGCGAGGGGCATTAAAATACATTGTGATTGACAGACAAGGGATTGGTGATCAGTATTTGGTATTGTTGAGATGGTATATGTCATGACATGTTTAGACCATTAAAAATAATCTATTGATTATACTCATGAGTTATGGTACAGGGACAACCAAACGGGAAGCGTTTGAAATGCAGGGGGAAAACAGGAAGTGTTTTATTATGATTATGCATTTACGCTTTATCTTCATATTGTGTTGAATATGAATGATTATTATTGCTCATGTTTGGGGGTTGTCCTTGTAGGTACACGTTTGGCATGATAGGAGGGCTAGACGGGTTGAGACAGTGAGCTTGAAGAGCATCTTTGGTAGATGAAGGACATGATTATTTTGCCTAGTGTCTACTCTAGGAGTAGTGTAAAACTAGTTGATAGCATTCATTTGATGGGGAATGTAATTAATCCATTTTTGGTAGTCCTTATTTTTGGCATGTAATGCTTAAGCTCATGAACTCAACACATTATTTCTCACTCTGATCATTTATATTAGCTCTATTATGCCTTGATTCCGCACTTAAGGATTAGGGTCCTTACATTAGTGGTATCAGAGCAGTGGTTAGAGAACCCGGGAACGAGTGAAGGGTAGCCTTAGCATGATTGGCTAGGTGCTTACATTTGAAGCATGTTTATGCATGTGGTGCATATTAATGTATATTCTGTTATACTAACATGCGTATTCTCATTCCTGTTATCTAACGGCATAACATATATACTACTTTGGAATTGTTGTTAACATTTGTGTTACAGCATGGCTGCTAATGAGGAAGTTGGAGATGTTGGTAGTGTGAACGCAAGTATTGGACAAGTGAACCCTCTACCTCCACCGGCCGTAGGCATGGAACCCGTAGCTCAGTTATTACTACCGGGTGAGATCAGTTTGACGCAATTTCTGTCTTACCATCCGCCCCGGTTTGAGGGGACAGAGTCCGGAGAAGAGGCGGAAGAGTGGCTGGAAAGACTTGAACAGATCTTTGTATCGGCTCCTTGTGCTGTTACAGCTTGGCTGAGGCTGGCAGAGTTTTAGTTAGCTAAGAAACCTCTAATGTGGTGGAGGAGCACGGTGATGGAGCTAAGAGCACTAGGTGCTGTGATTGATTGGACACTCTTCAGGACTAGGTTTCTGAACCGGTACTTCTCCGCAGCAGCGAGACAGACAAAGGAGGATGAATTTACAAGTTTGAAGCAGGGGAACATGACAGTGTCAGACTATGCTACGCGGTACTCTTCGTTGCTGAGGTATGTTCCCCACATTGCCACCAATGGGCACGCAAAGATGAGGAACTTTATGAAGGGGTTGCGACCGGAGCTCTATGACCGGGTTATCACCAATAACCCAACTTCTTTTGATGATGCTCTCACAAGGGCGGAACTTGCCGAGCTTGGGGTGGGAGCTTATTCTAGTGCTATGCCACCACCAGTACCGCATCAGAGGCAAACTAATGACAGTTTGAGGCCCCGGGGAGAACCATTTAAGCCTCGTGGCGCCTCTTCATCTTCACGGTTTGGTGGGAAGAAGTACTTTGGTCAGAAGCAGGAGGGCAAGAAGGGCAATTGGTCCGCCAACCGAGGATCTTCACAAGGGAATAGGCCGGGAGAGCCGAAGTGTGACAACTGTGGAGGGCCACATTCTTCGGCCAAATGTCCTGCCTGTTATATCTGTGGCAAGATGGGCCACATCGCTCGGTATTGCCCCACTCGGGGAGGACAGTCAGAGTTCCAGGGCAACAGGCCGAGGTTTGATGATAGGACTGTACACCAGAGGCAGCAGTTTGGGCCTCGACCATCGGGAGGTCAGACAGTAGGACCACCCCAGGGGCAGGTGTATGCACTGACTAGAGAGCAGGCCCAGGCAGCCCCAGAGGAGGTGATCGCCGGTACGTGTCATTTATTTACGTACCCTGCTTTTATTTTGATCGATACAGGTGCCTCCCACTCTTTTGTATCGGTGGGTTTTGTGGAAAGACACCATATGCGCACGTCTTCTTTACCCACGCCTCTCCTTGTCTCGACACCCACTGGAAGAAATGTCGTTGCTGATCAGTTTATGGCAGACTGCCTCATTTATTTTGAGGGCAACGAGTTGAAGGCAGACTTGATTGTGTTGGGCATGTCAGACTTCGACTGCATCTTGGGTATTGATGTTCTGAACAGATATCAGGCAGTGGTAGATTGCCGGCAGAGGACAGTGAAGTTCAGACCTGAGTTGGGTAGTCAGTGGACCTTCTATGGCAACGGTTCTCGTGCGAAGATTCCGTTGATTTCAGCGATCAAGATGACTCAACTGTTGGAACGTGGACACACGGGCTATCTCATTTATGCCGTGGACACTTCTGGGAAGAGTAAAGAGTTGAGGATCGAGGATGTGCCAGTGGTAGCAGAATTTGCTGACGTATTCCCAGAAGAGATCCCAGGATTTCCACCGGCTAGGGAAGTTGAGTTTGGGATCGAGCTGTTGCCAGGGACATCCGCTATCTCTCGTGCACCTTATAGGATGGCACCGACTGAGTTGAGAGAGTTGAAGGAACAGTTGCAGGATCTCCTTGACAAGGGATATATACGCCCGAGCGTGTCGCCATGGGGCGCACCAGTTCTCTTTGTGAAGAAGAATGACGGTTCGATGCGGTTGTGCATCGATTACCGGCAACTGAATAAGGCTACAGTGAAGAACAAGTACCCTCTTCCAAGGATCGACGATCTGTTTGATCAGTTGCAAGGTACCAGGGTGTATAGCAAGATTGATTTGAGGTCCGGGTATCATCAGATCCGAGTCAGAGAGGATGATGTGCAGAAGACAGCATTCCGGACGTGATATGGACATTATGAGTTCCTAGTGATGCCGTTCGGGGTGACGAATTCTCCAGCAGTCTTCATGAGTCTGATGAACAGAGTGTTTCAGCCGTATCTTGATCAGTTCGTCATTGTGTTTATTGACGACATTCTCATCTACTCCCGGAGCGAGGAAGAGCATGTGAAACACTTGAGGACAGTGCTTCAGATTCTTAGAGAGCATCAGTTGTATGCTAAGCTCAGTAAGTGTGAATTTTGGCTGAGCAGTGTGGTGTTTCTGGGGCATGTCATATCGAGTAACGGGATATCTGTAGATCCCAAGAAGATTGAGGCTGTGATGGAGTGGGCTGCCCCCACTTCTGTGCCTGAGATTCGGAGCTTCCTTGGTTTGGCCGGGTATTATCGACGCTTCGTCGAGGGCTTTTCGAAGATTGCCAAGCCGCTGACTTAGTTGACCCAGAAGGGAGTGCCTTTCTTTTGGTCAGAAGCTTGTGAGGAGAGCTTCCAGGAGTTGAAGCACCGGTTGACGACGGCGCCAGTGTTAGTGATCCCTACGGAGAACTCCAGATTTGTTCTGTATACCGATGCATCACTCCAGGGCCTTGGGTGTGTATTGATGCAAGATAAGCATGTGGTGGCTTATGCATCGAGGCAGTTGAAGCCGCATGAGACCAGATATCCAGTTCATGACTTGGAATTGGCGGCTATCATCTTCGCCCTGAAGATTTGGAGGCATTACTTGTATGGTACTTCATTTACCATATACACGGATCACAAGAGCCTCAAGTTTTTATTCACTCAGGCAGAGCTGAACATGAGGCAGAGGAGGTGGATGGACCTACTCAAGGACTATGATTGCGAGATAGAGTACCATCCGGGGAAAACCAATTTGACAGCAGACGCTTTGAGCCGGAAAGTGAGGAGTTCTGCTGAGGACGTCATCCATTTATCGGCTATGATGACCTCCTATTGCCATCTGGGCTACGACTTTGATATTGATGCATCACCTGTGTATGTATCGACCTTGTTAGCTGAGCCAGATATCTATGAGAACATCAGGAGAGCTCAGAGGGCAGATGATGAAGTTCAGAGGTGGTTATCTTTAGTACATCTTGGTCAGCCAACGAAATTCAGAGTGGCCGATGACGGGTCTTTGAGATTGGGTGACCGCTGGGTGGTTCCGAATACGCCGAAGTTGCGTAAAGGGATCTTAGAGCGAGCTCACAGTAGCAAACTTAGCATCCACCCAGGTGGGAAGAAGATGTACAGAGATCTGCGTGATCAGTTCTGGTGGAAGAGAATGAAATCTGATGTCGTCGCTTTTGTGAAGAGGGTTTGATCTGCCAGCAGGTTAAGGCAGAGAGACAGAGACCTGGCGGCGAGTTGAGAAGCTTGGAGATACCGAAGTGGAAGTGGGAACACATTTCCATGGACTTCGTGACTCATTTGCCGAGGAGTGCTTCAGGCTTTGATGCTATTTGGGTGATTGTGGATCGATTGACCAATGTAGCTCATTTTATCCCCTATAGCATGACTTTCACATTTTTGAGGATGGCGCAGTTGTATATTAGAGATGTGGTGAGATTGCATGGGATCCCCATTTCCATAGTGTCAGATCGAGATCCGCGATTCACATCTCATTTTTGGGAAGGCCTTCAGTCAGCTTTGGGAACTGAGGTCAGATTGAGCACTGCTTATCATCCTCAGACGGATGGCCAGACCGAGCGCACTATTCAAACGCGCGAGGACATGTTGAGAGCTTGTGTTTTGGAGTTCGATGCTTCTTGGCAGGATTCAGTGCCTCTGGTAGAGTTTTCTTATAACAACAGCTACCAGGCGAGTATTCAGATGGCTCCGTTTGAAGCTCTTTATGGCAGACGGTGTAGATCACCCTTGTGTTGGGATGATTTGGACCGCAGATCAGTCGGAGGATCGGAGTTAATTCGGGAGATGGAAGAGAAGATAAAGGTAATAAGGCAGAAAATGAAAGCGGCCCAGGACAGACAGGCAGCTTATGCGAATAAACGGCGGAGACCGTTGGAATTTCAGTTGGGAGATAAGGTCTTCTTGAAGATCTCGCCTTTAGAGGCGTTGTACGATTTGGGATGCGCGGGAAACTGTCTCCGAGGTATGTTGGACCGTACGAGATTTTGCAGCGCATTGGCACCTTAGCTTACCGACTAGCTCTGCCGCCTTCTTTATCTGGTATACATGATGTGTTTCATGTGTCTATGCTGCGGAAGTATGAGCCGGATCCATCTCATGTGTTACAGCCTTCTGAAGTTCAGTTAGAATCCGATGTGTCTTATGTGGAACGGCCTGTCAGAATTCTGGATCGAGCAGACCGTAGACTTCGGAACAAAGTGATACCTATGATCAAGGTTCAGTGGGATCGCAGGGGTGTCGAGGAGGCTACGTGGGAGACGAAGCGGCATATGGTGCAGCACTACCCGGAACTATTCTCTGGTATGTGTTTATGTTTAGTTTCCTTTTGGGGTAAGTGCATGTGATTTCGAGGACGAAATCTTATAAGTAGGGGAGTATTGTGATATCCCCGAAATGATTAATTGCAACTTAGTGCATAATTGTGTTTATACGATTAATTATGATGATAATTAATTATGTGTTGGAATTATTATGTGGAAATGCTTAGTCACGTGTTAGAGTGACCCGGGATAACATTTCAGGGTGCATGTTGGGTTTGTTGGGAATTATGGTTGGAAGCATGATTTATTTGCCATGTGTAGCAATTAATTAGAAATCATGTGTTTAATTGATATTTTGGTGCATTTGGTTTAATGCTTTGGAAAATATCATGTTGGGGTGTTTTATACACCATGAAATTCTTTTGGTATGTATTTTAATAAACTCACTTTATACCCCAACCCCACCTCATCCACTCTTACTTTACCTTTACCAAAACAAACACCCAAACCCTTCCTTTTCTCCTCATTTCGTTTTTGAGCTTAAGGGTGAAGAGAAGTTCTTGCAAAACTTTGATTTGTGGAGTTTGTTGGGTGATTTGAGATCCCCAAGAGGTATGGATACCTCATGGTTAATCTTGTTGTGTTTTGTTTAAGTTTGATATGGTTTGAAGGGTTTTAAAATGGGTTTGTGTTGGGTTGTTATGGTTTTGGTATTATTTTGGGTGGATGGTAAATGTATGGGTTTATGAAGATGTTTATTGATGGTTTTGAGTGGTTGGGTATGGTTGATTTTGAGTTATTTGAGTTTGTTTATGTTGGGGTTGAAGATGGGTGAATAGTGTCCGAAAATCGGATGCCCAGAGCTCGGCGATCGATCGGCGCAAACTCAGCGATCGATCGCGGATTGTTTAATTTTGTTGCTCGAGACAGTGAGGTCTCGCGATCGATCGGGGCTTTATGGCGATCGATCGCGAGACACCAAAAATGGTGTTTTTGGTTATTTTTGTGGGATTTTTGGTATTGGACTATTATTGGGTTGTAATATTGATATTTGTGAATGTGTAGAACCATCCCAGGTGGCAACACAGCCAAGGTATTGAAGTCCTACCATATCCTACATTTTGGAAAGGTACGTAGTGGACGTACGGGCACCCAACGGTACATGTATCTTATATACTCATTGTTTATGCATTGTGGATGCGAGTATATATGTGGTATTGCATTGTGGATGCAATTACATGTTATGCATGATGTTTATAGATGCATATGATGATTATTGGTGCACATCCCATGAGTCGTGGTCATCCCTTGATGATTTTAATGCTTGCCGCTATTTGTTTGGTTCCGCTAAATGTGAAGCGAGGGGTGGGAGCGCCGCATGTCACATTTGAGCGTGGTTATCATATAGGGCGAGGAAAGGGTATTTGCCGCTCAATGAGAGGCGAGGGGTGGGAGTCCCGCATGTCCATTGAAGCGAGGTTATCCTATGCCGCCTATATGTAAATAAGCGAGGGGCATTAAAATACATTGTGATTGACAGACTAGGGATTGGTGATCAGTATTTGGTATTGTTGAGATGGTATATGTCATGACATGTTTAGACCATTAAAAATAATCTATTGATTATACTCATGAGTTATGGTACAGGGACAACCAAACGGGAAGCATTTGAAATGCAGGGGGAAAACAGGAAGTGTTTTATTATGATTATGCATTTACGCTTTATCTTCATATTGTGTTGAATATGAATGATTATTATTGCTCATGTTTGGGGGTTGTCCTTGTAGGTACACGTTTGTCATGATAGGAGGGCTAGACGGGTTGAGACAGTGAGCTTGAAGAGCATCTTTGGTAGATGAAGGACATGATTATTTTGCCTAGTGTCTACTCTAGGAGTAGTGTAAAACTAGTTGATAGCATTCATTTGATGGGGAATGTAATTAATCCATTTTTGGTAGTCCTTATTTTTGGCATGTAATGCTTAAGCTCATGAACTCAACACATTATTTCTCACTCTGATCATTTATATTAGCTCTATTATGCCTTGATTCCGCACTTAAGGATTAGGGTCCTTACATTAGTGGTATCAGAGCAGTGGTTAGAGAACCCGGGAACGAGTGAAGGGTAGCCTTAGCATGATTGGCTAGGTGCTTACATTTGAAGCATGTTTATGCATGTGGTGCATATTAATGTATATTCTGTTATACTAACATGTGTATTCTCATTCCTGTTATCTAACGGCATAACATATATACTACTTTGGAATTGTTGTTAACATTTGTGTTACAGCATGGCTGCTAATGAGGAAGTTGGAGATGTTGGTAGTGTGAACGCAAGTATTGGACAAGTGAACCCTCTACCTCCACCGGCCGTAGGCATGGAACCCGTAGCTCAGTTATTACTACCGGGTGAGATCAGTTTGACGCAATTTCTGTCTTACCATCCGCCCCGGTTTGAGGGGACAGAGTCCGGAGAAGAGGCGGAAGAGTGGCTGGAAAGACTTGAACAGATCTTTGTATCGGCTCCTTGTGCTGTTACAGCTTGGCTGAGGCTGGCGGAGTTTTAGTTAGCTAAGAAACCTCTAATGTGGTGGAGGAGCACGGTGATGGAGCTAAGAGCACTAGGTGCTGTGATTGATTGGACACTCTTCAGGACTAGGTTTCTGAACCGGTACTTCTCCGCAGCAGCGAGACAGACAAAGGAGGATGAATTTACAAGTTTGAAGCAGGGGAACATGACAGTGTCAGACTATGCTACGCGGTACTCTTCGTTGCTGAGGTATGTTCCCCACATTGCCACCAATGGGCACGCAAAGATGATGAACTTTATGAAGGGGTTGCGACCGGAGCTCTATGACCGGGTTATCACCAATAACCCAACTTCTTTTGATGATGCTCTCACAAGGGCGGAACTTGCCGAGCTTGGGGTGGGATATTGGTATGCTCACCCCGTGTGGGGACTGTCTCTGTTGGGGCAGGTGAACAGGTACATCGATGGCTTTGGAGTTGAGCTCGAGCTGTTGATTGGATGTACTCCCAGGATCGTGGTACCAGGGCTTGATAGAGCACGGTATCGTATAGAGTACATATATACACCTGAGGATTATATACATATTCATGATGCTCGCATGTGAGCACGATTATACTTGTATATGGGTTGTATATAAAGGCATGAGCCTTTCTCTCTTTCATTCTATGTTGCATGCAATTAAGGGTAGAATTGCTAATGATATGAGAGTCGATGGTGTATTATGTGGGGGTTGAAACCCACTTTTGTCGTCTTGTGTGTGGTGTCTTCCCTGGCTGGGAATTTACTTGGTATTGCTGCATCCTGATGAGTATGATGTTTTCCCTGGCCGGGAATTATGTTATGTGTTGTGCTTTATTTCGGGATAGCTCAATTTACGGGGAGACTCTGCCCAATTTTTTATAAAAGTCCACAATGTAAAAAGTGGCAAAATGGGGTTGGTAATGGGCAACTCTATGAGTCTATATGTTAGTAGAGATGATCTTATAACGTTGAATATTAAAGGAATTTTGTAAGCATCATCTGAGTTTCCCGATTGATTTGTATAGAAGCATGTGCCACACATAGTGGTTAATACACTAATCAAGGGTACAATATATGATTCTATAATAATTCCCATTCGTGTAAATGCATTTATCCTTCGATAATAGTATTTCATTAGCTTATCATAATATGAATGTGATATATTGTAAAATATTTTTAGGCTAATTTTTTAAATTTTTTTGAATAAATAGTATAATTAACAACACATGCAAGGGATTAAGTGGCTATATAGACCGTGTTTGAAGCGGGTGATACGAGGAGGATATTTATATAATAGCCCCTAATCCTTTGTTTGGTTTGAGTTGTAGTCGAGTTACTTTTTAAGTTAAATCAAATTGTAAATTGTAATAAAATTAAACAATAGTGTGATTATAATAAAATTCTATAAAATCAATTCATCATTTAAAAAAAAAATTTATGTTTTGTATGTGTGCAAATGTTACAATTATAGTTATTAGAAAATTTAGTATAACATGTTTTGAAATGACGATGAATTTATAAACTTGACGAATGGTTAAACAACACTAGCACAATAACATTTATATCTCAAGATAAGATAGATGGGAAGCTTGGTCAAAACTTTGATAAATTCTATCAAAAGTACTATGAGGCTCCGTTTGAAGTCCTTGATTAGAGCATGTATGGATTAAATTTTTTTTTAATCTCATGTTTGAAGTTATGGATTAGTAATCCAACATTGTTTATAAACATCTATTGTAGGATCGAGCGCTTACCACTTTACCAATAACTATAGTTAAGGGTAATGGTGCAATATCATTCTTTTCAACCATACACTGACACAATCGTCACGCGTTCGATCGATCACAAAGCATAGACAGTTGTTGAACCCAGACAATCATTCCTCAATAATTGCACTCTATGTAACTCATAGGAATCGAACACGCGACATTGGCTCTGATACCAATTGTAGGATCGAGCGCTTACCGCTTTACCAATAACTATAGTTAAGGATAATGGCGCAACATCAATGTTTTCAACCATACACTGACACAAGCGCCACGTGTTCGATCGATCACAAAGCAGAGGCAATTGTTGAACCCCAACATCTATAAATCAATAAAAATGTATACAATATATCATTTCCCACCATTTTTTTACTATTTCAAAATTTTAAATTTTCGCCAAAAAAATCAACTTATTTTCTATAACATAATCCAAAAAAATTGAAATTCCCTCCGAGATTTGAAATTACAGCCAAAAGTTGACATTTAAATTTCCGAGAGTATTTTAGTCATTATATCAAATAATAAAATTAATCACTATTTTAAAATCATATAAAACATAATATAATTTAATACATTATATTATTTATCACCGTCTCTTAATTTTAATCATTATATTATTTATCACATCCCTCCCTCTAAACGATACCTAAGAAGTATCATATGTTTCTCGAGATGGTAAAAATTCTATAATTGACCATGGAAGATGAGATCAACGATACGAATAATAGAAGATCGGGTATTTCTATATTACAATTGAATTGTTGGTGAATATTTTCGAAAAACAATGTCGTGTATTCTATAAAGTCGAAAGGTTTACAAACCCTGTATTGGTGAAGAGCTATGTAAATCGTTCAAGATTTTTCAAGATCAAGAATTCTTCCATTTGAATTGATTGACAATAATATAATTCAAATATTTTAAATCATATACACAATTTTTTTTCTCATTCCCTAACAAAACAAAGATACTTATTGTTAGATAGATATTGTTTCTGAATAATCTTATTTGCAATGATTATACCAGGAAATTGATTTTCTGTTGTTCTACCAATCGGTAAGCAAAGGGAAATATTTGTTTGAGCTCGATTTGCATCTCATTTATACACCAACTCAATATTAATATACAATATTTTTAAATAAATAAATACATAAACTAACATACCAACCATTTTAGACAAGTCATATTGAATTAATCCATAGGAATGACAACGGGTATGGGACGGGTTTGACCAATCCCAGGACCCGCCCCGCTACACATAAAACCCAGACCTGCCCCGCTCCTCTTAGACCCGCGAACCCGGCTGGTTTACCCGCCCCGCCCCGGTTCCAGTTTTTTTTTATTTTTTTTTAAAAAAATAGCTAAAAATCAATTTTGAAACACAAAAGTTGAGTTTTATGATTAAATTTTATGTTTTCTTTAGTAAATATTTATAATAATCATTGGAAAACTATCTTTAAACTACTAAATATTTATTAATTTGCTCTTATTTCATTCAAAATGTCTAACTTCTTTAACATGAACACATGAATTTTGATATAAAATTAAATAATGACACTTTATTGTTCAATTAAAGAAGTAAAATGTATAATCAATATCATATTTTTTTTAAAAAAATTAAAAATGTATTGCGGGGCGGGTACGGGGCGGGTTCGGCCAATCCCAGGACCCGCCCCGCCCCGCTTACAAACCCGGTTGATAGCAGGTCCAGACCCGCCCCGGCGGGATGGGTTCAATGCGGGTCCGGGTTTGGACCCGTCCCATTACCATCCCTAAATAAAATTCATATCGAGTCTATACAAGTATTTTTCGTGAACATAAACTATGTTAAGAATTGTTTTGTCAAATCAATTCAACCGCTAAGAGATTGAGCTTGGGCCTGACATTTAATTGCCGTAGACCATAGGTCTTCGGAATCAGTCATTTGTAATAACTTCACAGCTGGAGTCCGAAGTTAACGTGCTTGGTATTTAAGACTCAAGTGGGCAAATATTTTATCTTTACTTATTATATTTAATATAATTATTTTAATGTTTTATAATTATCTTTCATGTTTTGATAGATGCTTGTTTATTTTGTGTGCCTGTAATAGTTCGATGAAAAGCGTTGGCATCTACTTCCGAGTATAGACCAACTAATTCCCGGGTTGGGATAATCGACACTTCCAATTATGGGGGCCGATTACGGTTTTGATTAGAGAAACCTTTGACCTGATTAACTGGACGGTTGACCACAGTTCGATTTTGGATCAGGTCGGTCCCGTTAATTTGTGAATTAGTCACCTTAATCTGGGAGCATCTTAAGGATCCTCGAAAATCTTGCAAGCGTCAAGAAAATATTAAAAGATCACGTCAGAGCAAGTATGGTAAATCTTGGACTTCAATGATAAAAGAAACAGTCTTACGTGATTTCTAACATTTTTGAAGATAAACTATTCATAGTTTTAAATTTTTTTTATTCTTTTTACCAGTTCAGGTGGAGACATGTTCTTCTTGCCCCCTTTGCTAAATCCGCCTCCATAATGAAAAGACAATGAAGCGAATCCAGGTTTACATACTTCCATATGACAATATCATGTTTCCGCATGCTTTGGTCACCTTTAAAACTCAGCTCATGGCGAATTCAAATCTTGGATCCACCATTGGAAAAGATCTTTTCCGACACCTATGAATATAAAGGGTGTGTGATATTTTTTCATTTAAAAACCGTATATTTGAGCATATTTTAATCATTTTTTAAATTGATGACTTAAACATAAAAAGGAATGTTGAAATCATATGGCTTATATACTGAAAGTGGGACTAGTCCTGCATCGTTATGCTGCTCTGAGTATTTTTGTAATTTCACCTATAGGTGTAGGCTTATGGTTTAGAGTTACTATATAAAGTGAGAGTATTGTCTAACCATAAAAATTCAATAAAAACACAATTGACGCTTGTTTCAGTGGATTCAACCACGTTAAATCTTTGAGTTGTTTTTATCTCACTTTTCGTATAATTTATCACAAATTGTTGCACTTTTCACAATAGATGAAGTTCACAGACAATATTCCTAAGGTCCTCTAATGCAGCTTATTTTTATCCTCCAGCCTCAGCGAGATCATTGCTGACAAAGAATTAGGTATGACAATAGGTGTGGGTCTTACCTGGAGCCGTATTAACCTGTCTCATCGGGGCATGTTTGGGTCTACTCTAACGGGTTTTGAAGCTTGGGTGGGCAGATCATGGGTTTGCTTCATTCACTTTGCTTTTCATCAAATTTTAAACTAGGTTTATTATTTCTTCTTCTTAAGATTTATATGAAAATAAAGTGTCTAGGTGCTTTCGAGTAAAATTCGTTATATAAATTTTGTATTAACTTTTAGTCCAACAAATTAAAGTTAAATTAATTATTTACCATTTTTCTTAATTATTAAAAAATTGTCCATCAAATTTTTTTAAAGTATACATTATTTTTAATATTTAGGATAAAATTTTAAAACTATTTTCACATTTAAAAATATTTCTATTAATAACTGTTTGCATCACTGTCATTTTTAGTATTTTCTATGAGCTGCTCTGACACGCCTATATTTTTATATGTATATACATGTACTTATAGATGTCAAACGGGCCGTGCCGGCCCGGCACGGCCCGTAAATCCGTGCCGGGCTGGCACGGCCCTTTAAGGAGACGGGCCGTGCTTGGCACGACCCGTCTCCTTATTTGGGTGGCCCTGCACGGCCCAAATCAATTTTTCTTTTTTTATTTGTAATTTTTTTATTTTTTTTATTTGTTTAATTTTTTTTATTTAAATATAATAATATTATATTTAAATATAGATTGACACAATATACTTATAAAATCAAAATTGTAAGTGAAAATACCTAAACCTGAACTACTACTACCAGTACCGAATTGTGAAAGAATAGTTTGGTTACCATCAGTTGGTTCTTTTTCATGTTTAGCCATGTTCTTAGTAAATGACCTGTACCACCAGAAGAAGCATATGCATAATCTTTTTTACATTTTTTACAAACTGCCCTTGATCCCTTTCCCTCAACAATTTCTACATCGAATAGTTGCCATACATTGCTAGTTCTTTTTTTTGAAGTTCTTCTATGTGGGGTCCTCTTTACTTAATCCATTATGTATTTCATTAAGCATACATATGTGAGTCTGAATTAAGTAATAACATACACTGATTAAGAGTATCTTACTAGTTAAGTTGTTACAGATGTACCAAACCACTAGTACATAAACCAACTAACTTTTTCACATATACATTACATGTAAAATGAACAACCTAATTCAGTACAACTCCTATGCAGTGGTTCACCTCGCAGCGGAATAAGACTCACGCTCCCCACGTCTATGAGTCCCTACAGAAACATTCACACAATTAGTATAGATAACAATTATCTCAGTGCAATATCAAACCACAATCTCAATATCAATGATAAAGCACAAATAAATCATCAATAGTGAATGCTCTGTATCATGCATCAACAAATGCATCATGTCATGACATGTCTCAACAAGTACCCTATTATCACGAGACTAAAATGATATGCCTATTCAGCTCAATATGTCAGTGGAACCACCTCACATCTTCATATTAGCAGCACATATCATAGTACCGTCCTCAAATGATAATAGCCAGAGCATATACCCAAAACCGGCGTATATCTCTATATAGTATAACCGAGCATATACCCAAACCAGGCGTATATCTCAATGTAACATATCCGAGCATATACTCAAACCAGGCGTATATCTCAATGTAACACATGATATCCATGAATGTACATGCATATGATACTACCAATCATATGATACAAACATAACACAATTCATACGATATCAAAACCATAACATCATCATCGCATAATATCTATACTCAGTACGTCAACACGTACCTGGAAAGCGACACAAACGATATAAATCAGTCGTCCCTGGCTAATTGCCTCGTTGTCCTGTCCCCTGTGATGGTGCTACAACAATGCCAATATATATCATGTTATCATAGGCATTAAAATCAAATTCTCAAAAATATAAACATTTTAAGTCTACCGATCGATCGGTCCAAATATTCAACCCTAGCGATCGGTCGGTCAGAAGCTAGCGATCGATCGCTCCAAAGTCTGATTTTCTAAAAAAATGCTACGACTTTTACCGATCGATCGATCGCTTCCAGCGATCGATCGGTACCTACACCGCCTTACATCCCCTGTTTCTACCGATCGATCGGTATGAGCCTACCGGTCGATCGGTCGACAATAGAATTGTCAAACAATGGCGATTTTGAGCTTATCCTCATGGTGCATCTCCTACAGCTCACAAAACCACATTCAAACATGATATTTGGATGTTATACCTTCATGTAAACATGTTTCCATATCACTACAACTCAATTCATTAACTTTAACAACATATGAATTCCATATTCCTTCAACTAAATCACATGTTTATTAACTTGTATAACAAACACCATAACTAAGTTATGACACCAATTAACTACCTCAAGTAGAGCATGCAACTTCTCCTTACCACATGTTTCATGTTGAACATGCTTCCAAGCTAGAACCAAGCAAGGACACCAAGAGAGTTCAAGAGAGCATTTGTAGAGATTTGTAGGTGAATTTAGGTGAATTATGTGTTTCCAATCTGATATGCATCTATATATAATCACCTTTAATTTCAAATGTACATTCACATGTAATTCCTCTCACATGCATGATTAATGTATACCCACATGCACATCCCCACTATACACCTCATGCTTGTGATTCTCTTGTCTATGCACATGCACCAACATTCCAAGTCAATAGACACATATGATTTATGTTCTCAATCCACATCTCTAGTTTGCTTCTCATATAACAATATGTATTGATTTATCATATAGACACATGATTTCATTATCACACAACCATTAGTCCTTTCTTTCATTAGTTCAACATTTTATTGTCATACATGGCAATAGTCTTACTCGGTTCAACCCGAACCCGAGTCCACATCATACTGTAATTAATCATAATTACGCCATAATCATATAACACGTGTCTAAAGCAAATCGAGGCATTACATTCTACTTGATGATTGAATATTTGGTGTGCTTTCTTCATTTTCTTGGAATTGATCGATTTCATCATCATAATTCACATTATAAGATGAATCGGTCATTATGTATATAGACTACAATTATGAATTATCTAATGCAACAAATATAAAAGTTACCAAATATTTGCTAGGAGGAGTGTTGGCTTTGTTGCTTGTGCTTGTCTTGGCAAACGTAAGACGAATTTCTTTCTTCTTGTGAACAAATTGAGAGTATAGCGTCTCAAGTATATAGAGCTTACAGATTAAGAGGATAAAATGTTTCCTCAACACACACATATATATAACAACCAAAAAAATAAATTTTTTTTTTAAAAAGCCGTTGAACGGCTATATTTTTTACCGTTGGACATTGGCGATCGATCGCCACCCCTGCATTTTGCTTACTGCCTCTAGGCGATCGATCGTCTTTTTTGTGGCGATCGATCGCCACCCCTGTATTTTGCTTACTGCCTATAGGCGATCGATCGCCTGGTTTAAAAAAAAGAAAAAAAGAAACAGCTTCGTGCCGTGCCGTGCCAGCCCACAGGCTGGCATGGCTTGGCCCGGCACGGCCCATACTCCGGGCCGTGCTTGGCACGGCACGACACTGTAGCAAAACGTGCCGTGCCGCTCCGCGTCGTGCCGTGCCCGTGCCGTGCCTCGTGCCGTCCGCTCCGTTTGACATCTCTACATGTACTATATTACAAAATATTTAAATTCATATTTTTTAAATTCTAAAGTCATGTAAAAGCAACAAAAATATACTTACCAAATTCAAGAAGCATATAAATAAATGCATGTTACTGGCATCATTATATCATCACTCATATTACACCAAATACATATCACTTCAATTAACATAAATTTTAACAAGCACGTCTAAATAAAAGATAACATCAAAAATATTCTTATCAAATTAAAAAAAACATATAAATAAATACATGTAATTGAAATCATCATAGTGTCACCCATACTAACACCCAATATATATTACTTAAATTAACATAAAGTTTAACTAACATGTCTAAATTTTATTTTAGCAAAAAATATTTTAAATTGTACAATTAGCCTCCAAAAGTATCATTTCTATGTCGGACATGCCCATCGGCAGTGCCTGACAAGGGTGTCCGATTTTGATAGGAGTGTTCGACACCGATGTCAGATCTTATGTTTAATTAAAAAGTAAGACACGCCACATGGCGTGTTCGACACGTGTCCGAGGAGTGTTCGCGAAGTGTTGGTGTCCAGTATCCGACACTCCACTAAGTAATTTTTAAGAGTGTTCGTGCATCATATGTATTTATTGTTCTATTGAAACCCGATGGGCCCACTAAATAGCCCATCTTATGAATTAACAGGCCCATGAGAATTATTCTTACCTAGTCTTCTGTAAAGTGCAAACCCGGTTTGCTATTCTGTGGTCGGTTTCGTTTTGGAGAGCTTCCAAGAACTGCCATGGCGGGTACAGTGAAATGCATCCAAACTATTTTGTTTTCAGTTATTTATTTTCTTACCTTTATGCAGATTATTTCACGCTTTATTTATGGCAGTACTTTTTGGTTGTATGTTCTATTGATTTTTCCATTGAAAAAGGAGGACAATCGGACAGAGAAGACAATGTTTCGTTGGAACTCACTGAAGAAATCCTTCAAAGCATGGAAGTTGGGATGGCTTTTCGAGATTATGTATGCCTTTCGCTTGTAGTTTTTTGAATTTTTCTATTAGCAACGAAAATGGAAAAAAGTTCTGTTGTGAAATTGAGCTTTTTCGGCATTTTTCTGCGTTGCTTGTTGAAAAAGGGATGTAATTGATTAACTTAAATTTGTTTTTTGACGTAGAATTTGTGAGGTTCAGCAATCAGCAGCAATTTCTTTTTCGCAATTAGTTGTAGCAATACTGAAATCTTTTTACATTCCGCAGAATGGCAGAATTAGTTCAATGGACTTCCATAGAACTTCAAGTTATTTGGTAACTGCTAGCGATGATGAATCAATCCGCCTGTACGATGTCTCCAGCGCAACGTAAGCATCTACTTTGACTTCTGTTTGCGGATCATTCTTTCTGGTGAATTCGTTCTAGGTATTACCTTAGTACATTTAATTTTTTTCTGGGACTTTAGAAATCTATTATTCCCTACCTTTTATGCAGTATATTGTGACCCATTGAAGCTCACAACTCTAAATTTTTCGTCTACCAAATAATTTAATAATTAAATAAACAAGAGGAAGGTGGCGAGGCCCTTTCTCGTTTATCAATGAATAATAAAACCTCACAGCCAGTTCTATACAAGAGAAACTATTTGCTCCGACTAAAGCATTAGAGGACTCTGAAAATATCATTTTTTCTTTGGACCATCAATTTCATGTTTTTTACTTGCAGTAATGAACACCATTAAAGCTAATAATTAATGTGGACCTGATTTAGAATACCTAGAGTTGGATCCATCACCCCTCATTATATATTTGAAATGTTAGTCCAGTTAGATTTAAGTAGAGGAAACACCAATTGGATCCATCCTTTCAATCATCACTAGTTCACCAGCATATGATATAGAACAGAAGTGAGGTGTCTCTCTGGAACTAGGTTCCTTCACTTTCTGGTAGGCCTCAGGATCACTGTCTATTAAGTATATCTGGAATCGATTTGTAATGCCTTGTTACATGTTCTTCTAACCCAGCCTACTTGTTACTTTTAGTTGTCTGAAGACAATTAACAGCAAAAAATACGGAGTTGATTTAGTTAGCTTCACCTCTCATCCAACTACGGTTATCTATTCCTCAAAGAATGGATGGGATGGTATGTCTTTTAAATTATTGTACCTAACTGCATTGTTAAGAAACATATGAATTCACTGTATTTGTTTAATGGTGGCAGAATCACTTAGGCTTCTATCATTGCATGACAACAAATACTTGAGGTACTTCAAAGGTCATCATGACAGGTACGATTATAAACCTTCAATTACCACTTTTTTTTTTTTTTGCATTAGGTATCATTGAGGAACTCAAATTTTATATTTTTTGGATTTTCAGGGTTGTTTCCCTGAGCTTTTGCTCTCGAAAAGATTGTTTTATATCAGGATCTCTTGATCGAACTGTTTTGCTTTGGGATCAAAGATCAGAGAAATGTCAGGTAACCACGCAGTTGAATTCCTTGTTTTTTGCATTATTTCTATGCGCTCTCTGTTAAGAGTCATTTTCTGGTCTAGGGTCTTCTACGTGTTCAAGGAAGACCAGCTGCAGCTTATGATGACCAGGGACTTATTTTTGCTATTGCATTTGGAGGCTACATAAGGATGTTTGATGCTCGAAAATATGAAAAGGTTGGAGTTTAATATTTGTAATGCACTCAATGTTGATCGCCAGGTCCTCTGTATTTTAGTTTTTGAAGATGCTGACTTGTGTATCACTGAAGGGACCTTTTGACATATACTCTCTTGGAGGAGATGTTTCAGAAGCAAATGTTGTGAAGTTCAGTAATGATGGAAGACTTATGCTATTGACGACTTCAAATGGGCATGTCCACGTGCTTGATTCCTTTCGTGGAACCCTCGTGAGTCGTTTTTTAGTTCTTCATCTATCATTGTTAACCATAGTTTCGTGGTTGCACTGAACAAGATTTTCCTTTTCTAATTTGTGTGCGACTTTTCTTGTAGCTATCAACATCTAATGTCAAGCCAGTTTCAAGTAAATCTACTTTGGAGGCATCTTTCAGCCCTGAAGGAATGTTTGTCATATCAGGTGAGAGTTTCTTTCTCGTGTCCAGAAATTGTTTTTGTACAAACGATTTAACTATTTCCCCTAGTCTTTGTTACTTGAATAGGCAGCTAGAAAGCTACTTTGATTTTTCTTTGTTCAACTTTTCTGAATTCTAGCTGGATCATGAGAGACATTTCTTTTAGATGAATCTCCTAGGAATTATTGTGGCAAATAAGTAACATAAGAACCAAGAAAGTTGAGATAACTAAAATGCAACGGAATTATTTCCGAGATTCCTCATGAAATCCAATCAACCTAATCAGTGAGCCTTGGTTTATTGCTTCCCAACCGGTAACCAATGTACAGAAAATGGATAATATCTCTTTAAAAGAATGTTGTACTTTATAAAATTTGTACACCTTGCTTGAATAGGCAGCTAGAAAGCTTTGATTTTTCTTTGTTCAACCTTTCTGAATTCTAGCTAGATAGTGAGAGACATTTCGTTTAGATGAATCTCCTAGGAATTATTGTGGCAAATAAGTAACATAAGAATCAAGAAAGTTGAGATAACTAAAATGCAAGGGAATTATTTTCGAGATTCCTCATGAAATCCAATAAACCTAATCAATGAGCCTTGGTTTATTGCTTCCCAACCGGTAACTGGACAATGTACAGAAAATGGATAATATATCTTTAAAAGAATGTTGTACTTTATAAAATTTGTACATCTTGTACTATATCAAAATCTAAGGCTTTTTTTGTAAAGCTATTAAAAACTACATGATATTGATTTCCTTGTGATAATTTTTCGTCTCTAGTCAGTTATGCCGAAGCAAATAATCTGTTTTATTAAAAATATTTTACTGGAGTCAATGTGTCTGGACTTCTAAAGGATCACCGACTTCAGTGGATTTATGCTATTGGCAGGTTCTGGTGACGGTAGTGTTTATGCTTGGAGTGTTCGAAGTGGCAAAGAAGTATGATTACGTTTATTTGTTCTGATCCTAGATTATATATTTTATCATCTTTCTTGGATTTCATTTTCAGCTCTTATATTTATAGATATGAGTATTCATATAATCATATTAGAACAATTTGCAATATGGTTGTAATACTTCTTTCCTAAACTACAGTTTCTACAGGAAGCAAATGCTTGATTTAGTTATGAATTAATGTTACAAGATTACACCTTTCTCATGTGCTGTAAATAGTTGAGCTCCTTGGGTTTCATGTAGCAAACACAATATGTCATCTTTTTTTGCAAGTAGCCCTTGAATTGCTAATAAGCTCAACAAAACATTGTAAGCTTGAATAATGATATTCTCGGTGAAATTGTAACCTTCATTGTTTACCCGAAACCCTTGTTGTAAGACTTCTGATGCAAAGTATAAAACCCATATTCCAGGAACGAAATCATCTTTAGCTCTTTACAACTTTAAAAATGGCACTACGGCATTCCAATTCAAGAGTGGAGCTGTGTCTATCATGTGTGTGTTTTAGCCTGTTATGCTTGAATTCACGGAGCTGCATAGTTGAAATAATCATGTATTTGCTCGAGAACAAACAAATAAAGAATCTAGACCTTTCTTTGAGATGCTGGACTATCAATGATTTTTTTATTTTTTTAAAAATAAATTTAGGGGAGGGGGGAAGACTCGAACCCGAGACCTCCATTGGGAAGTAAATGACAACCACTAGTAAGACTGTGGAGTAGGCATTTCTTTCGCCGAACCAAGTGCTTGTGTTTGTGGGTTATATTCTGAATTGCATTGCCCTATCTACTGTTAATGAATGCATATTGAATTCTGGAAACATGAATGCGTTAGTTGTGATTTCATATTGCTAATTCTTTGATGATTATGAGCTAAAGAATTGGGTTACTGCATACATGAGATTGATTTGCATATTGAAGAAGTGCGTTACGGCAATTAGATTCTTTTTCACGGTCAATTGGTTTTTTGAATCATTCTTGATATTGGAATTGGAGTCCAAGAATTTCATAACAATTGGTGCCGTCTGTGAGAACGACCACGACAAGAAATGCAATCAAGAAACGTAATGGTGCGGCAAAGAGTCAGCAGATTGCAGCAGGTGTTCTTTGAGTTTTTGTAGGCTGCAGATTTCTTGAAAATTCAGATTGAATGTGCTGTTTTCTTGGGGTCGAGGGAGCAGCGGGTTGAGGGGAATTCAAGAATGAATGATGTGAGCAATTGTTAAAGAATGGTTACTCCGTCATTTACCGATAAATGGTTACTCCGTCATTTACCGATAAATGGTTACTGGAAGAACAAATAAAGGCATGCAGATTTGTCAAGAAAAGGAGGAGCAGGAGCTTTCTTGGAATCAAGAATTGGCAGAAGCTGCTTCTTGGAGTTCTTGGAGAGGCGTGCAGTTTTGTTGACGGGAAGAATCATTGTTGCAATAGGCTTCTTCGTAGGATATTTTCTGAACCAGGAACCAATCTTGGCAACTAAAAGTGGATTTTAGTTGCTAAATTATAAATGTATTGAAGAACCTATGCTGATCAAGATAATGACCGAAAGTTTTTCAAACGCCTGGAATGATGACTCAGAAAGGAACAGGGGATATGAAACCATATCCGGTCTTGAAATGACTTAATAGATTGAGGAAGGGGCTGGGTATTTCTTGGGAAAGTTCTTGGCATCATTGGATGATGGAAAAAGAATTCCAAGAAGAAATGTTGCTCTACAATCTATCGGAGTGAAGAAGAGGGTATTTGTATCGAGGTGGAGCTTCGAGTGTGAGATTCAAGCCAGGTGTAGCTGCATATTCAGGGAAAGAATGAGCAGTAGGCTTCAATCTCGATTCACCTCAATGCCACCGGCTGTTCCGAAGTTGATCATCATGTGGCTTGGTTGATTGAACATTAGGACAGAACCTATTTTTGAAGGGTATATAAATGGAGTGTTGATTAAGTTGATAAGGTGGAGATTTGTTGAATATTTATCAACTTATTCAACAATCAATTACCCGAAGCACATTGGTTCGGTGCATGTGCTGGTGACACAGACAGAAACTTCCAAAGGTGGGTAGCGGTCGAATGACAGTTTTTTTGATGACTTGATGGTAACTGGCAGCAGCCTGTAAAGCAGTTGAGCAGGCTTCTCTTGGCTATATAAAGAGGAGTATATTCAACTGGAAAAGGTGAGACTTTCAAGCTTCTGGAGGCCAAACGAATCGAAGGCTTGAGGAAAACTAGGGAGGCAAGGCAGAAAACAATTGAGAGAGTTTTTCGTTCATTCATCGGAGTGAGAAGTTTGTGCGAATTCTCGGTGGAATATTGCTTTGTATCTTGCCTTGGTGATCGTAAAAAAGTATCTCCCGTGGAGTAGGCATTTCTTTTGCCGACCCACATAAATCCGGTGTCGATTTCTTTCTTGTCATTATTCTTTACTGCTATTTCTTTAATCTGCTTGTGCGTGAGAAATGATTCTTGATATGCGTTGGTTTATATACTAGTAAGGAAACGGGAATCAATTCTTGATGTCTTGAACCAGTGAAATAGCCATACTGTCATTTTGGCTTTAAGTCATTGTTTCTTGAGTTCACAGCAAATTGGTTTTTTAAAATCATTCTTGATAATGGAATTTGGTCCAAGAATTTCCTAACATTTTGACATTGAGTTTTCAGGTAGCCAGTTGGATGAGTACTGAAGCTGAACCACCTGTAATAAAATGGGCTCCTGGAAGCTTAATGTTTGCGACAGGGTCCTCAGAGTTATCATTTTGGATTCCAGACTTGTCTAAATTAGCAGCTTATGTTGGAAGGAAATAATATTTTTCAACGGTAACTTTCCCATAATCTTTTTCTACAGTCTCTGTGGTTACTATTTTTATTTGCTCCCACCCTGGAAATTGATGTGTAGCATATAATTGTCACCAGGTTGCTTTGTTCTGCTATCCAGCTTGTTCTTGCTTGATTTGTTGGGGCATCTGATTGCAGATGATCGAAGGTACTCCTTACTGGTGCTGTATAAATGACATATGAGAACTGATGGTGCTTTGATTCCTCGCTGGATGTTATTTCCACTCGTGATCTGCTCGGGATATGGATAAAAATTGTTGGATCAGATTCTGCATACGGAAAAAGACCTTAAGGTGGGAAACCAAGGTCTTCAAGGATGAAGTAAATGAATTTCACTGATATATATATAGAGGGGGTGGAGAATATGATACCTGGGAGACGAACCTTGGCATGATTGATGGTAATGTTATGCTGTAACATTGTGTCAAGGTTATGTAAATTTTCTGAAAAAGCATCGATGACATCCTATATCTGAGTAGTTTTTCACTTGAAACATGAAAAGCTTATTTATTATATTATATAATTTCTGAAGAGTGAAAACTTGATTTAAGAACTGTGTTTTTATATGATATATTAGATTACCACTCGCAGATTGAAGACTTCAAGCCACTCTATCTCACTTAGATTCCTTGGTCAAAGTTGAGGAACATCATTCTTTTTTTTTTTTTGATTTACAAGGTATCCAGGCAAGGAACATCATTCTTGTGGTTACTGGTTAGTGACGAGCGTTTTAGGATCACAGATCAAGTTTCGTATAATATGAAATTTTGTGATAATTTCCTCTTTTAAGTTTTTTAAAATTGTGACATGCTTCTTCTAGCAGAATTTTTTTTTGTTTTCATGGGGTTTCAGTGTGGTGATTTTACGAGGCTTTTATTTCGGAATCTCATAAAAGAGTAAAAATGACTGGCTAGAATAAGGCATAGGCTTTTATGAACCATGAGCTAAGGCCAGTAATGTAGATGCACGATGCCACATTTCTGCTCCTTGCCATTTGTTGTAGAATCCTTACCTAACAAATTTAGGGCTGGCATTAGGGACTTTCCAGCTTATCCTTGCATAGCCCTTGAAGAGATAGGAATTGTTTCCTCATAGGATTCTGACAGTCGGGTTGCTCACGCAGTGGATCTCTTGCTCAATAATGAACAAGTCCGTTACAACCGGGGTCTTCCGCTCCCATTTTGATTGGTCACTGGATTTTATTTATGAATGATTTGGCTTAATATAAATCAAGAATATATTTGTATTTTACTAAAATTAAATTACGGTGAAGAGTCCCCTCCCTTCGAGATGACTAGTTATCGATGATTGATCAGTTACAGAGATTTTTTGGAACCCATCTTATAAAAATTGACAATAAAGAACCTCACAACACATCATATCAAGCCTCATATGGTATAAAGTAAATCCCCTGTACGCAGAAGAGAATAACATTATAAATCAATTAAATTAATCGATCAACTAGGAACCAATCGAATATTATCCATAAAAAATTCACTCAAAACAGTCACTACTAAATTTAACATCCAAAATTTCCAAGATCAAAGCATACTCTCACATGAGAACTGAGATAAATAACAATTTAAAAAAAAAAAAAATTAAGCACAGCCACTAGCCTGAAACTAGGTATGAAATTTTACAAGATAGGACCATTCAATTTGGTCAGGTTCGGTGATAAAATAAGAGGCAAATAACACAAGAAATCAACTTAAGTAAAGTGGATGTTCCATCAATCTTGATTTAAATACGGTGGAAAAAAAAGTACAAGCAAGGCCTAATGTTGATTCAAGTAAAGTGTAGAAATGAAGAAAATAGTTCTGGCATGTTCCCGCAGAAAACATTTGATGGCGACCAACAGGAATCCAGTTTTCCGGTGATCTTTTGTCTGCAAATTAGATAAGTTCAACCAAGCTGACAATACATGAACGACAAGTAAAAGATAAAGCTTTTCTAGTCCGAAATGAACATTAAAAATCATATCAATATATATCAACCAAAGATGCAAGCCAACAAAGGGTGTATCGAAGGGAAGCAAGCAGGATAGTCCCGCCAAATTGCTCAGTTTTTTTTTTAATTAAATGAAGCTTTCCCTCCCAAAACTACTCGTATGGTTGCTACAACTATATGTCAAGCCCAAATTTTGCAGTGATGACCTAAATGATACCTGATGATGCCTGAAGCAGATAACCGGTATGTTCGGTACAATTGTATGCACACTGCCTCCCTTTCTCACAAAAAAATTGATAGAACTCACACTTGTTAGAGCTTTAATAACAATATTCAATTTCATAACTTTTCCACATTAACTCAAAATCTTCGCCTACTGACTGGACCTTGTTGGATTTGACCTGAATGGCGGGCATCCGGATGTACAGCATTCGATCCCCTACCTCTGACTACCTGCTCTCTTCCACCGGCTGACTTACTCAAAGAACTTTTGGATCTTGAAGCACTATATTTCCTTGATTTATCCACTTCATCCGACAGTGGTTGCAGCCCTTGCAGATCAGGTTCAGGGACATGACCGACAGGCCATTTAGATCTATCCATTTTCCTAAAGGTAATTGATATCCTAGCAGAAAAAAACAAATAAGATTTAGCATGATCAGAAAAAACCGTGAAAAAGAAAAAGAAAAAGAAATAACATATGTTAAAAGAAATGGTACCTTTTCGCGGGAACTGCAGGCACAGAGTGTTTAGCCACATCAGCCCCATTTCCATTGATAACAAGAACAGACCTGGGGAGAGATTTAAGCTGACAAGGTAAGGACAAAACACATCAATTGTGTTTATATTTAAAAATAAGGGACTTACCCGACAGGTAGGGGGATAGAAAATGAACCAGCAAATTCACCATCACCAACTATTTTCAAGTTTGATCCGAATATTATTTCACACTCGCTGAGAAATGACACAGTGCAAAATGGTCTGACAAAATCATGATTATCAATATGAGGTGGTATGCAGTCTCCCTCTTCGTAGATATTGACAATGCAGCTGTCAGGAACACAAGATGGAGGTATGACATGCCACCTAACAAGCCTTTTTATCATAACCTTGAATAGATGAGGTAAAGGATCTACAATTTCATTCCCGAGGATGCCAGGTGGATTACCAACTTTATCCTGTCATCACCAGAGTTAAAATTGAGGACAGATAAAGTACTTGTATGCGGAAACTAAAAAAATTCTACAGCCAAATCAATGAGAAACTTACAATGGCGTAATTGTAACAACACCCAAATTGGAGCGTTACACGACCCTTTCCCCTCATCCACTTTCGAGGCTCAGAATAGGTGCGATCTAAAATAGAAAGGAGAAAGCAGTGCAAATTCATTATAACTTTGAAATATTGCATATAACTCCTTGGGTTGGGGCCCACAATAAAAAGAAGAGAATGGCAATTCAAGTGTGGAATTGCAACTTTTACATTACTACTTAATATGACAAACTGTCCTAATCAATACGATTCATGAAATTGAACAGATATGGTTAACTAAGCCAATATAAGAAAGATAAAAGGAAATTTTATCTGATACCCATTGGTTCAAATTGTGCCATCCCCCTCCTGTCCATATTTAATATCGTCTTTGATGGTGACGACAATGTTCAAGAAAAAATTAACAAATTCCATGTCACAATACTAACCTCAAAGAATTGATAAGACTCTCATACCATTTATCATTTTTACTTTCCATAGCCAAAAACTAGGTTAAATTCATCATAAACAGAAAGCATCAGACATAATATGGAAAACTCCATCAACGAAATTAGGAATAAAAAGGTGGGGCTGTAAAGAAATAACAAATACACGATATTAATGAATAAACATAATCTGAAATTAGTAAATAACCTCATAGAGGAAAAATATCGATCGGATTTAACTCTTGCGGTTGAAATTCAGTTTCAGCCATTAAAAGACAACCTGATTGCATAGTTTCTTGTAACTACCAAGTTTCTTAAAAATAGGACGGTCTTTGATTTTACCATGAACTTTAGTATAGGTGCATGGTTTTGTGATACCGAATCATTGCGATATTTATAATCTCAATAACCAAATGTGAACAAACATCTCATATTTAGTTTCTATCTTTGAAGAGCATCAGATTTGTTTTCATCTCGGTATCATTTTTGTTTAATGACAAAACCCATCAAAGGCTTCATATAAAATGAAATAAAAAGAAGAAATTATCACTGGAATTGCAAATACAAATTTCAGCAATCCAAATTCACCATTTTGAGCCCTCTCAGTTACATCCTTCCATATAGGGGTGTGGGTGTTCAAGTACAGTTTGGTTCGGTTTTTTATAAAAGTTCGAACCAAGTCGAGTTTATCGGTTTTATTAAATAAATAACCAAACCAAACCACGGATTATTAACCAAACCAAACCAAATTTTTGGTTTGATTGAGTTGGATGATCAATTTAAAGTTTTGAATTTTTTTTCAAATTAGATATTTATAAAAAGAAATATTATAACATTTGTTGGAAAAGACTTTAGTTCAGTTTATTTATGTACACAATCAAAAGGTAAAAAAAATTAACTTACAAATATAAATTATAGCAATCGCTTGGTTCGGTTCGTTTGAATTTTTTCCAAATAAACCATGGAACCAAATCAAATTTTCCGGTATGGTTGATTTTAAAAACCAATCCATACCATGATTAACTAAAAACCAATCCAGGTCATTACGTTTGGTTCGATTTATTAGTTTGAATTGGTTTGTTTCGGTTTTTAAACAACCCTACTTCCGTCATCCACCAGTTTCGGCCATATAATGATTTCATCAAAGATATTAACAAGTAAAAACTATGGCAAGATTAGAGTATTGCATAGGCATAGAAAACATAGTCGGAAAAAGTTAGGTTTATTTGGAAGTATCAGGTAAAATATTATATAATCAGATTTCATGGTGTCACAATAGAAGAGTGGATATTTTTCCCTAACATTTTAGAAGGTAGGGCAAAGATTATATCAGGAAAACAATAAAACGTTGTAATGACAAAAAGAACAAGAAAGCTTTTAATCTAAACCGCAATTTTATTTTATTGTGGTGCCGGTGGGTTCCGGAAAAGTCGGCTGGATGAATTAATTCAACCTGGATCAGTATGATCTCAAGTAGGAAAGTGATGCTATGGGTTAGGAGCAACATCTCACTGCAGTACAAACTTTGAAAGAATTTGATTACCTAACCTTGAAAGAATCACAGAATCTGAGCCAGGTACTTGTACCTTTTTATATTGAAAGATCCTACAATCTAGATCCAGAAAATCAGTATGGCTAAGAACCAAAATGATACGGTGCCTATTATTTTCATAACTCAAGGGCTAAACTGCAGTTTGTGAAAACAAAGCATCTGTGTTTCCCCAAAGATAATTCGTCCAATTATTTGCATCTAGAACATAAATTAAGTCCGTGCAACTAGATATATTTTTCCTGATGGTCCAAATCAATAGAATAAGTTCTTAAATTTCTGATTCTGATTATTATACAAAGCAGGATTTCAAGAGACCTAAACCTTTGGTGGTAGAATAACAAAGGACCATGTAGCATGAAAATAAAGGCCACATCATTGACTCTGGCCACACCTCCAATCTCTTCTCATGGGACAAAAAACAATATCGATGATATCATAAAAACACAAAAAATGGAAAAGATCATCTACTCTTAGGTACACACAACATACAAAATCAGAAAAGAAGACATAAAATTGGTCAAATTCAGCAAGTTAGCCACTCCTTCCGGACAAAGATAACTTCAAAATTTATGTAGCTTAAATACCGATCTAGACAAATAGGTCCATAAAATGTAACTGATAAAAATATTTTCTTTTTTTCTCCAGACAAACTAAAGGCATTAAACCAAACCAGTCAATCAAAAAACTACAAGGATGAGGATGCGAAAAACATATAGTATGTTGAATCACCAAACTTCTACAACATTGGCACCAAGAGAACTCACCTTTCAACTGATCATTCCTTCCCATCTCTTGAAGCTTTTCAACATATTTAACAATTCGAGTCTGTTCTGCAGCACTGAAAACACCAGTATGTAACTCCAGCCCATCTAGTATATTTACTAATCTCCCATTAACCCTTTCCAGACATATGAAATCCTTCTTCCTCTTCACACTGCCAAAGCGAATGTATTCTCTCTGATCCCTTGACAATTCCACCTTTGGTTTTGCTTCCTTGGGTGATGTTCCATCCCCTGTAATATCAATGGCATTAACAAACTTATTGATCTGTTCATCCTCTTCGTCTTCCTCAAGCTCATCCTCCTGAGCCATATCAGCCCAAGACTTCGTCACCCGGGAGCTTTGAACCACATCATCCCGATACTTCTTCGCCGCATGGTTTTGAGTCACATCAGCCCAAGACTTCTTCACCTGAGTGCCCGTAGGAGGTGCTGACTGGATAAAGTCACTAGTCGATGACTCTTCAACTGCATGTTCTGACAACCCATCTGCCTCATCTTTCCAACTGCCCAATGAAAATGTTTCTGCACGATCATTATCATCCACACTATCTTTCCTACTTCCAGTGGATTGGGTACTACAATTACCCTGATATTCCATGGAATGGTGATGAGTCACAATAAGAGGAGTCGAAACAGTGGCATTAACTCCTGTTTGCAAGATTTAAAAATGATCAGCTTATGCAGTCATTATCAGCATTCAATCCGATAATTCAAAATTAGTAATTGAATAAAAGGGATAAAAAGACAGATAATAAAAACTAATTACCAAAAAGCGCATTGAGAAATAAAAACAAATCAAATTGTGAATGTGAATTAAGCATTGTTGGATCATCAGAAAATATATTTGGAATAATTATTCCGCCGATAAAGGTGAAGCAGTTATTCAGACACCGATACCCTGTCTGAAGGATGATCTAGATTGATTCACCAGAACTGAGGGATCTGACCAGAACTTTATTTTTTTTGTCATTTTCAATTAATGTTTCAAAATTTTCTTCATTTTATCCTTCCAGATTCTATATAGCATTGTCTGTTACTAAAGAATTCCAAAAGATAGGCTCTTAAATTTTGTTTTAATCTCCATATCCATATCTCCTTTGAGTTGATTTGTTATGTCATAGATCTACGAAATAAAAGCTTACAACTAAATAAATAATTCAAAAGAAATTCAATCCTTATAACCAACACGCTTCACCTGGAAAGTGCAGTATCCCAATCCCATAATATGAAAAGGAAAAAACAAATTTATCTTAAACAACAGGAAGAAAAAACTAAAATTAACATTTATGGACCCTTGACACCCAAAAAAAAAAATATCGCATATCTACGTTTGAAACCCAGTTAAACCCCAAGAAAATAGTCCCCAAAACTGAAAAGAAACATCATTTATCAAAAAAACCACCCACAAAAAAAAAAAACCCATTCCCTGAAACATTTTGATTCCCCAAAGGGATCGCATCAAACATCTTCCAATTTCCGTCAGTTGTGACCCACCAAAAACTCAACTTGAATAATCAAATAAAATATTGACGCTATATATTAAGTAAACAGGGAGAGACAATCACAATTCACAACTTAAACGCGCGCAAACAAATACTTTGGAAAACTATAGAAAGAGTGCGCGTAAACCTGAATCGAGAGATCTGATGCGATCGGAAAGCGTTTGCGTGCAGGTTTTGCAGAGGCCCGGGGTTAAGAAAGGCAGCCAATTGGACAAGAACTCAGAGGCAATTCGGAGTTCTTCAGCGTTATATTTAAGCAGAAATTCGTCCATCTTTGAATTCATTGATGAAAAGTGAACAGATTAGGTCGTAGAATAGTTGAAGAAGATGAAGTGGAGACGGAGAAAATTGGATGGACTTTGTTTGAAATTCGATTTTCCGTATAATAAAAAAAAGTTGCGTGATTTTATTTGTGCACGAGTCTACGCTGGGATTTTGCCGTGGGCATTTGAATTAGACATCAGCACCTTCAGGAAATCGGAACCCACGGTTTCTAATAGTCGGTTAGACGGTTGAGTTTTTTTTTATTAACCATAACCTTTATAAACGGTTTCGATTATAATTCGTGAAATGTCGGTTATCGTTATGGTACGAACCTTGAATTTATTTTTAAATTGAAAATATTATTAGAAATTTTAAAAAAGTGTAAATTAAGTTTTTGGTATGGTTATCAAATTCGACTTTATCGAATACTACCCTACTATCAGTCATCTGCGTATAAAATAACTTTTTGGATGTGTCTGATGTTTGGTATAAGGGCACGATGATTTTAGAAATTATTTTAATATAATGTTTGGTTTTTTTATCACAAAATTATCATATCATAATTATTTCATTTTATTCCAACTTTGTAGCAAAATAATATATGTCATTTCCTACCTTTTTTTAATATTGCAAAATTTGAAATTTCATCCAAAAATTTCAACTTACTTCCTATATATTTATATACCAAATTTTGAAATTCTATCAACTAGTTAGCGAGAATATTTTAAACATTAAACAATAAATTAATCCACTATCTCAGAATCAAACGCTTACCACTAGACTAAAAGGTATAGCTGGTAGCATAGGTGCAACTTCAAATCCTTACACAGTGGCGGCACAAAACCCCGTACTAAGCGACATGTGGACATGAGGGGTTGCGCACTACATGCGCCAATGGGCCGGGTTGTTAAGCCATTAGACGACAGATGACACGTACCTTCGACCACGAGTGCACAGAAGGACTTACTGGGGGCAACTACCCAATAATCCCCCCAAGAAAGTGCTTCCTGGGCGACTCGAACTCATGACCTTGCTCTGATACCAATTGTTATGATCAAGCGCTTACCACTAAACTAAAAGTTATAGCTGGTAGCATAAGTGCAACTTCAAATCTTTATACAGTGGCGGTGCAAAGCCACGTACTAAGGATAGGTGGACATGAGGGGTTGCGCACTACATACGTCAATGGACCAAGCTGTTAAGCCACTGGACGACGGATGACACGCACCTTCGTTCACGAGTGCATAAAAAGACTTACTGGTCGCATCACACCCAATACACTATTTTAAAATCATATCAAACACCATATTATTATACTATATTATTTATCATCACTTCATAATATTTTAGTCACTTTCATACTTATCTTATCCCTAAACTTCAAACGATAAATTGATATATAATTTTAATATGACCATTTTCATATAGAATTTAAACTTTATATTAAAATTTAAAATTTTAGATATGATTTTTTACAATTAATAGGAATTAGAATATTTGCCCCGTCCGAAAGTACTTCGAAATTGGCGAACGACGTAGTTTAATCTTTTGATATGTTCTTTTATCAATCTATCTATGGGAAGGAGGACTCGAACTTGAGTCCATACAAGGTGCTGGAAGATTTCTATATTTTGGTGATAACAAGGTTTACCGCATCAATCAGAGTTTACAGCATGAAGCTTACTGACCAAGACTGAAAGTAACTGAGAAAAAGAGTATTGTTATCGTTGAAGAAGTCTGCTGTTTTAAGGGTCTGCTGGGAGTAGACAATTGTATCGTCTACTGCATAAATTAAACTACCAACAAACTAAAAGGAGAATGTTTATCGGTAGAAGCTTGCTAGTCAAGACTAACAAAAGAAAAGATGACTTACATCTAGTAAACTAAGTTATTCTTGGAAGACAGTAGATGATTAAGGAACAAGACAAAGTAATCTTACAGATAGTACAAAGAAATGCACTACACTGTTAGCGTCACATTTGCTTCAGAATTACAAGCCGGTGTTTATGGATATGGAAAGAAGACAAAAAGGATTTTGGACGATAATCAAAGGATGATTTGAAGCAATCCTTTCCATATAGAGAATAGTTGTCGTTGGACTTTCGAGCTTATAAATACGACAAATTAGAGCTTGAAGAAACTCTCGCTTGCACTCTGAATAAAAATCTCCAATACTCTAACAATCTAGCATTCAAGAAGCTACTGAGCAGGAAGAAACTCTCGCTTGCACTCTGAATAAAAATCTCCAATACTCTAATAATCTAGCATTCAAGAAGCTACTGAGCAGTAACCCTTCAAAGTGATCTTGAAGATCAAAGCATTAAGTCTACTGCTCAAAGAACTTCAAAACTATACCAAATCTATTATTCTAAAGAGTGTTAGAATATTAATTGTATTATCAAACGTTAGCTCTGAATCTTAGTGAACTGTGTGATCTAGGAGTTTAGGGTATCTTTGTGATATTAGCCTAAGTGGGTTGTATACCGGTGTAATAGTATAAACCAAAGTCTTCTAAACCTTTCTGCAAAGGAAGAAGATGAGACGTAGAATCGGATTGTGCTTCGAACTTCAAGAAACAATCACTGTCTTCTTACCTTACTGCACTTACTTTACTGCCCCCTTTACTTTTGCCTATCAGTTCATAACTCACCAGTCCAGTAGACATCTTTCGCACTATCCTTTTAGTTGCTACTGTCTTGGAAATCAATTGAGATCTTACTGTAGTACTTAACAGTATGCTGTATTTTAAGAATTGATAAATTGAGACTACTGATAAATTGAGACTACTGTTTATTCAACACCCATTCTAAACACTACCCGATCCTAATAAGTGGTATCAGAGCAGGTCTTCTCAATTGTGAGAATGCCAGAACTGATGGCTTCTTTCAACAAGGTTCCAATGTTCAAAAGGAATGAATACGATGATTGGAGAATTCGGATGCAAGCACATCTAAGTGCTTATGATGATTATATGTAGTATGTCATTGTTGAGGCACCAATGACGATCATGAAAGTCAACACAACCGTGGTTATCTCTAGTGGTGAACCTCAGATGATTGAAAAAGGATAGAGCATCATGGACAAATGATGAAAAGAAAAAGGTGAACTTGGATAACGTGGCTAAAGACATCTTATTCAAAACATTGGACAAAAACATGATCAATAAAATCAAAATGTGTCATACCACAAAAGATATCTGGAAAAGATCGCACAATTGTGTGAAGGAAATGGTTAGACTAAAGAAACAAGCTTACTATTGCTCTACAAAAGTTTGAGAACATCAAGATGATGTCTGGAGAAACTCTCAACGAATATGATGAAAGAGTGACATGAATTATCAATGAACTCAACAACTTGGGTAAAGAACTGTCGAACAGAGAAGTTACTCTAAAAGTCACGAGAGGTCTTCCAAGAGAACGGGATGTGAAGACCATAGCCATGAGAGAATCCAAAGATTTGAATAAGATAGATCTGCACGATCTATTTGCTGATCTGAAAGCTTATGAGTTTGAACTGGGGATTCGAGTCGATGATGCACCTAGTACTAGCCAACCAACCAAGGCTCTTGCTGCAGCAGAAACTCATCATAATGTAGTAGACAAGACACCTGAACAAATTTGCACTGATGCAATGGACATGTTCGTAAAAAAGTTTGGCAAGTTAATGAAGAAGAGCCACATGGAGTATCAATCATCTCCCAGAAAATTCAAAACCAAAGAGAAGTCAGATGAAGATGAACGTGTTTGTTTTAACTGTCGGAAGCCAGGACACTTCATCATTGACTGCACCAAGCAAAGAGGGATGATCAGAGAAAAAACTCTAAGGATGACAAGAAATCTAAAGAAAAGAGAAGATCATCCAGAAGATATAAAGATCAAAAGGTACTTGTTGCTGAGGAAAACAAGAGTAAGTGGACTGATTCAAACTCAGAGTCAGAAGAATCATCAAGCTCCTCAAGCGAAAATGAGAATGAATGAGTCCACTGCTCATGACAAATGATGTCAATGAGGTAACTGATTCTAACTTTTCTGAATACTCTCGTATTGAACTCGCCACTGCATTACATGATATGATAAATGAGTATCAACAGTTTTACAAGTCCTTCGAGAACTACAAGATGAACATACTAGATCAGTCGAATAGCTGGACAGTAAACTCGATTGTGAACAATCAAGGGAGCTGGAATTGCTTAAGGGCAAAAGTTAGTCTACTCGAAAAAGAAAATGACAAAGTTAAATGAGCACACCAGAAACTTCAATTTGGTTCACACATGGAACACATAAACCACTAGGAAAGACGAAATACTAGAGTCGATTAGGCTTGCTGGCGATCTTGCTGGCATAGGCTATATCAACCATGACAGTAATGCTTATAGCACACGATCTCAATTGTGTTTGGTGAAAAAAAAGTCTCAAACAATGAACTTTGTTAGATCCAGCACAATATATGAACAAAGTGAGTTGGAGATGGAACCTGTCAAGCCAATACTCATTAAAGAACATTCATCACATAAATGTATTGGTTACGTTAAGCCAGTAGAGAAGACTAGACCAGTAAAGAAGTCCAATAATGGCCATAAGCCTACTGGTCAGGCAACTCGAAAGGCAAAACCTAACTGGTATCATAATTGTATGCCTGTCCAGGAGATATATATGCTTCCAAACAGGAATCAAAAACAAAAATAACATGCATACACTCAATATCACACACAACGCCCTAGAACACCATCACCATTTTATACACACACATTTCAGGACACACACAGAACCAAAAGGTTCAGGGTTGTCCAAGTATGGGTCCCGAAAGGGCTAATTCCGTCTGGACCCAAGTAGAATTAGGTACCAATCCTTTCATCCCTTTAATTGTAGAGAACTAGGATCCAGCTTGTTCGGAGCTCAGAGTGGTTTTTGGACAGTGGATGTTCTAGGCATATGATAGGAAGTGCATGCCTACTGTCTGAGTTAGTAGACACTACCAGACCAAGAATAATCTTCGGTGACAATGCGAAATGTAGAACCGTGGGTAAGGGTAAGATTATTCATGGTAACATTACCATTAAAGATGTACTATTAGTTGAAAATATATGTTACAACCTGATTAGCATTAGTCAACTATGCGACAATGGACATTTATTAGAATTCAACCAGCACTCTTGCACAATAAGATCTACCGATGGTAATATACTGCTTGTAGGTAAAATGCATGACAACACATATACAATTAATTGGAATTTTGATCAACCAGCCTCACCTACCTGCTTTGCTACCTTGAATAGTTCCAAAAATTAGCTTTGGCACAAGAGTTTGAATCATCTAAATTTTAAAAGTATTACCAGTCTGCGTAAGCTTGATTTAGTTGATGGATTACCCAGGATAGAGTTCTCAAAAGATAATATTTGTTCAGCATGCCAACTTGGTAAGCAAATCAGATCTAGCTTTAAGAATAGAGGTAGTAAATCTTCTTCTCGGTGCCTAGAGTTGATGCACATGGACCTTTTTGGTCCTATCCCAGTAAGGTCTAGGGGGAATGAAGTATACCGTAGTGTTAATAGACAATTTCTCTCATTTTACGTGGGTCTTGTTTTTAAGTCACAAGATCAGGCTACTCCAAAGTCGATCAAACTACTGAAGAGACTACAAAATGAGAAGTCGTGTGTGATAGGTAGAATTCTTAGTGAGGAAGGTACTGAGTTTACCAACCAGACACTCGAATCATATCTAGATGATCTTGGTATTAAACACGAATACTCTGCTGCCAGAACCCCACAACAAAATGGAGTTGTTGAGCGTAGGAACCACACTTTGAAAGAAGCTGCACAAACTATACTTGCAGAGTCAGAAATCTCACAAAGATTTTGGGCAGAAGCAGTTAGTACAACTTGTTATACGCATAACAAATCGATGATTAATAAACAAGCTAACAAAACACCGTATGAGATCTAGAATGACAATAAGCCAAATATTTCTTATTTTCATGTGTTGGGTTGCAAATGCTTTATTCACAACAATGGAAAGACTCATCTAACCACTTTTGATGTTAAATCTGATGCATGAATATTTCTTGGCTGCTCTGCTGTTAGTAAGGTTTTATAATATTTAATAATAGAACACTTATAGTAGAGGAATCCATTCATGTCAAATTTGATGAATCACTTGATAATTATATCTCTGAGTTACAAGTCAATAATTTGAGTAATCTATTAGAAAATACGCATATTGATGATGATTATGATGATGAGATGGATTACACTAGAAGAGTTGATTGCATTTTAGAACCAGAAGTCCCGGAAGCACAAACAGAGGAGCATATTCCTCCACAATAGTTAAACCCTGTTGCCGAGGATAATACTGAATCTACCCCTACTCCAGTGGATATCACAAATGCCGACTATGAACCCATCCATTCCATTGATCTACAAACTCATATACACACCGACGAAGGAACAAACCCTCTTGGACCTTTGCTCTGGTGGAAGAAGGATCATCCACCTGAGCAGGTCATAGGTAACCATACTGCTCCTCTCAGAACCATAAGATTGATGATCAATGAATTCCTTCATGGTGCATTCATCTCTCACATAGAACCTAAGAAGATAGATGATGCTACTATAGATCCATACTGGTAGAAGCTATGAAAGAGGAACTAAATCAATTTGATAGAAATAAGGTTTGGCACTTAGTACCACGACCACCACATCACACTGTGATAGGTACTAAATGGGTATTTAGGAATAAACTAGATGAGAATGGTACTGTAATTAGGAATAAAACAAAATTAGTTGCACATGGATACATGCAGGAAGAAGGCATTGATTTCGATGAAACATTTGCCCATGTAGCCCGACTAGAAGCCATTCGCATATTTCTTGCATTTCCTGCGTTCAAACACTTTAAGGTCTATCAAATGGACGTTAAGAGTGTTTTTCTTAATGGTAAGCTGATCGCTATTATTTTAAATAGTATTTTGTCAGTGTAGTGATTGCGTACCGCAAGTGCACGGTGTCAAGTTTTAGTATAATGATTTTAAAAGTATGAGTGTCGAACCCATGAGGACTAGAAAATAAGTACCACACTCCACTAGTTTAACTATATTTAGCCTATGAAAAATGGTTGTGATTAATTAACTAAATTGACTAATTAACTCGATAATCAACCTAACACAAAAGAACGAAAAGATTAGAATCAATAGAGACAATTATCAAGACTTTCGGTTCACCCATGCAATCCCCCACAATTCGCCTATAGTTAAGAATTAAATTCAAACGTTCTAAGGTGACGAGTTCTCCTAATGCACTTGTTATACCTTGGTCCGGTTACAACAAGTCTAATACTAAGATGCAACAAGGCAATGATCATGCACTTATTTAACACTCAATATTGTATGTCGATTTATGAAAACTTCTAGCCATCGATTTTGGTAAATCTATTGCTATCACACGTGTATTTGACTTTATCTTTTGATCTTAGTCTAAAATCCACGGTTTAATTTACTATATTGTATCGCATTCTCCTATAGTCAATTCAATCGCAATAAATATTCAATCAATGATGATTAATCCATTGAAAACATGAACAACAATAAATTAAACTCAAAGAATTGTAAGAATCAATCAAAACTTAATTAGAATCGTGGGTTCAAAACATGGGATTCCCTAAGTCATGACAACAACCCTAGCCAACAATCTCCATCAAATAACAATGCATAAACTTGTTTTTCAACATTCTAAACATCAAAATCAAATGGAAATATAGAACTAGAGTTATAAATACGGAAATAATGAGAGACGTTGACTCCTTGCGTTGCTCCGTCGTCCCGTCTCTTTCGATGCGTCTCATTTTCATTGGTTTGATGGTGTATGGATGGTTGATAGAGGATGAAGGTGATTGTGGCTGAGAGTTGAAGGGTTTTTTATGAGCCAAGAGTCCCTATTTTCGTCCAAAACCAAGATATAGGTGGAAGAGTTTTCATTTAGGACACAAAATATCCAACAAGGGAACAAAATCTCAAAAATTCGGGTTCGGCGATCAATCGGGGAAAAGCGGCGATCGATCGCCAAATGTTTCTGCCTTTGAAATTCAAAATTTCTGAATCCGTGATCAATCAGCAAGATATGGTGATCGATCGCCAAAAGTGTCTGGACGGGCCCCGATCAATCGGTACGAACTGGCGATCGATCGCCATGCTTAAAATTCAACAATTTACGATTTCGTCCCTCCTCTTCCTTGTTTGCTTGGTCCTTTTGCATTATTTATAGCTTAATTCCTCCATTTTTATGCATTTGAACCTCGATTCCTGAAATATACAAATATATATCAAAACGCATAATATTTTCCAGGAATCACTACAAAAATGCCACTAATCTTATATCAAATTAAGTGTAAAAATCATACTTATCATAAGCTTCAGGAGGAAGTCTATGTGGATCAACCTCATGAGTTTGCAAGCCATCAACAATTGCATGTTTTTAAATTGGACAAAGCCTTGCGTGGTTTAAAATAGGCTCCCCGTGCATGGTATGACACTCTATCAAAATACTTGATTGAACATGACTTTATTATCGGCACGGTAGACAAGACCATTTTTAAGTTTACCAAGGTGACCATACCTTACTGGTTCAAATATATGTTGATGATATCATTTTTGGCAGTACTAATCCAAAACTTTGCAAGAAATTTTCTAATTTAAGACAATACCAGATCGAGATGAGCATGATGTGAGAATTATCATTCTGCCTAGGCTTACATGTAAATCAGTCAACAGAATGGATATAAATTAAGCAAAATACACAAAGGAACTTCTGAAGAAATACGGTATGGACACCAGCTCTGCTGCTTCCACCCTCACGAGTTCATCTGCGAAGTTATACTTCGATGAAGGGGGAATACCGAAAGATTCCAAGGGGATTCTTTAATACTTAAAAGGAACTGAAAATATTGGCATCTGGTATCCCAAAGATTCCATTTTTAATTTAACTGGATATTCAGATGCTGACTATGCAAGATGTAATATTGATAGGAAGAGCACCAGTGGATACTATCAATTCCTAGGAGATATGTTGATTTCATGGGGTTGCAAGAAGCAGACATCTATCGCAACGTCTACTACAGAAGCATAATATCTTGCTGCTGGAAGCTGCTATGCTAAACTGCTATGGATTCAACATCAATTAAGAGATTATGGAATTGAGTCTACTGAAGCACCGATCTTTTGCGATAATACGTCAGCTATTGCTATCACTTACAATCCAGTTCTTCATTCTCGGACCAAACATATTGATATTCGTCATCATTTCATGCGAGGCCACGTAATAAAGAAGGAGATTCGTTGGAGTATATATCTATTGAACATCAAGCAACAGATATCTTCACTTAACCCCTACCGGACACTAAGTTTTCCTATTTTTGCACTATACTTGGTTTAATTGATATAACTAAGTAATCGTCAATGTTTAATTCTCTTCTTGCTTGCGTGAGGGGGAATTTCACTTAAGTTATTGCATGAATTTAGGGGGAATTTGCATGATTTGGTAAAGGTTTACTGGCGTTATGCTGGTAACACAATGGTTTACTGCGGTAAGGGATACTAATCACCCAGTAGACCTTACGTACCAGTAGATGTTTCCAAATACGCTAGCTAAAGGAAACTTTTTCATTTCCTTATTTATGAACTAATTGGAACGACGTATTTGAATTAATTATCATTATGACTTAATTTATTTCAATTTCCAAAATTGTCTTCGATAATTAAAATTCAAAATTTCAAATTCCTGGCGTAGATGATTAACACGTGTCCATATATCTAATCATCTACAGTACACCGTTACATCCCCACTCAATTCTCAACCGCCATCTCTGTTTATAAACTGCTCCTTTTACCATTTCCAGTTTTACATTACAGTGCTAATATTTCTCCGAGTTTTCTCTCTCAATTTTTTACATGCTTAGATATTTTGTCATTTATTCGCTCACTCAATGATGACTTCAAGAGCCGACCAACCCAACTTCATCACAAACGTTCTACATGTGGATTTTCCATCCCTACTCACTCTATCTGACAAGGAAGTTGTAAAAGGCTAGATAACTCCGGGCTGCGTCAAATGTCAAATTTGGTACCCACATTTTACAAGGAAGAATTGATTGAATTATATAGCAGTGAGAGGTTAATCAGAGACTTTGTCATCGCTACAGTCTCTGAAATAGAAGTCACCATTACCGCTGCTCTGTTTGTCTCCACACTAGACTACCAACTGAGGGACTAATAGAGCTTTATGAAATCTCTGATGACATTAGGAACATTTCAAACTCTAGAAGTATTCTTAAACCACCTTTCAAGAAGCCTCTGCAAAAGCTTCCATATCGAATCTTTGCAGACATCATAGCCAAGGGACTGCTTTGCAGGACTGGTTCATTTGACACAGTTACACCCGAGAAGCTTGATGCAATGTGTGACATCGCTGTAGGAAATCCCTGTCAATTGGTCTGAAGTTTGTTTTCATGTACTGAGAAGTATGATTGAATCAACAAAGGGTCAATCAGGATTCACCCTTCCCCTAAGTCATATACTGGTCACCTTATCCATACCAATAGGGGATCTCTGATAAGTGTGAATTTTACACTTATTTTGCTGTGTTTTTGTATTGATTTCGTGTTGATTCCTGGACGATTTTATGCTTTTTGGTATATATTTGTGTATTTCAACAAGCTAAAAATGTTGAAAAAGGACCAAACCGAGCGAAGATGTTGAAAGGTGGACTGACATCTCAAAGTTAGAATTCTTATTAGCTCGGTGATCGATCGGCATAAACACCGTGATCGATCGCGGAGCTATGCATTGAGAAACCAATCAGATTGTATTATCGATTGATCGACAAATATTCGCGATCGATCGCCAATGTACAGAGAATTATCGCCATCAATCGGTGGGAAGCCGCGATCGATCGTGGATATGTGATTTTTGGTGATCAGCGTCCAGTAGGTATCAGCGATCAATCGGGTAGAAATGAAGAGGATCGTCGATAAGTGTATTATAAAAAAAAAGATTTCCATGTTTGGTTCAAGGTGGACTCCTCCCTACTCGGATTTCCCTTATTTATCAGAACTAGGCACGAAAATTAGAGGACTTTTGACACTTTTTCTGAGACCTAAAGGCAGCCTCTTCTTCCTCCTTCCCAACAAAACATACCACAATTCATTGAAGAACAAGAGCAACGCAATGAACGGAAGAACAGAGCGACGCACGGAATGACATCCTCGTTATCTTAGTATTTCTGAACTTAATTATTTTGAATTTCATATTTTGATGTTGAATTTGTTTAAAGACATATTTTTGCATTATAATTTGAATATGGTTGTTAGCTAATTTTGTTTATCAAGACATAGTGGATCCCATGTTTGAACCCTTGAATTAATTATCGGTTTTTATTCGATTTCCATGATCTTTGTGCATAATTTATGTTTTTAAAGCTTGTAAAAGATTAGCTACCTTTTGCATGATTTTGGTAATCATGATTGAATTGACCGTAGGAGATTACGATACGACGTAGTAAATTAGGCCGTGGGTTTTAGGTTGAGACAGACCAAGTAAAATCTAGCACACGTGTGATAGCAATATATTTACCAAAATCGAAGGCTAGTAGTTTTCACTAAGCGTTTTTCGTTATTAATCATTCAATAAGGACACGTGAGTGATTTATTGTTGATTAATGCTAGACTTGTTATAGCCGGACCATATAACGAATGCAATATGAAAACTCGTCCCACTAGAACATAGAATTTTGAATCTTAATTAATAGACAACTTTTGGGGGATTACATGGGTGAACCGACGTCTTGATAATTATTTGATCATATTTCTTCAATAATCCATCGCTGCTATTTATGTTGATTTTTGTGTTTGAGTCAAATTTAATTTGTTAATCATTCCATAATTGTATGTTAAATATAGTGAATCTATTCGAACGTGGTACTTACTTTCTAATCCTTGTGGGTTTGACAATCCGTACTTTTCATAATCTATACTAAAACTTGACACCGTACACTTGCGGTATAGAATCGCTACACTAGAAATAACTGTTTAAAATAATAGCGATCAAGCTCATTACTATGCATTCTACCAGATTGATCAATGATAAGTACATAGCACAACAACAGAAGTTATCATCATCTAGGAGTACCAGAGCTGCTCCCAAGAAAACTACCATTAATGGGAGGAAGCCTCAATTGGTAAGTGATTCGGAGCCTGCTATTTCAGAATTAGCTGAGTCTACCCCTCCTCCTCCACCAAAAAAGATAAGAACGACAAGGAAACTGACTGATGTATCACAGGAAACAACTGCGGCCACTGCTATATCTACTGCAGCAGAGGAAGCCCCTACTGTACTGCCTGCTGAACAGACAGTTGCTGAGGTTACTACCAGTGTATCTACTGGTGCAGAGTTGAATACCTCTGCTGTCGACAACATTCCTCCTGCATCAGTGGATTTAGACATTGAACCTATTGGATCACTAAGAGTTATCTTCTCTTTACTGATACACAGCCTACTGCTGAGAGGATAGTCTCCATTAATGCAACAACTGCTTCTGGACCAGTAATCTCTACAGAGGCTCATGTTACTGACCGCGTCGCATCAGAGACTATCACTACTAAATCTCCACCACTGGTCCTCTATAATCCATTACTACATCCGGACATTCAGGGTCTTTTGCAAACCCAAAACTTCTTGCACCCACTGCTTATCCATATCTACTACAGACAGTAAAGGCAAGGAAACCACAAAAGTCTCCACATCTGCTGTGGCGACTGAGATTACTTTGGTGCTGGACAATGCTAATAAATATGTCAAAAAAAAAGTTTGGTAAATTTGATTATTGGATCAAGGCGAGGATTAAGGTGTGTCTCAACAACTTTTCCAAGATCTTGCTGAAAGCATGGAAAATTGAGAATAAGATTCTCAAACGTTTACAGACCACAGATGTGGAGCAAGGTCTGAAGATGGGAGAGATTTTCTGCCTAATCAATTATATCGGGAAGCTAGATGAGCTACTGTGCTCAAGGCAGAAACAATTTGATCCAATCTCTGGAACAACTACACATGATGTTGTTGTAATAAGATTTCTGGAGACTCGCCTTAATCTGGTGAAAAAGACGTTGCATGATCTCTAGGCTACTCAAGGTATCCAATCTACCTCTTACTCTACTGAGGCAGATCCCATGGACTTGCAAATCGTGGAAAGCCAACCATCGATGTCTCCATCAGTCCCAATGATGATTACCCCCAGTCGAGGCCATACTACCTACTGGTGAATTTGCTGCTGCTCCATCTCCACAACCATCCTCACCTTTACAACAACCCCAACTCCCTACTCCCTACTGTTGACATTCTTATCCTTGATGACAATAGTTGATAATGTTAACCTTACTATTGAGGAATACATATATACTGACAAAATGATGAATGAGTCAACAAATTCTTTAGCCATTATCCCCCCAACCCTTACTATTTCATCACCCAAACTGTCCCAAATTTTTGTTATCCCAACTTTTGTAGCATTTCTCTCTCAACCCCTACTGGAACCTCATCCTTTACTACCTATTGATCCAACCATTTTTTCTACACCCACTGAACTACCATCAACGTCACCACCTCACAACCCTCCTACTCAACCTTTGGAGACCTCTGATGAGGATCTCATTCCTACAGATGTTAATGGTGTTCCACTTTTGACACTCCCCTCTACTGACGTGTCTGCTATTGTTAATACTGTGGTTGAGCAACACTCTTCTGAGATTATGCAGATAGACGCCATTCCAGTTCTTGTTAATACTCAGATAGAACATATCTCAGTTGGACCAGTGCATACTACTGAAACAACAATATCATCTTCTGATGATGTATTGTCTGCCTCTACTGCTCTTGAGGCCCCTGCTGCTACAGGCACTACCAGTTCTCCCAAGTCCACTGCCCTCGAAGAAGAATAATCACCACTGGATGTTGCTAACCATCTTGACACTTTGACAAACGCTATATCTTCTTTGACCAGTGAAGTAACAAAGCTCAACATGAATAATGATATGCTTACTCTGCAATTGGCAATTACCGAGCACAGACTAATAGCCAATTTGTTCTAGTAAATCGAAATACCGGGCATCTCTCTGATGAAGTGACTAAGCTCAAACAACTAATTACCAGTATTTCCTCTTATTACTTCTCGAAGCTGAGACAGACTAGGCTGGAGCTTGGACAACAAATTGAGACAATGCATGTGGCTTTCTCTGATCAACTCTCGAACATGCAAACAATTCATGCATCTCAATTAAATGATATTCATGAGATTTTGCATAGCTCCAGGGATACAAGGCAGCAGCGCAGACTCCCCACAAGACCTCGACGAGATCCATCTCCTACTGGACAAACATCTACTGTTAGAGATCAATCTTCCAGTAGAGGTCCATCGTCCAGTAGAACTCTTTCTGCTAGTAGAGGTCCTGACACCCATCAAAGGACACAGACTCCGAGGCCTCCGTCCTCTTCTGCAGAGCCAGAACCTTTTGATCGACGACGACCTTGGTTTGGGCGTGAACAATGAAGTTGTAGTCCTTATCGTTTATGTCTTTTTACGCTTTTTCTATAAATTAATACAATTTGTATTCTGTTCTTATCTTCTGCACTATTCAGGACTGAGTAGCACCTCTCATGTGTTACATCAATTCACATTAGATAACCATGCCTTTATTTGGCTATATATACTCCTGATATGTCCTTAAATGCTCATTTTCTTCTGAATTGCTCAAAATGATTAATCGCATGATATTTCTCATATTTACAAATTTAGACTTACGCAAATTAATTTATCCTAACAAACTCTTACTGCTTTCTGAAGTACTTCCATGGGTTATTACTTATCTAAATCAACCCAACAAATGTTGATTACTTATCTAACACTCCTATGCCTAGTTCTTGCACAAATGTTCAGGACTTGGTGTCACTTGTCTCACCAGCCTGGAATCTCATAGACAGATGCACAGAGTGTGATGACACAAAGGGGGAATACAAGCTATATTGGCGGAAGATTACTTTGAAGATGACTTATGTTTTCTTTGTAAGAATTTTTGAATTGTATTTTTCTCCTCCCTTGTAATTACCCCTGAAACTAGCCAGATTTGGATATTAGGGCTATATCTATATCCAGAATTTGCTCTACTGGCTATGTTTCTCAAGTTGGCTTACTTCGGAAGGATTATTGTAAGAATTGTAATAGAATTCATTTTATATAAAAATGAAGTTCTTCTTAAATAATAACGTCTAGCTTGATTACTTCTCGTAATATGCTTATCAACTAATGCATATATACTACTGTCTATTATTGTTTAAACTCTTAACAAGTTACTTCATATTGGCTGCTATTTTAAAGTACTCCAAGTCAAGTTTTGTCATCACCAAAAAGGGGAAATTGTGGGAAGATTTCTAAGTTTTTGTGATAACAAGGTCTATCGCATCAATCAGAGTTTACCGCTATCTTTGGAGGAAGCTTACTGACCAAGAGATCTACTGGAAGTAACTGAGGAAAAGAGTTTACTGCTATCGTTGATGAAGCCTGCTATTTTAAGGGTCTACTGGGAGTAGACAAGGTTATCATCTACTGCCTAAATTAAACTACCGCAAAACTAAAAGAATAATGTTTACTGGTAGAAGCTTGCTGGTCAAGACTTGCAAAAAGAAAAGATGACTTACGTCCAGTAAATTAAGTCATTGGATGACAGTAGAAGATCAAGGAACAAGACAAAGTATTCTGACAAATAGTACAAAGAAAGGCACTACACTGTTAGCGGCACCATTTGCGCCAGAATTACTAGCCACTATTTACGGATATGGAAAGAAGACAAAAAGAATTTTGGACGATAATCAAAGGAAGATTTCAAGCAATCATTTCCATATAGAGAATAGTTGTCATTGGACTTTCGAGCCTATAAACACGACACCTTGGAGCTTGAATAAACTCTCGCTTGCACTCTGAATAAAAGCTCAAATACTCTGACAATCTAGCATTCAAGAAGCTACTGAGCAGTAACCCTTCGAAGTGATCTTGAAGACCAAAACATTAAGTCTATTGCTCAAAGAACTTCAAAGTTATACATAATTTATTATTCCGAAGAGTGTTAGAATATTCATTGTATTCTCAGACGTTGGTTCTGAATCTTAGTGAATTGTGTGATCTAGGATTTAGGTTATCTTTGTAATATTAGTCTAAGTGGGTTGTATATTGGTGTAATAGTATAAACCAAAGTCTTGTAGTGAAACCTTCCTGCATAGGAAGAATGTGAGACGTAGAAGCGGTTTGTGCTTCAAACTTCAAGAAACAATCACTGTCTTCTTAACTTACTGCACTTACTTTACTCCCCCCTTTACTTTTGCCTATCAGTTCATAACTCATCAGTCCAGTAGACATCTTCCACACTATCTTTTTAGTTATCTAGTGTCTTGGAAATCAATTGAGATCTTACTGTAGTACTTAACAACTGTATTTTAAGATTTGAGAAATTGAGCCTAGTGTTTATTCAACCCCCCTTCTAAACACTACCCCGATCCTAACACAATGGGAAGAGGTGACAAACCACTAAACTGCCCTGATTGTCTATAATATTTTGATGTTGTGAGTTCCTTTTGTGGAGAGTTGACATAAGATACTATAAGTCATGATCACTCCAAACCATGCAAATTGCAAGAAGCCTAAAATTCAAGTTTGGCTCATAAGATAAGATTTGCCAATGAAAGGAAGTTCAATTGTTAGAAATTGTCATCAAGATAAAATTTATAACATACAAATATGAACAAAATTATTCTCTACTCGAAGCTCATTTATTTAAACAAAAAACTAGGTATTTATAAAGTTATCTTCAAAGATTGAAATTTTATAATCCCATGTTTCAAATTATATAAATTTATCAAGCTACTCGTAACTCATGACTCCATTTTATATATTAATCATCATCCTCATTATCATTATTTCTAAGATTCTTTTATATCTAGAAAAAATTAATCATTTAAAATTCATTTACTTGAAATGACATGTAATATATTGTCATTTCAAAACCTTCCAAAATTTAAAGGAATATATATTGAAAAAGAGAGAAATTTGAAGTACATAATTTGATTTTCTTACTCAAACATAAATTATGGATTTTAATGAAGAATTTGAAATCTACTCATTTCAAATCCTTCAATCCAAACATAACATTATATTTGACTATCATAATAAATATTAGTCGAAGTAGAAGTTTGAAAAATTTTTAGTTTTGGATTTTATAAAAAAATTAATATATCCAGTTACTTTAAGGTATCGTTTGAAGTGTCTGATATGATATTATGGTAAGTAATGTAAAGTTTAAAAGTTTGTCAATGATTGTAAAAATAATGTATGATAACTTATTTTATTTAATTGTTTATATGAATTTACAATCCACCAGTTTACTAATTTATGTAAATGTAATGGTAATTGCGATGGATTTGAAATGCATCTAAGACAATTGTCATTTCAAATCCAAGTTTCAAATCCATTATAAGATCAAATCTCTCTATTTCAAATCCATTATTATAGTTTCAAATCTATATATGGTACCATAAATCAATATATTTAGTACCACATAGTAGCTTATATAGTACAGTTAGGATCAGAGTAGTGTTTAGAGGGGGGTTGAATAACACTAGACTCAATGTCTCGATTAGTCGATATACAACAGACTGTTAAGTACTGCAGTAAGATCTCAATTGATAGCAAGTCAGTAGACAACTAAAAGTAGTGCGGAAGTGTCTACTATACTTGTGAGTTAAGAACTGATCCGTAGATACTAAGAAACAGAAGGATAAGGTCCTGAAAGTAAATGACACAAAAATTGTTTCTGAAAGTTCGAAGCACAAAAGCTTCTATGTCTCCCCTTCTTCCTTTGCAGGAAGGTTACACTAGAATACTTTGGTTTACACTTTACAGTATACAACCTTCTTAGGCACCCACACATATTTGCCTAAACTCCTAGCAACACAATAATCACACAGATTACAATATGATTTTTCTTTACAACGCTCTCACAGAATATAAAACTATGTTTTTCCTTACAGCGTTCTTGAGAAGTAGACTTGCATCTATAGATCTTCAAGATCTCAATGACGCTTGAATACTGTTATGCAAAACTTCAGAATGTTTCAATAAGCGTTTTGAATGTTTTGCTTGTTTTTTACAAATGAAGTTGATTCAGGATTTCTGAGAGTTGAGAGCTTATATTATTCAAATGGAAAGAACCGCGTAAAATCAGCTTTCTGATTTTCATCCAAATTCTTTTTGTCTTCTTTCCATATTTGTTAATCAACGGCTAGTTTATTCTGACGAAATTGGTGGCGCTGATATGGTAGTGCGACGCTCTGTTATACTATTTGTCAGAGTGAATCTGTACGAGTTTTGTCATGTTGCCTTATACGTCTGCTGGCTTCTCCTTGAAGGTTTTAGTCTGCTGGACAAAAGACATCTGATATCTTTTTCCATCATCTGCTGGTTACTCATTAGTTACTTAGTCTGCTGGACTAAGGTCAACTAATGTCTTCGACTCTCTGTTGGTATCTACTGGAGATGTACACAGTTGACTTAGATATTCTGTTCTAGTAGACCTCTATTCTCTGCATCCGGTAGATGATGACTTCTACTCTTTGTTTTTGGTAGATGATATCTTCTACTCTTTGTATAATATCTCTTAGTATTCATACTCGGTAGATGATTGTAGAGTCATTCGATGGTCTTTTCATGAGTAGGATTCTTTGATGCAGTAGACGCTCCAAGCAGTAGACATTTATTATCACCGAAACTTAGAAATGTTTTCCCAAAATTTCCCCCTTTTTGGTGATGACAAAACTTGGCAATGAAGACTATGGTTTGAACGTCGATCAACAGATATCTGTTAAGACTTAAAAAGATAGTAATGGAAAGCAGCAATTTATATGTTAGATAGATAAGCGGATTATGAATAGTAATCAAACGGAAAGTTAAAAAGAACATCATTATAAAATGATTTATGTTTACAATCCTTACAACAATCCTTAAAAATCCAACTTGAGAAACATAGCAAGTAGAGAGTAGTGGTAATTACAAGGGGGAGAAAAAGTACAATACATATAATTCTTACAAAGAAAACCTAAGAAAAAATATAAGTTATCTTCAAAGTAATCATATGCTCCATATAGCCTGTCTTCCCATTTTTTGTCATCAACACCCCGTTCATCTGCTTATGAAATTATAAGCTGGTGAGATACAGATACACCAAACCTTGAAATTCATGAAAGAACTAGGCAGATGAATGTTAGCTAAGTAATCAACCAATGTTGGGTTGAATTAGATAAGTAATAAACTCACGAAAAGGATTGTAGAAGTTTGCAATGATTTAGACTTAAATCGATATTTAGGCATGATTTACAGTGTGTATTGTGAAGCAGTGTGAGTGTTATTTATAGCCAAAATGTGGCAATGTTTAATACTGTGGATTGATATGATACATTGACTCGTGTCATTCAATCCTGAAGTAAAATGCAGAAAATAAGAATTGAGCATCAGACAAATTACTTTATTAAATAAAATATAAATAAATAACAGTTCAAGGCAAAAAATACATTATGGGCGCCCAAGCCAAAGGTCTGGTGTGGTCAAAATCTTCTGGGGTGTCGGAAGGTTGTTGTCTTGAAGATGGTGTCCTCTGCTGGGTTGAGGGTTGCGGTGGAGGTTGAGATCTCTGCTGGATTTGAGGTCTTTCTTTGGTGGGGTGGCTGTTCTCTACCAGCAGATACTCTTCGAGCTGGAGGCAAATCTTGTTTGGAGTGCTCTTGCTCTCTGCTGGTTGTCGGTAGCACTGGTCTTGAATGTGTGACAGTTGGCATACTGCTACTCAATTCTTGTAGTTGAGACGCAAAGGCTGCTTGCATGTTGGTCAATTGGTCAGAAAATTTCTTATGCATATCTTCAATCTTTCCTCCAAGCTCCAATAAAGTAGCAAAATGAAGGGATTCATTTTGCTGGCTGAGTTCAAGCTTTGCTAGGCCCAGCTTGGAGAAGGAGTCTGAGAAGGTGTTTACTACGAATTGTTGAAATCTGGTAACCTTCTCAGAAAGATGTCGGTCATCTCTTGTGATTTCCTGAAACTGAGTATCGACATGTCTTCGTAAATTTCCAATAACATGACTGGCGTCTCGTTCTTCGTGCTTTAACTTTTGAACTTGGCCAGCAAGATCGGAGATAACTTTTGTCAGATGATTCAGCTGATTACTCACAGAGGGAGGAATGTCTTCGACTTCGACATCAAAAAATTTGAATAATTCCTCAGGTTGATAACTGTTGATTATCTGAACATCAGAAGAAGAAGCAGCTCTTTCAGACTCAGCAGTAGCATAAACTTGTACAACAGTAGTAGTAGCAACAGATGCATCGGCATATACAACAACAGATACAACAATAGACACAACAACAATAGTAATAACAGGCTCAGTAACATAGGTAGTGAACAACACCTCAGCAGAAGTCTCCAGACTGGTAATCAATGGGGATAGGTGAGGAGCTGGTAATTGAAAATTTGTAAAGTCAAAAGGAAATTGGTTTAAGGGTATCAGTGGGGCATAGAAAAATGGGGCAATAGTAGGTTCAATAGTGTATTGGGTTGGTTCAGGTTCAGAAGGGAAAGAAGGAATGAGAGCTAAGGCACTTGTAGAAACAATCATGCAGTTAGTGGAGTCATCATCTGCTAATGAGATATTGACTTGATGAATCACTGACTCAAGGACGATGTCTATGGTTAAAGGATCAACATCCAGTAGAGGTGGATGCTGACTGGACACAACAAGGGGTTCACAAGAGGTAAATGGTTGGTTTGCAACAGACGATTTATCTACTGAGACGACAGTAGGCAAGCTTACCATGGAGACCTCTACTGCAACTATTTGCTGGTCAGTAACCTCCACTGGAGCTACACCTAAAAGGCAAGAGCAAGAGTGTAATCCCAAGGTAACCTTGAGATGATGTAGAGTCTTCTCAGCCAGAGTAAGGGGAGCTTGCAAGGAGTGGAGGACCGCGATATCATGAGTAGCGGTGCCAGAGACTGGATAAAATTCCTCCTGTCTTGATTTCATTAGAGTGTCTAGCCCGCTGATGTATTGCATTAAGCGGTAGAGTTTTATTTGACGCAGACCCTCTTCTACATCATGAGTCTGAAGGAACTCCAGAATAAGATTCTCATCGCTCCTGGCTTGTTTCAGGATCTTGTTGAAGTCTTTTTAAGGGGCTTCATGCGAGCCTTCACTAAATTTTCAAACAACTCAAGTTGCTCTTGAACACATGTTTCCACTTCGTCAAGAACCAAAGTGATTTCTGTCGCCGCTAGAGTGGATACTACTTCCATATGATCTTTTCCTCTTCCTTCAGAAGTGTGAGGGGGAAGGCAGATAGAGCAGTCGATCTTTCGTGGTCTCAGACTTAGGGCAAAAGATCCTTCCCATCTACGGGAACTAAGCGGTAGCTTGGCAGAGGGCGATGGTGCAAGAGTTATAATATCCCTTTGTGCTGGAGGTACAATAGGGATAGCAAAGACTGAACTTAATGAACCAGTAGGCTCGTCATCAGCTCTCTCTGAAGTAGTAACTTCAATCAATTCCGCAGATGGAATGATTTATGTGCAAGTAATGGGGTCAGCAGACTTTGCCTTTGCTGTGATTGCATCCTCAGCAACTACAGTTGTCTCCTTTGAGGCAGCAGGGATCCTCTTCTTGGTTCTTTGTTTCTTTTGTGGAGGAGAAGATAATGACTCAGCAGACTCTGAGATGGTTTGTTCAGAATCACTCACTACTTGAGGCTTCTTCCTCTTGGTGAGAGCTGTCTTGGAAGGCCCTCCTTCTCCACTGGTTGGTTTCAGGTACGTCAGAAGGTACTAATAAGTGCCAGTTTTGCACTTATATTTATATGTTTTCTAGTTGATTTTTATAGTGATTCCTTGAATAATATTACTCTTTATGGTGTTAATTTGTATATTTCAAGAATTTACGTAAAAAAGCGAGAATTTATCTAAAGATCCCAATTAACGATGAAAAGGATGTAAATTATTGCATACAAGCTAGCACGTCCGAAGAAGAGTTAAAAATCTTGAATTGAAGAAATTACAAGAGTCGATCAATCGCGAGTTAGGATTGTAGCACAATTATGGGCGGCTAGGATTTTATGCATGGAAAGAAAGAGCTTCCCGATTAATTTAGTCATGCCACATCATATCAGATTTATTATTGGAGGGACACAATAGATTTTATGGGTCAAGAATATTATATATTATTTGACACACATGGAAATAATATATACATGAGCCTGCAAGGGGAGACACGTACAACACAAGGAATCACATGCAAGATTCAGATACATGCCGAAGGAAAGAAGATCAACATGGAAAGATTTACGAATAGCAAGAGGTATAGCATCACAAGGCAGCATATTTTCAATTGAGATATTATACATCAAGGAAAGAGAAACCACATGCACAAGGAAACAAATCATGCATCATAGAATCTATTATTATATTGGAAGCAAAGATTATTAGATATATTAAGAGAGGATTCAAGTGAGATTAAAAAGATGATTCACCAATCAAGTGGGATCAAGGGAGACAAAAAGCAAAAAGGAAAAAAGTGCAAAGGACTTCAACGTGGGAATTGAGATTTTGACTGGCTAAATCTCTATATTATTTGATATAGAGATTTATGGGTGGAGGGAGATACGAAAAAGAAGAAATGTAAAAAAGGAGAACATATTTGACGTGAATAAAAGGGGAGAACCTCACGACACACTCGGGATCTTATAGACACATCCAGCCTCCATCTCGTAAGGGTCGAGAACCATACGTCCATCACCCATTGATCCACGCCTCAGCCCCTTTCTTTCACAATCATCTTCACGTACAGCCTCCATCTTTCTACCATCTATCATCCTTCATCAACCCTTCACCCTATGATCTGGAACAAGCCAACAAGGAATCGAGTACACGATCGAGAAGGACGCGAGATATGAAGCAATGACCTACGATCGGAGTCGACGCTGTGAGTTTTTCTTTGTCTTTAATTTTTAGTTTTGCTTTGTTTTGTTTTATTATGAGGAACTAAGTTTATTTATCGAGACTAGGAGATCCTTTGTCTTGAACCTATGATTTGATGATTTATTTGATTGAATTCCTTTATTCTATGCGTATAATTTATTGTTCTTCATGCTTTTGAGGGTTTGGCCATCCTTGAATGATTAATTTATTTTGATTGACTTGATCATATGATATATAATATAGTAAATTATACCGTGAGTTTTAGATTGACACGGACCAAGTAAAATGTAGCACACATGTGATAACAATAGATTTACCAAAATCGAAGGCTAGTAGTTTTCACAAATCTTGATGCGATATTGATTGTTCAATAAGGATACAGGGGTAGCTAATTGCAACGTCAATATTAGACTTGTTATAGCTTGACCATAGTATAACAAATTAGGAAAACTCGCCACCTTAGAAATATTTGGACATTCAATCGAGAATTGTAGGGATTGCATTGGTGAGCCGAAGTCTCGATAATCTTTTCTTGTAGATTTTTATCGTTAACTTTGATTACCTTGTTTGGATTATTATTAGTATTTTATGTTTGTTAATTAGTTTAATTATTCATTCATTATCGTAGATTAAATATAGTTTAACGACATCTTATTTGGTACTTATAGTTAGTCCATGTGGGTTCGACAACCTGATCTTAATCATCTATACTAAAACTTTACAACCGTGCACTTGCAGTATAACACGTTACAATGAAATTTACTGTTTAAATAAACAGCGATCATGTACTTGACATTTATGAGCCGAGTTGGATGAAGATTGGACATAATACCTACCGGAACATTCAGGTTTCCCAAATTACGACTGAGAGGAAGAGCAAAACCTGGATGACACTTGGCTGCTTCAATCATGCAAGTCAGCACTTGAAATAGGATCACCGAACTGCCAAACCTTTGACATTGGGTACATCACTTCAATTTTTTTCGGAATGATGACGTCAAAGGAACCAACTTTGCATAGCAGACCCTTAGCAATGATGTCTGCCAGCACTCGGAAGTGATTCTTCATCAAAATCTTTTTTGAATGGAGGGGTTCGCAGCCGGTGGCCAGACTCGGAAAACAGAATACTCATCTCATCTCGAACTGAGATGGAGATGGCAGATAAATCAGTGAGACCGACAGTAGGAAGACTCAGTTGCGTAGTGAAATCTTCTTGGGTGACAGTCATGGATTGGTTTGAAACAGAGGCCACCACCGAGTTGTTGATTACTCTCGCTGTGGCATAAAATTTTTTATAGAGCTTCCTTGTAGAAAAGTGGAGTCAGGCTCAACATAACCAGTAGGCTTGAATTTTCCAGACATCTGAATATGCTTAACATTCCGTCATCGGAGCTTGTGTAGACAGATTCTAAATCAATGTGGACAGCGTTGGTGATGAAACTTGGTTGGCTGATCTTCGTCATGTTGATTTCAGAAGGAGAAGAGAATACACGAAGTCTAAAAAAATTGCTTCGAAAGTATGTTAGCACAATAAATCTGAAATGGTGAAAGTGAAAATAAAAAATGTTAAAAAATCTGTAGATGAAAGGACACATGGACACTTGCACATCTAAGCAAAAATAATTTTGAGACGGACACGATTAAAGCGGGATCGAAATAATTGATCATTAATAAGCATTAAATTTGAAATCCGACGTTCCAATTGATTAATATTTAAGGAAGGTTATTAATAGCTTAGCGTACATGGTAATGTACACTGGTATGTAGAGTCTACTGGTAAGTAGCACACTCTACTGCAGCAGAAAGTTGTTTTACCAGCTGAGCATCAGTATACCTTCAAAGGACACACAAATTCCCCCTCAAATAATATTCCCCCTAAATTCATGCAATATCTACAATGTAATTCCCCTTCACACAAGCAAGAAGAGAATTAAATAATGAAGATTACTTAGTTGTATCAATTAAACCAAGTATAATGCGAAAATATGAAAACTTAGCATCCGGTAGGTGTTTTGTGAAGATATCTGTTGTTTCTTGTTCGGTAGATATATATTCCAACCGAATCTCTTTATCCATTACATGATCTCACATGAAACGATGGCAAATGTCAATATGCTTGGTCCGATAATGAAGGACTGGATTATACGTGATAGCTATAGCAGACGTATTATCACAAAAAAATTGATGCCTCAGTGGACTCAATTCCATAATCTCTTGATTGCTGTTGAATCCATAGTAGTTGAGTACAACAGCTTCCAGCAGCAAGGTATTCTACCTCTGCAGTAGACGTTGCGATAGATGTATACTTCTTGCAACCCCATGAAATCAATCTATCTCCTAGGAATTGACAATATCCACTGGTACTCTTCCTATCAATCTTATAGCCTGCGTAGTCAGCATATGAATATCCAATTAAATTAAACATAGAATCCTTGGGATACCAGATGCAAACATTCTCAGTTCCTTTGAAATACTTAAGAATCCTTTTGGCAGCTGTGTAATGCGATTGGGAATAGCTTGGAAGTGAGCACACATACATACAACAAACATGATGTCAGGTCTGCTGGATGTTGTGACATCCCCAAAATAATTATGTGCATTTGGGCATTTATTTATGTTTATGTGATAATTATGGTGATTAATTAATTTAGTGTTGGAATTAATTATTATGATGGAATGCTTAGTCACATGGTGGGCGTGACCCGGTGGTGCGTTTCAGGGCGCATGTTATGCATGTTGGGAAATTGGGTGTTAACATGGTTTAATTGTGATGATTAATAATTATTTGGTAAATCATGTTTTAATTGAGATTTTGGTGCATTTTTGGAAAATGCTTTTAAAATATCATGTTGGGATATTTTATACATCATGCTAATTATTGGGGTACATGTTTTAATTAAACCCCCCACTTATACCCCACTACCCCCACACCCCCATCACTCTTTACCAATCACCAATCACTCTCCCAACCCTAACCCAAATACTTCATTTTCGATTTTGGCTAAAAGGAGGAAGGAAAATCTTTGCAAAAGCTTTGTTTGTGAGATTCTTGGTGAGATTTGGAGTCCATAAGAGAACCATCCCAGTGGCAACACAGCCAAGGAGATAAAGTCCTTCGACATCTCCATTTTGGAACTAAGGTACGTAGTGAGACGTACGGGCATCGGACGATAAAACGTATTTTTACGCATTGAATTGGTTATGCATTATGGTCGCACACATGGAGTTAATTATGCATTATGGTTGCATACATGGTCTTGGTTATGCATCATGGTTGCATACATGGGTTGGATATGCATTATGGTTGCATGTGCATATTGGATGCATTGGTGCATGTGATTGTGAGTCGATGTTATATTCCAGTGATGAAGAATACTTGCCGCCTTCATGTCGAAGTGATGATAGAGTACTTGCCGCTGTTATATTATATCGATGAAGAATATTTGCCACAAATATGTCGAAACGAAGGATAATTCCACTGTCATATTACTATTGTGAGGGATATTATGCCGCTAATATGTCGAAGCGAGGGGTATCAATGCCGCTATCATGTAAACGCGAGCGGTATTATGCCACTGATATAATAAGACTGGAAATGGCCATTGGTATACATGGAATGGATGCATGTCATGACATACATTATTAGTATTATAATCTATTGATTATGATTGTGGTACAGGGACAACCAAAGGGAGCATTTAAATGTATTAAATACAGGAAGTGATTCGTATTTACGATTTATGCATTTCTAAATTACAATCATATTATTGTGAATATGGTTTGTTACATGCTCATGATTTTGGGGTTGTTCCTGTAGGTACTTTTGGGCGGAAGGGCTAGGGCGGGTTGATGCGGTGAGCTTGTGAGGAGTGCTTTTAGTATAACATGCATAATTATTTTGTATAGTTTTTACTCTAGAAGTAGTGTAAAGCTATAGGATTAACATTCAATTGGTTGGGAATGTAACAACTAATCCTTTTTGCAACCTTTATTTTGGCACTGTAATCTTAACATCTCAAGGCATCAACATGAACTTTATACTCTATTAGATGTATGTTAGCTCTATTTACGCCTATAATCCGCACTTAAGGAACTAGAGTCCTTACAGATGTCAAGTACAGTAGAGATCCGATAATATAACGATATATGGTTACTTTTACTGGTATGCCTGCTTCGTCCAAATCTAGTTTAGCAGACGAGCTCATGCGAGTGGCTGCTGCTGAACTAGTGCTCATGCCATACTCTTTAATAGCTCATTGGTTTACTTCGACTAGTTGATGAGAATTCCCTCAGTTGACTGCTTGACTTGCAATCCTAGGAAAAGCGATATTTCTCCCATCATGCTCATCTCAATCTTATCCTGCACGATTTTAGAAAATCTCTCGCAAAGTTTTGGGTTAGTACTACCAAAAATAATATCATCAACATATATCTGAACCAGTAAAGTATGGTCCTTTGTGAATTAAAAAAAGGTATTGTCCACCGTGCCAATGGTAAAGTTGTTCTCAGTCAAATACTTTGATAGAGTCTCATCCATGCTCGGGGAGCTTGTTCAGACCATACAGAGCTTTGTCTAGTTTATAAACAAAGGAGGGTTGGTGATGGTTTTCAAACCCAGGAAGCTGTTCAACATAAACCTCTTCCTGGAGTTTGCCATTAAGAAAAGCAATCTTAACGTCCATCTGATAGACTTTAAAGTCCTTGAATGTAGCAAATGCAAGAAATATGTGAATAGCTTCTAATCGGGCTACAAGAGAAAAAGTTTCATCGAAATCGATACCTTCTTCATGTCTGTATCTATGTGCAACTAATCTTGCTTTATTCCTGATTACTGTATCATTCTCGTCTAATTTATTTCTGAATAGCCATTTGGTACCTATAACAGTGTGATGTGGTGGACGTGGTACTAAGTGCCAAACTTTATTTCTCTCAAATTAATTAAGTTCTTCTTGCATAGCATCTACCCAATTTGGATCTAAATAGCATCATCTATCTTCTTGGTTTCTATGTGAGAGATAAATGCACAGTGACGGAATTCATTTATCATATGTCCTCTGGTTCTGAGAGGAGCAGTAGGGTTACCTATGACCTGCTCAGGTGGATGATTCTTCTTCCACCGGAGAGGAGGTCCAAGAGGTTTGTTCCTTCGTCAGTAGGTATTTGAGTTGGCAGCTCAATAGGCTGGATTGATTTATTGTTGGTATTTGTGATAGCTACTGCAGTATGGATAGATTCATTAGCGTCCTCGGCAGCAGGATTCAGCTCTTGTGGACCAGTAAGTACCATTGCTTGTTCTCCTGGGACTTCTGGTTCTAATATGCAGTCGACCGTTCTAATGTAATCCAACTCATCATCATAATCATTATCAATATGAGTATTTTCTAGCCAATTACTCAAATTATTTATTTGCAGTTCAGATGTAGAATTATCAAAGAATTCATCAAATTTCACATGAATAGATTCCTCTAATGTAAGTGTTCTATTATTAAACAATCTAAAAGCCTTACTAACAGCAAAATAGCCAAGAAATATTCATGCATCAGATTTAGCATCAAAAGCGGTGAGATGAGTCTTTCTATTGTTATGAATAAAACATTTGCAACCAAACACATAGAAATAAGAAATATTTGGCTTACTGCCATTCCAGATCTCATACGGTATTTTGTTCGCTCGTTTATTAATCATCGATATGTTCTGCGTAAATCAAGTTGTATTAACTGTTTTCGCCCAAAATCTCTGAGAGATTTCTGACTCTGCAAGCATAGTTCGCGCAGCTTCTTTCAAAGTGCGATTACTACGCTCAGCAACTCCATTTTGTTGCGGGGTTCTAGCACCTGAGTATTCGTGTTTAATACCAAGGTCATCTAGATATGATTCGAGTGACTGTTTGGTAAACTCAGTACCTTTATCACTGCGAATTCTATCTATCACACACGACTTCTCATTTTGTAGTCTTTTCAGTAGTTTGATCAGCTTTGGAGTAGCCTGATCTTTGCCACTTAGAAACAGGACTCACGTAAAACGAAAGAAATCATCTATTAACACTAGAGTATACTTCATTCCCCCTAGACTTGTTACTGGTATAGGACCAAAAAGATCCATGTGCAGCAACTCTAGGCACCGAGAAGAAGATTGACTACCTATGTTCTTAAATGTAGATCTGATCTACTTACCAACCTGGCATTGTGATGCCCCCGAAATGATTAATTGCAATTAAGGCATTAATTATGTTTATATGATGAATTATGTTGATAATTGATTTATGTGTTGAAATTAATTATCATGTTGAAATGGTTAGTTACATGATAGGCGTGACCAGGGTTGCATTTCAGGGTGCATATTATGCATGTTAGAAAATGAGGTGTTAACATGATTTAATTATGTTGATTGTTAATTATGAAGAAAGCATGAATTTAAGGGAAGTTTGTAGCATGTTGTAAAATGCTTTTAAAATACCATATTGGGGTAAATTATACATCATGTTAATTATTGGGTATAATTTAATTAACCCATACCCCACTATACCCAACCCACTTCATTCATTTTAACCCATCACTCTTAAAATCCCCAAAATCCCTTCCCAACCCAAAACCCTTCCATTTTCGTTTTTGTGCTTAAAGAAGAAGAGGAATCCTTCCAAAAACTTGATTTGTGGAAATTGTTGGGAGACTTGGAGTCCCCAAGAGGTATGGATACCTCATTGTTGTTTTTGTAAAGTTTTATTTGAGTTTGATATGGTTTTGGAGGGTTTTGAAATGGGTTTGTTTTGGGTATGTGTTGTATGTGGTTGGGGTATGATTTATGGTTATATGAGGATGTTTATTGAAGATTTGTAGTGATTTGGTATGGTTGGCGTTTGAATATTTGAGGTTGTTTGAGTTTGGGAAGGAGAAGGGTGAATAGTGCCCGAATATCGCGTGTGCAGAACTCGGCGATCGATCGGCGCCTTCAGCGATCAATCGCGAGCTGCAAGGGCTGAAGGCAGAAGCCTTCAGCGATCGATCGCGAGTTTTGCGCGATCGATCGGTGAGGTCGCGATCGATCGGCGCAAACTCGGCGATCGATCGCGAATTGGAAAATTTTGTTGGACGAGGCCGTGTGATCTCGCGATCGATCGGGGCTTCATGGAGATCGATCGCGAGACACCAAAATGTATAATTTTGATGTTTTTGTGGGATTTTTGGATATTGGACTATAATTAGCTTCTAATATCGATTTGTATGGTTATGTAGAACCATCCCAGGTACCCACAACTTCAAGGAGATAAAGTCCTACAACTTCTCCATTCTTGGAATTAAGGTACGTAAGAAGCGTACGGGCATCGGACGGTAACACCCTCCTAACTATGACTACGTATTGATTGCATAAGTTTATGATGATGATGTTTATGATGATGATGCTTACGATGATAATTATGATAAATAAGTTTATGATGATGATGCTTACAATGATGATTATGATAAGTAAGTTTATAATGATGATGTTATGATGATGATGTTTATGATAAGTAAGTTATGATGATGTGATACGATGTTTATTAAGTGGTAAGATGCCACAGGGTAAGATGCCCATATGGTAAGAGGCCATACGATTTTATTATGTGGTAAGATGTCACAGGGTAAGATGCCCACATGGTAAGAGACCATACTCCTATATTATGATCATACTATGAATGCATAAGAATTTACGATGCCACGATGATGTGTATAATGCATAAAGATGATAAGATGTTTAAGATGATGTTATGTAAGTAAGTTCTCGATGAAGATGATTTGATAATGAATCAAGATGATAAGATGTTTAAGATGATGTTATGATAAGTAAGTTCACGATGAAGATGATTTGATAATGAATCAAGATGATAAGATACTTACGATGATGTTATGATGAATAAAGATGACAAGATGCTTATGATGATGTTATGATAAATGATGATGATATGACGTTACTATAACGATTATGATGAGACGATGATGTCTATAAGATGATAATGCTTATGTTATAATGATGTTTACAAGATGATGATGTTTATAAGATGCTATGATGTTTATGATGAATATGAAACTATGTTCTTAAGAATGGTTGAATGTCCGGTGGTTATTATGGGCAAGCGAGGAAGGTCTTGCCGCTCACATAAATGAGCGATGGGGTACATCCGCTATCAAGGTGTAGCGATGGGTATCATCCGCTGAGCGATGGGGTACATCCGCTATCAAGGTGTAGCGATGGGTATCATCTGCTAAGCGAGGGGGTACATCCGCTATCAAGGCGTAGCGAGGGGTATCATCCGCTGAACAAAGAGATACATCTGCTATCAAGGCGTAGCGATGGGTATCATATGATGTGTTATGTCGAGCGAGGGGGCCAATTATACCGCTGTCATAATGGAACCCGGACAGTCCCATTTCTAATTACCATAGTTTGTTGTGAGCACATATGTGAAGTATGATTTTAATCATTTATGTCGAGAACTAACAATTATATGCATGACCATGAAACAGGGACAACCAAAGAGGGTTAATGCGATTAACCAGGAAGTATGCGTTACCCATTTACTTCATGCATTTATTTATATGCCATTACCCTATGATGTTGAGTAATGATGTATATGCTCACGATGGGTTGTTCCTGTAGGTACACATTTGGATTTGGAGGGCTATGGGCAGGGTTGAAGAAGTGAGCTTCGAGATGCCTTATGAATTAGGATTCAGGATTTGGTATAGTCTCTACTCCCGGAGTAGTATAATTCTATAGCGCCATCCATTTGTGAACGTAATTAATTTGCTTGAAGTTTTATTTTGGCCTGTAATCCTAATAACTCACGTAATAACCGGAGCCCTAAGCTGTATGTGATGCATGTTTAGCCCTAATTATCTCTTGCTTATGATGTTAAGGTAGGAAGGTCCTACAGGCATGCTGGACAAATCTTTTCTTTTAAGAACTCTATCTGGGGCAACCTATCAACTAAATTAAGCTTACGCAGACTTGCATTAGTTTTAAAGTTTAAGTGACTCAAACGCTTGTGTCAAAGACAATTTTTGGAACTATTCAAGGCATCAAAGCAAGTAGGCAGCAAAGCAAGTAGGTCAGGCTGGCTGATCAAAATTCCAATCAATCTTATAAGTGTTATCATACCTCTTACCTACAAGAAGTATATTACCATCGGTAGATCTTATTGTGCAAGTGTACTGATTGAATTCCACTGAGTGTCCATTATCACATAGTTGACTAATGTTAATCAGATTATAGCATAATTTTTTAACTAACAATACATCTTTAATAATAATGTTAACATGGATAATATTAGCCTTACCCATAGTTCTACCTTTCGCGTTGTCACCAAACATTATTTTTGGTCCGGTGGAGTCTATTTGTAAGGACCCCCGTGCCCTTAACCCGTTATTAGTGTATTAATCCATAACATTAGTGCATACAATCATATTATCATGGGGGAAAAACCATATGCAAGCATAACATCATATACTATCCAGAAAATTTCTTGCATTTGATCCACATAATATTCAAATTCCCCAACCAAGATCACTTACATAGCATGCACCCTCATAATACACTAACATGCTCTCAGTCCATTTAGCAATTCCGTATTTAATTGCATGCAAACAATAAATGAAGAGAGAAAAGCCATTGCCCATTTACACATTCCATATACACGTGAAAACATACTCACATGAGAGCACCCAATGAATGAACGTGTATCTAATGTATAAGATACTCTACCGAATGCTGTTATTGGTACTTCGATCCTGGAAGCACCTCCCATGCACCGCTCGATCTCAACTCTGGAGCTACGTACTTATTCAACCAGCTCTGGTACTTCAATCCTGGAAGTACCTCGAATCAACAGCCCGAGCTCAACTCCAAAGCTACCACTGCACCTGTATTACCTGCCCCAACAGAGACAGCCCCCACACGGGGTGAGCATACCACTACCACCAATACAATAATCATAATATTACAGTTCATAATTTACAGAATGTAAATGCCATGAATTTAAATGATACTCCATGGATGGTATCATCCTCATCCGGGATCCCCTGTATTGTCACTGTTCTCAAAATAACCAAACCATTAAATCCTCAATAGCCAGTTGATCATCTCATTGATCAACTAAAACCATTCCTACTATATCAGTTCCATAATCAATTATGATTAAATCATCAAATATAGTACCACCGATATCACATGTATCTAGCCAATGATTCCATATTTCCATAGCGGCATTTTAACCCCACGCATGCTCAACAATAGCGGCGTTACAACCGATGGTCGCTCAACGACGACAACATTCCAATCATTACTCGCTCGAAAGCGGCACCATATGATTTCCAATGTATGTCCGTTTATCACAGTTACCATATACCATGTATTTCACTATCCAATTATTGCAAGTATCATATACCATGCACTTCAATACCCATCTATTGCCAATACCATATACCAATGCATTTCAATACCCATTTATTGTAAATACCACAAACCATGCATTTCAATACCCATTTATTGCAATTACCATATACCATGCATTTCAATACCCATTTATTGTAAATACCACAAACCATGCATTTCAATACCAATTTATTGTAACAGGCTATGCTCGTACGTTATACATACCTTATATTCTCGTAGTTCGAATCCAATCTTGCCTTGGTCCCGTGACCGATGAATTATGTGCTAAACACGCTTAATAATCCACAATTAATTTCAAGCATGCAACCACGTGCCCAAGCACGTTCACAAACCCCAATTATATCGTCATCCATGACGATTAACCATATTAAAAGACCACGGGCGAAGCATGCATAGAAAACTCAACACGAAATTAAACCCCAAAAACAGGCACTGGCGATCGATCGCTTCACCCCAGGCGATCGATCGCCTCACAAAATGGCATGGGCGATCAATCGCTCCATTTCCAGGCGATCGGTCGCCTCTCAGTGTTTTTGACTATTGCCTCATGGCTATCGATCGCTTCCTTTGAGGCAGTCGATCGCCCATCTTCCTGAAAATTTTACCAACGTCGCGGCGATCGATCGCCCCGCCCTAGGGATCGATCGCCTCAACCTGTAACAGCCAAAAATGGCGTTTTTCTTGCAAAATCTTTCCCAACAACAATGCTCACACCCCCATACAACATAAATCCTTAACAAGGGGCTATAAATCAACCCCCAAATACAACAACCCAAAAAAATCTTTAAAAACCAATTTCTTAAACCCAAATCAAAACCTTCCCAAACACCACAATACCATAATCAAAACGAAGACAAATACGAGGGGATGGATAATACCTTATTATCTTCGAGAAATTCGGCTCCCAAGTCGAGCAACCATCGATTTTTTTCATCAAGGGAGAAAAGAGGGAAAACATGGGTAGGGGAAGGAGGCGTAGGAGAGGAAAGAGAGAAAAGATTACGTGCAATGATGGAACACCGAGTCTATTTGGTATATATAGCTCCAAAGCTCCAAAATACCAACTCCTCCACAAATACATCATGACTCATTAAAAACCATATGTTTTCAATAATTATTTCTCCAACTCAAATTCCAATACTAGCCCCAGTACAAAGTACTCTGGACCCCAGATCCCACCAAAAAACAAATTCCAAGGTTATCACCACGATGAGAATACAATCTCATCCCTTGGATCCTACGACTCCAAATACCAGGATTTAAAATCCCCGGGAGTCTCAATACCGCAATTAATTCATAATTGCCACAATTAAAAATCCATAAAGGATCATTATCACTCCGGGATTAACATCAATAATTCCCAGGCATCACAATTCCCACTAATAAAATTTGTCCCCAAAATTGCAAAGGCGTACTCCATGAAACGCCGAGACCACGCAATCCAAACGGATCCACATTGTCGAATCATGAATATAACATGAACAACGCACTAACCGTGAGGATACAGACCTCGCACCTGAATGGAGTAACCTCCCAAACCGACACAAATCCATGAAAGACATCAGCATTCCCCGATGCTAACCATCTCAAAAGCAGTCAACCATAACTGCAAACCAAACGAATCATTCGTGATTCCAAAATAGATATCGCCTCGATGATATCTCTATGACTTATTCTACGATGTTAATCATACATCGTTACCAAGGAAACCACCAGTACACTACAGTGTACATATACTAAATCCAGTTCTCGTGCTCCAGTTCCACCTCCATCAGAGAAGTAGTTGCACCACTTTGCAACACGGACCGGGCAACTCATCACTACCGATCAACACAAAACACATCTCTAAAGATGTCTACTTCCATGTGTTCCAAGAAATCACTTCTTGGTCCAACACATCAGCGAGGCTCTACAAGGTCTCAAATTCCCGAAAGGACATGCAAGAACAATCAATTGCATTCCCGCCACACGTGTCAACCGCGACACCTAACAAATCCAAAACATGGTCATCCCTCTCTTACCCTAGGATTCAACGATCCTAACACAGGGATGTTATCAAATTACTCAGAAATGAATTACCATAACCCCAAGGTACTACAATTCCTCCTCGGAGGAAGTTAACCAACCCTCACAATCATTCATCAGAATACATCGTGTGATATCCCCGAAATGATTATTTGCAATTTGAGCATTAATTGTGTTTATATGATTAATTATGATGGTAATTAATCGATTATGTGCTGGATTTAATTAATGTGTGGAAATGCATGGTCACATGGAAAGGATGACCCGGGAGTGCATTTCAGGGTGCATGTTGTGCGTGTTGGGGAAAATTGTTATTAGCATGATTTATTTGCCATGGTTAGCAATTATTTGGAAAGCATGAGTTAATTGATATTTTGGTGCATTTTGGATTAGTGCCTTTTTAATATCTTGTTGGGGTGTTTTATACACCATGGGATTGTGGAATGCCTTTTAATTAAACCCAATCCCCTTTTATACCCAAAACCCCCACCTTTACCAAATCACTCTTACTTTACCAAAATCAATTCCCACAAACCCTCCCCCTTCATTTTCGAGTTTGAGCTTTGGGGTGAAGAGAAACCTTCCAAAAGTCTTGATTTGTGAAGTTTATTGGGTGATTTGAGGTCCCCAAGAGGTATGGATGCCTCATTGTCATTTTTATTGGGTTTGGTTTAGTTTTGGAAAGGTTTTTAATGATTTTGAAATGGGTTTGTTGTGGGTTGGTGTTGTTTTGGTTAAGGGTTGGATTTATACTTGTTTTGAAGTGTATTTTGGAGGTTTATGTTGTATTTGATGTTGTTGATTTGATGGTTAAGTGTTGGTATGGAATGGAAGAAATTTTTGGTGCAAAAATGGTGAAAATCGCGACTCTGTGCGAGGCGATCGATCGCCTGAAAAGAGGCGACCGATCGCCATAGGGCAGTACCATTTTTGCATGAGAGGCGATCGATCGCCTAAAATGAGGCGACCGGTCACCGAGGGGCAGTAGCCAAATCAAGGGATAGGCGATCGATCGCCATGTTTGGCGCGATCGATCGCCGCGAAGGAAAAATTTGAGGCGACCGATCGCCTGAGGGAAGCGATCGATCGCCGCCTGTGGATTTTTGGGAAATGATTTCTTTTGTCAAATTTTTGGTATTTGGCTATTATTTGGCTTCTAATATGGGGTTGTGTGATTGTGTAGAACCATCCCAAGTAGCAACGCAACCAAGGAACTGAAGCCATATTAAATCCACTTTTGGAAAGGTACGTAGAGGACGTACGGGCACCCAACGGTACATGTATCTAATATACTCATTGTTTATGCATTGTGGATGCGAGTATATATGTGATTATGCATTGTGGATGCAAATACATGTTGAATTATGCATGATGATTGTAGATGCATATGATTATTGGTGCACATCCCATGAGTCGTGGTCATCCATTGATGATTTTAATGCTTGCCGCTATTTGTTTTGGTTCCGCTAAATGTGAAGCGAGGGGTGGGAGCGCCGCATGTCACATTTGAGCGTGGTTATCATATAGGGCGAGGAAAGGATATTTGCCGCTCAATGTGAGGCGAGGGGTGGGAGTACCGCTTGTCCATTGAAGCGAGGTTATTCTATGCTGCCTATATGTAAATAAGCGAGGGGCATTAAAATACATTGTGATGGACAGACTAGGGAATGGTGACCGGTATTTGATATTGATGAGATGGTATTGTGTCATGACATGTCTAGACCATTAAAAATAATCTATTGATTATACTCACGAGTTATGGTACAGGGGACAACCAAACTGGAAGCGTTTTGAAATGCATGGGAAAACAGGAAGTGTTTTAATTGCGTTTTATGCATTTACAGCTTTATATTCATATTGTGTTGAATATGAATGATATTATTGCTCATGTTTGGGGGTTGTCCTTGTAGGTACACTTTTGGCATGATAGAAGGGCTAAGCGGGTTGAGGTGGTGAGCTTGTGGAGAATTCTTTTGAGACAGGAAGGACATGATTAAATTTTTGTATAGTGTCTACTCTAGGAGTAGTGTAAAACTATAGTTGATAACATTCTTTTGTTGGGGAATGTAATTAATCCATTGATAGTCCTCATTTTGGCATGTAATTCTTAAAGCTCATAGACTCAACACGATTAATTCACTCTGATAATTTATATTAGCTCTATTTATGCCTTTGATCCGCACTTAAGGATTAGGGTCCTTACATTAGTGGTATCAGAGCAGTGGTTAGAGAACCCGGGAACGAGTGAAGGGTAGCCTTAGCATGGTTGGCTAGGTGCTTACATTTGAAGCATGTTATGCATGTGTTGCATATTGATGTATATTCTGTTATACTAACATGCTTATTATCATTCCTGTTATCTAACGGCATAACATGTATATTTGTTTTGGAATTGTTGTTAACCTTTGTGTTACAGCATGGCTGCTATGAATGCGGGGAACCTTAACGAAGAAGTTGGCGATGTGGGCAGTGTTAACGCTAGCGTTGGACAAGTGAATCCTCTACCTCCACCAGCAGTAGGCTTGGAGCCAGTGGCTCAGTTATTACTACCCGGTGAGATTAACTTGACTCAGTTTCTGTCTTACCACCTGCCCCGGTTTGAGGGAACAGAATCAGGGGAGGAAGCTGAGGAGTGGCTGGAAAGACTTGAGCAGATTTTTGTATCGGCTCCTTGTGCTGTTACAGCGTGGCTGAGGCTGGTGGAGTTCCAGTTAGCTAAGAAACCTCTAATGTGGTGGAGGGGCACTGTATTGGAGCTAAGAGCACTGGGTACTGTGATCGATTGGACACTCTTCAGGACCCGGTTTCTGAACCGGTACTTCTCCGCAGCGGCGAGACAGACGAAGGAGGACGAGTTTACAAGTTTGAAACAGGGGAACATGACAGTGTCAGACTATGCCACGCGGTACTCCTCGTTGCTGAGGTATGTTCCCCACATTGCCACCAATGGGCACGCAAAGATGAGGAGTTTTATGAAGGGGTTGCGACCGGAGCTCTATGACCGGGTTATCACCAATAACCCAACTTCTTTTGATGATGCTCTCACAAGGGCGGAGCTTGCCGAGCTTGGAGTGGGAGCTTATCCTAGTGCTATGCTACCACAAGTACCACAACAGAGGCAGACTAATGACAGCTTGAGGCCCCGGGGAGAGCCATTTAAACCTCGTGGTGCCTCTTCATCTTCACGGTTTGGTGGAAAGAAGTACTTTGGTCAGAAACCGGAGAACAAGAAGAATTGGTCGGCCAATCGAGGGTCTTCACAAGGGAATAGGCCGGGAGAGCCGAGGTACGACAACTGTGGAGGGCCACATTCTTCGAGTAAGTGCCCTGCCTGTTATAAGCTGTGGCAAGATGGGCCACATCGCTCGATATTGCCCCACCCGGGGAGGACAGTCAGAGTTCCAGGGCAACAGGCCGAGGTTTGATGACAGGACTGTACACCAGAGGCAGCAGTTTGGGACTCGACCATCGGGAGGTCAGACAGTGGGACCGCCCCAGGGACAGGTGTATGCGCTGACCAGAGAGCAGGCCCAGGCAGCCCCAGAGGAGGTGATCGCCGGTACGTTTCATTTATTTACGTACCCTGCTTTTATTTTGATAGATACAGGTGCCTCCCACTCTTTTGTATCTGTTGGTTTTGTGGAGAGACACCATATGCGCACGTCTTCTCTACCCACGCCTCTCCTTGTCTCGACACCCACTGGAAGAAATGTCGTTGCTGATCAGTTCATGGCAGATTGCCTCATTTATTTTGAGAGCAACGAGTTGAAGGCAGACTTGATCGTGTTGGGTATGTCGGACTTTCGACTGCATCTTGGGCATTGATATTCTGAACAGATATCAGGCAGTGGTAGATTGCCGGCAGAAGACAGTGAAGTTCAGACCTGATTTGGGTAGTCAGTGGACTTTCTTTGGCAACGGTTCTCGTGCTAAGATTCCATTGATTTCAGCGATCAAGATGACTCAGCTGTTGGAACGTGGCCACACGGCCTATCTCATCTATGCCGTGGACATGTCTGGGAAGAATAAGGAATTGAGAGTTGAGGATGTGCCAAGTGGTAGCAGAATTTGCTGATGTATTCCCAGAAGAGATCCCAGGATTCCCACCGGCTAGGGAAGTTGAGTTTGGGATCGAGTTGTTACCGGGGACATCCGCTATCTCTCGTGCACCTTACAGGATGGCACCGGCGGAGTTGAGAGAGTTGAAGGAGCAGTTGCAGGATCCTCCTTGACAAGGGATATATACGCCCGAGCGTATCGCCATGGGGCGCACCGGTTCTCTTTGTGAAGAAGAAGGATGGCTCGATGAGGTTGTGCATCGATTATCGGCAACTTGAATAAAGCCACGGTAAAGAACAAGTATCCTCTCCCAAGGATTGATGACTTATTTGATCAATTGCAAGGTACCAGATTATATAGCAAGATTGATTTGAGATCCGGGTACCACCAGATTCGAGTCAGAGAGGAAGATGTACAGAAGACAGCGTTTCGGACTCGATATGGACATTATGAGTTCCTAGTGATGCCGTTCGGTGTGACGAATGCTCTAGCGGTCTTTATGAGCTTGATGAACAGAGTGTTTCAGCCGTATCTTGACCAGTTCGTCATCGTGTTCATCGACGACATTCTCATCTATTCCCGGAGTGAGGAAGAGCACGTGAAACACTTGAGGACGGTGCTCCAGATTCTTCGAGATCACCAGTTGTATGCCAAGCTCAGTAAGTGTGAGTTCTGGTTGAGCAGTGTAGTATTTCTGGGGCATGTCATTTCTAGCAGTGGGATATCAGTGGATCCCAGGAAGATCGAAGCTGTGATGGAGTGGGCTGCCCCCACTTCTGTGCCTGAGATTCGGAGCTTCCTTGGTTTGGCCGGATATTATCGACTGCTTCGTCGAGGGCTTTTCGAAGATTGCCAAGCCGTTGACACAGTTGACCCAGAAAGGAGTACCTTTCTTTTGGTCAGAAGCTTGTGAAGAGAGCTTCCAGGAGTTAAAGCATCAGTTTGACGACGGCGCCAGTGTTAGTGATCCCTACGGAGAACTCCAGATTTGTTTTGTATACCGATGCATCACTCCAGGGCCTTGGGTGTGTACTGATGCAAGATAGGCATGTGGTAGCTTATGCATCGAGGCAGCTGAAGCCGCATGAGACGAGATACCCAGTCCATGACTTGGAACTGGCGGCTATCATCTTCGCCCTGAAGATTTGGAGACATTACTTGTATGGTACTTCATTTACCATATACACGGATCACAAGGGCCTCAAGTTTTTATTCACTCAGGCGGAGCTGAACATGAGGCAGAGGAGAGGTGGATGGACTTACTCAAAGACTATGATTGTGAAATTGAGTACCATCCCGGGAAAGCTAATTTGACAGCAGATACTTTGAGCCGGAAAGTAAGGAGTTCTGCTGAGGACGTCATCCATTTGTCAGCCATGATGACCTCCTATTGCCATCTGGGCTATGACTTTGACATTGATGCATCACCTGTATATGTAACGACCTTGTTAGCTGAGCCAGATATCTATGAGAACATCAGGAGAGCTCAGAGGTCAGATGATGAGGTTCAGAGGTGGTTATCTTTAGTACATCTTGGTCAGCCAACGAAATTCAGAGTGGACCGATGACGGATCTTTGAGATTGGGTAACCGTTGGGTGGTTCCGAGTACGCCGGAGTTGCGTAGAGGGATCTTGGAGCGAGCTCATAGTAGCAGACTTAGCATCCACCCAGGCGGGAAGAAGATGTATAAAGATCTACGTGGTCAGTTTTGGTGGAAGAGGATGAAATCTGATGTCGTCGCTTTTGTTAAGAGGTGTTTGATCTGCCAACAGGTTAAGGCAGAGAGACAGAGACCTGGCGGCGAGTTGAGAAGCTTGGAGATACCGAAGTAGAAGTGGGAACACATTTCCATGGACTTCGTGACTCACCTGCCGAGGAGTGCTTCAGGCTTTGATGCTATTTGGGTGATTGTGGATCGATTGACTAAGGTAGCTCATTTAATCCCCTATAGCATGACTTTCACCTTTTTGAGGATGGTGCAGTTGTATATTCGAGATGTGGTGAGATTGCATGGGATCCCCGTTTCCATAGTGTCGGATCGAGATCCGCGATTCACATCTCATTTTTGGGAAGGTCTTCAGTCAGCCTTGGGAACTGAAGTCAGATTGAGCACTGCTTATCATCCTCAGACGGATGGCCAGACCAAGCGTACTATCCAGACGCTCGAGGACATGTTGAGAGCTTGTGTTTTGGAGTTCGATGTTTCTTGGCAAGATTCAGTGCCTTTGGTAGAGTTCTCTTATAATAATAGCTACCAGGCGAGTATTCAGATGGCTTCTTTTGAAGCTCTTTATGGCAGACAGTGTAGATCACCCTTGTGTTGGGATGATTTGGACCGCAAATCGGTCGGAGGACCGGAATTGATTCGGGAGATGGAATAGAAGATAAATATGATAAGGCAGAAAATGAAAGCAGCCCAGGACAGACAGGACAGCTTATGCGAACAAACGGCGGAGACCGTTGGAATTTCAGTTGGGAGATAAGGTCTTTTTGAAGATCTCGCCTTTCAGAGGCGTTGTGCGATTTGGGATGCGCGGGAAACTGTCTCCGAGGTATGTTGGACCGTACGAGATTTTGCAGCGCATTGGCACCTTAGCTTACCGACTAGCTCTGCCGCCTTCTTTATCTGGTATACATGATGTGTTTCATGTATCGATGCTGCGGAAGTATGAGCCGGATCCATCTCATGTGTTACAGCCTTCTGAGGTTCAGTTGGAATCCGATGTGTCTTATGTGGAACTGGCCTGTCAGAATTCTGGATCGAGCAGACCATAGACTTCGGAACAAAGTGATACCTATGATCAAGGTTCAGTGGGATCGCAGGGGTGTCGAGGAGGCTACGTGGGAGACGGAGCGGCATATGGTGCAGCACTACTCGGAACTATTCTCTGGTATGTGATTATGTTTAGTTTCTGTTGGGGGGTAAGTGCATGTGATTTCGAGGACGAAATCTTATAAGTAGGGGAGTATTGTGATATCCCCGAAATGATTAATTGCAATTTGAGCATTAATTGTGTTTATATGATTAATTATGATGGTAATTAATCGATTATGTGCTGGATTTAATTAATGTGTGGAAATGCATGGTCACATGGAAAGGATGACCCGGGAGTGCATTTCAGGGTGCATGTTGTGCGTGTTGGGGAAAATTGCTATTAGCATGATTTATTTGCCATGGTTAGCAATTATTTGGAAAGCATGAGTTAATTGATATTTTGGTGCATTTTGGATTAATGCCTTTTTAATATCTTGTTGGGGTGTTTTATACACCATGGGATTGTGGAATGCCTTTTAATTAAACCCAATCCCCTTTTATACCAAAACCCCCACCTTTACCAAATCACTCTTACTTTACCAAAATCAATTCCACAAACCCTCCCCCTTCATTTTCGAGTTTGAGCTTTGGGGTGAAGAGAAACCTTCCAAAAGTCTTGATTTGTGAAGTTTATTGGGTGATTTGAGGTCCCCAAGAGGTATGGATGCCTCATTGTCATTTTTATTGGGTTTGGTTTAGTTTTGGAAAGGTTTTTAATGATTTTGAAATGGGTTTGTTGTGGGTTGGTGTTGTTTTGGTTAAGGGTTGGATTTATACTTGTTTTGAAGTGTATTTTGGAGGTTTATGTTGTATTTGATGTTGTTGGTTTGATGGTTAAGTGTTGGTATGGAATTGGAAGAAATTTTTGGTGCAAAAATGGTGAAAATCGCGACTCTGTGCGAGGCGATCGATCGCCTGAAAAGAGGCGACCGATCGCCATAGGGCAGTACCATTTTTGCATGAGAGGCGATCGATCGCCTAAAATGAGGCGACCGGTCGCCGAGGGGCAGTAGCCAAATCAAGGGATAGGCGATCGATCGCCATGTTTGGCGCGATCGATCGCCGCGAAGGAAAAATTTGAGGCGACCGATCGCCTGAGGGAAGCGATCGATCGCCGCCTGTGGATTTTTGGGAAATGATTTCTTTTGTCAAATTTTTGGTATTTGGCTATTATTTGGCTTCTAATATGGGGTTGTGTGATTGTGTAGAACCATCCCAGGTAGCAACGCAACCAAGGAACTGAAGCCATATTAAATCCACTTTTGGAAAGGTACGTAGAGGACGTACGGGCACCCAACGGTACATGTATCTAATATACTCATTGTTTATGCATTGTGGATGCGAGTATATATGTGATTATGCATTGTGGATGCAAATACATGTTGAATTATGCATGATGATTGTAGATGCATATGATTATTAGTGCACATCCCATGAGTCGTGGTCATCCCTTGTTGATTTTAATGCTTGCCGCTATTTGTTTTGGTTCCGCTAAATGTGAAGCGAGGGGTGGGAGCGCCGCATGTCACATTTGAGCGTGGTTATCATATAGGGCGAGGAAAGGATATTTGCCGCTCAATGTGAGGCGAGGGGTGGGAGTACCGCTTGTCCATTGAAGCGAGGTTATTCTATGCCGCCTATATGTAAATAAGCGAGGGGCATTAAAATACATTGTGATGGACAGACTAGGGAATGGTGACCGGTATTTGATATTGATGAGATGGTATTGTGTCATGACATGTCTAGACCATTAAAAATAATCTATTGATTATACTCATGAGTTATGGTACAGGGACAACCAAACTGGAAGCGTTTTGAAATGCATGGGAAAACAGGAAGTGTTTTAATTGTGTTTTATGCATTTACGCTTTATATTCATATTGTGTTGAATATGAATGATATTATTGCTCATGTTTGGGGGTTGTCCTTGTAGGTACACTTTTGGCATGATAGAAGGGCTAAGCGGGTTGAGGTGGTGAGCTTGTGGAGAATTCTTTTGAGACAGGAAGGACAGGATTAAATTTTTGTATAGTGTCTACTCTAGGAGTAGTGTAAAACTATAGTTGATAACATTCTTTTGTTGGGGAATGTAATTAATCCATTGATAGTCCTCATTTTGGCATGTAATTCTTAAAGCTCATAGACTCAACACGATTAATTCACTCTGATCATTTATATTAGCTCTATTTATGCCTTTGATCCGCACTTAAGGATTAGGGTCCTTACACATCGTGTCATCGAGATTACCAGTCTCAAAGTGCCACAATCTCTCACCGGAGATTCATTCATCCAAGCATACTACCCCGATGCTCGACGAGGACCAAATAAAAGCTGACATTCGCATACGCACACTGGTATACATGCCTAATTACTAATACAACTTGCATACTCAATGCAATCGACTTGGGTATCACCCGTCATACCCAGAAGTCCCAATCTCAAATGTCAATCCTCGATTATCCTCACTCAACGGAGAATGATGATTGACAAACCAAAAAAAATAAAATAAAGGGTGTGATTCCAACATCAACACCATACAAACCAAAACAACGAATCTTCCAAAGATTCCCAATAGGTAAATGAATACCGCCTTCCTCACAAGGAAACTGTCATGAACCATGACCCTCCAACCTCGAACCACCGTTCAGAAACTGGATATATTTATACCAAAATATATCCCGGAACCAATAAATTACACAACTGGTTTAGAATAGTGCATCAATGCCACTATTACCAAATCAAAACTGGTATACACGACGTGTACACATCCAACGATGCTCTGTACCAATACTATAGTATTCCTCAAACCCTGAACATCTCACCAGAGACGCCTCCTCGAACGTCTTGCCGGTAATATAAAGCCATCACCTAGTCAAACACTAGTAGGGCTTACCCTGGTTGATTCACAATCAACCCCCAACCAATATTAACTGTCTCCATGATAGTACAATCCAAATCTCTCCAAGAGATAAAATCAATATAGTAGTGTCACCCCACTAACTATATCTCACAAACCAATTGTGTTCCCCAATGCATTCCATATGCAAGATGCTCAATTCGAGCCAAAAATGACTTGTCGACACTCACGTTGGTACTTCCAACAGGATTGAGCTGTCCCATTACAAATCCCTTAACATTTGACGTATGAATGTCCCCGTGAGGTATTCCCTGCCTCAAAACCTCATGCGACAGAGTGACTACTAGAGTCCACTATTACCCTCATCGTATCATCATACGATTCACCAAACTCGGTTCCAGCGAGCAGTGTAATGGCTACAACAAGCACACTATATCACTGCAACAATACCTGGCCAGCAATTCGCTGCCCCCATAGGCTTATACCAACCTATCAACGTGTCATACGTTCCATCCCGGTGTACCATACCGTACAAACCATTAGAGTTGTGGGTCATCACCCAATATATCTCTAAAACACCAAAGCATAATGGACATCCCGGTGTCCTTGCTCAACTCTAATGCAATCCTAACCATTATGATTTATCTCCTCACCCTCAGGGTGGGTGTGACCATGTTTACCACACATCTCAACGACCAGCGAGTAGTTTCCTCAATGACTACTCTTACCACCAATCACTTGGCCTTAGCCATTCCAGCGAGTATACACAAAGGTATCACTACTCGACAAATATTTACCTCTATTGCATGATGCGGTACACTCACCGGTACAATGCATCCAATAATCCATCGAGCAAACCTGCTCGGCGTAACTGTCTCGTCAACCGGTGACACAGATATCATCTTGTGCTCACCATCGGCACTCAAATCATATGACTAAATACATACACCCAGACGTATTATTCATCAAAACGACGCTACACGTCCACATAGAACATCCGCTATGTCCTCTGTGACGGTATACGTCAACACCTGACATTCACAATCTCATCGTCAAACACGTGATAGTATATGTCGATACACGACACCATATTCTCATCGTTAAACACATGACGGTATATGACAAACATGGTATCCACAATAATGCTAACCAAACAGCAATATGCTATAACGCATCGCTAATAAAATAGCGTCATAACTGTCTCCGTAGTCCAATAGTGGTACATAATCCACACCCATAGCTCGTGGGCGGTACAGTCCCGTGCTATGTAGATAGCGGCAAAACACATCCCTATGAAATCAGTGGCATGATCCCTCGCCATAGAGTCAGCGGCATAAAACATCGCTATAGAATCAGCGGCATGAACCATCGCCATAGAACTAGCGGAATAAACCATCGCTATGTAGATACCCGGCGGCATGAACCATCGTCAATAGAATAGCGGAATGACCCATCGCTATATGATACCTGGCGGCATGATCCTTCGCCAATAGATGTAGCGGAATGAACCATCGCTATAGAGATACCTGGCGGCATGAGCCATCTCCAATAGATGTAGTGGAATGAGCCATCGCTATTGAGATACCCGGCGGCATGAATCATCGCCAATAGAATAGCGGAATAAACCATCGCCAACAAACTAGCGGAATGATATCCCTCGCTATAATATGACAGCGGTCGTGTTCTTCTCTTCATATGAGCGGCAAATATCCTTCATCGCTACCTCGCTTTGACATACCAGCGGTAAATAATATCCCTCGCTATAATATGACAGCGGTCGTGTTCTTCGCTTCATATTAGCGGCAAATATTCTCTCCTCGCTATGGTATGACAGCGGCACCATTACTCATCGTTTTAATCATGATAGCGGAAATACCCCTCGCGTTAACATGACCAAAGGAAAATAATATCCCTCGCTATAATATGACAGCGGCTGTGTTCTTCGCTTCATATCAGTGACAAATATTCTCTCATCGCTACGATATGACAGCTGCAAGTATTCACATCGCTACGCCATGAAGGCGGCAAGTATTCACATCGCTACGCCATCCATGCAACCACAATGCATACCAGTATACCAATATACATCGCTAAGAGTGTATTTTAATGCACCTCGCTTCAAATGTGACATGCGGAATTCGCCATCGCTTCAACATTTAGCGGCAAAGCATAAAAATCATCACCCCAATATGCAACCGTAATGCATAATCCACGTCTCATATGATCCTGCAACCACCAAGGTTAGCAACAACATATTCCAATTATGAACACATATCATAAACGCACATAAGCAATATAGTTGTGCCACACAACACTAACTACCATCATGCATAAGTATGTGCTTCTCATTCCCATTAACATGTTCCTAGGCCCTCAACAACCCCAAAGAGTAAACCTGGCTCTGATACCACTAATGTAAGGACCCTCGTGCTCTTAACCCATTATTAGTGTATTAATCCATAACATTAGTGCATACAATCATATTATCATGGGGGAAAAACCATATGCAAGCATAACATCATATACTATCCAGAAAATTTCTTGCATTTGATCCACATAATATTCAAATTCCCCAACCAAGATCACTTACATAGCATGCACCCTCATAATACATTAACATGCTCTCAGTTCATTTAGCAATTCCGTATTTAATTGCATGCAAACAATAAATGAAGAGAGAAAAGCCATTGCCCATTTACACATTCCATATACACGTGAAAACGTACTCACATGAGATCACCCAATGCATGAACATGTATCTAATGTATAAGATACTCTACCGAATGCGATTATTGGTACTTCGATCCTAGAAGCACCTCCCATGCACCCGCTCGATCTCAACTCTGGAGCTACGTACTTAATCAACCAGCTCTGGTACTTCAATCCTGGAAGTACCTCGAATCAACAGCCCAAGCTCAACTCCAAAGCTACCACTGCACCTGTATTACCTGCCCCAACAGAGACAGCCACCACACGAGGTGAGCATACCAATACCACCAATCCAATAATCATAATATTACAGTTCATAATTTACAGAATATAAATGCCATGAATTTAAATGATACTCCCTGGATGGTATCATCCTCATCCGGGATCCCCTGTATTGTCTCTGTTCTCAAAATAACCAAACCATTAAATTCTCAAAAGCCGGTTGATCATCTCATTGATCAACTAAAACCATTCCTACTATATCAGTTCCATAATCAATTATGATTAAATCATCAAATATAGTACCACAGATATCACATGTACCTAGCCAATGATTCCATATTTCAATCTCATAGCTCGCTCCACAATTGCGGCATTTTAACCCCACGCACACTCAACAATAGCGGCGTTACAATCGTTGGTCGCTCAACAGCGACAACATAACAATCATTGCTCGCTCAAAAGCGGCACCATATGATTCCCAATGTATGTCCGTTTATCACAGTTACCATATACCATGTATTTCACTATCCAGTTATTGCAAGTACCATATACCATGCACTTCAATACCAATCTATTGCCAATACCATATACCATGCATTTCAATACCCATTTATTGTAAATACCACAAACCATGCATTTCAATACCCATTTATTGCAATTACCATATACCATGCATTTCAATACCCATTTATTGTAAATACCACAAACCATGCATTTCAATACCCATTTATTGTAACAGGCTATGCTCGTACGTTATACGTACTTTATATTCCCGTAATTCGAATCCAATCTTGCCTTGGTCCCGTGACCGATGAATTATGTGCTAAACATGATTCATAATCCACAATTAATTTCAAGCATGCAACCACGTGCCCAAGCACGTTCACAAACCCCAATTATATCATCATCCATGACGATTAACCATATTAAAAGACCCCGGGCGAAGCATGCATCGAAAACTCAACACGAAATTAAACCCCAAAAATAGGCATTGGCGATCGATCGCTTCACCCCAGGCGATCGATCGCCTCGCAAAATGGCATGGGTGATCGATCGCTCCATTTCCAGGCGATCGGTCGCCTCTCAGTGTTTTTGGCTACTGCCTCATGGCGATCGATCGCTTCCTTTGAGGCGGTCGATCGCCTCACTGTTCATCTTCCTGAAAATTTTACCAACGTCGCGGCGATCGATCGCCCCGCCCTAGGGATCGATCGCCTCAACCTGTAACAGCCAAAAATGGCGTTTTCTTGCAAAATCTTCCCCAACAACAATGCTCACACCCCCATACAACATAAATCCTTAACAAGGGGCTATAAATCAACCCCAAAATACAACAACCCAAAAATCTTTAAAAACCAATTTCTTAAACCCAACTCAAAACCTTCCCAAACACCACAATACCATAATCAAAACGAAGACAAATACGAGGGGATGGATAATACTTTATTATCTTCGAGAAATTCGGCTCCCAAGTCGAGCAACCATCGATTTTTTTTCATCAAGGGAGAAAAGAGGGGAAACATGGGTAGGGAAGGAGGCGTAGGATAGGAAAGAGAGAAAAGATTCGTGCAATGTCGGAACACCGAGTCTATTTGGTATATATAGCTCCAAAGCTCCAAAATACAAACTCCTCCACAAATACATAATGACTCATTAAAAATCATCTGTTTTCAATATTTATTTCTCCAACTCAAATTCCAATACTAGCCCCAGTACAAAGTACTTCGGACCCCAGATCCCACCAAAAAATAAATTCCAAGGTTATCACCACGATGAGAATACAATCTCATCCATTGTATTCTACGACTCCAAATACCGGATTTAAAATCCCCGGGAGTCCCAATACCGCAATTAATTCATAATTGCCAAAGTTAAAAATCCATAAAGGATCATTATCACTCCGGGATTACCATCAATAATTCCCGGGCATCACACTATTAACTCAGACAGTAGACATGCACTTCCTGCCATATGTCTAGAACATCCACTATCCAGGAATCACTCTGAGCTCCGAACTTGCTGGATTCTAGATCTCTGCAATTAAAGCGATGATATCATTGGTACCAATCCTACTTGGGTCCAGACATGATTAGTCCTTTCGGGACCCACACTTGGATAACCCTGAACTTCTTGGGTTTGTGTGTGTCCTGAAATGTGTGCAGTAAATGGTGGTGGTGTTATATGGTATTGCATGTGATATTGAGTGTATGCATGTTGTTTTTGTTTTTGATTCCTATTTGGAAGCATACATCTCTTCTGGACAGACATACAATTATAATACCAGTTAGGTTTTGCCTCTCGAGTTACTTGACTAGTAGGCTTATGTTCATTGTTGGACTTCTGTACTGGTCTAGTCTTCTGTACTGGCTTGACGTAACCAATACCTTTATGTGAGGCCTGTTCCTTACTGAGTATTGGCTTGATAGGTTCCATCTCCAACTCACTTTGTTCATATACTGTGTTAGATCTAACAAAGTTCATTGTTTGAGACTTGTTTTTTGCAAGACACATTTGAGATCTTGTGCTAGAGGATTTACTGTCATGGTTGATATAGTATATTCTAGCAAGATCGCCAGCAAGCCTAACCGACTCTAGTATTTCATATTTTCTAGCGGCTGATGTGTTCCATGTGCGAACCAAAATGATAAGTTTATGGTGTGCACATTTAACTTCGTCCTTTTCTTTTTCGGGTAGACTTACTTTTTCCCTTAAGCATTTCAGCTCCCTTGATTGTTCACAATCAAGTTTATTGTCCTGCTGTTTGACTGGGCTAGTATGTTTAGTCTTATAGTTCTCGAAGAACTCATACAACTGTTGATAATAATTTATCATGTCATGTAGTGCATTTGTGAGTTCAATATTAGTAAATTCAGAAAGGTTAGAATCAGTTATCTCACTGTCATCATTTGCCATGAGACAGTGGACTCCTTTATCTTCACTCTCACTTGAGGAGCTTGATGATTCTTCTAATTCTGATTCTGAATCAACCCGCTTACTCTTGATTTCCTCATCAACAAGAACCTTTTGGTTTCTATCTCTCCTGGATGATCTTCTTTTCTCCTTAGACTTTTCGTAGTCCTTCAAAGTCCTCTTTTGATCATCCTTCTTTGGTTTTGTACAGTCGGCGATGAAGTGCCCTGGTTTGTGACAGTTGAAGCAGACACGATCATCTCCTTCTGATATGTCCTTGAAGTTTTGCTTCCTTGGGTAAGACTAATATGTCTTGTGGCTTTTCTTCATAAATTTGCCAAATCTTCTTCCGATATGTCCTTGAAGTGCCCTGGTTTGTGACAGTTGACGCAGACATGATCATCTTCTTCTTATATGTCCTTGAAGTTTTGCTTCCTAGGGACTCTGATGCAGCAAAAGCCTTTGTTGGTTGACTGATACTTGGTTCATCATCAACTCGAATGTCTAATTCAAACTCGTACGCCTTTAAGTCAGCAAAAAGATCGTGCAGATCGATCTTGTTTAAATCTTTGGATTCTCTAATGGCTATGGTCTTCACATCCCACTCTCTTGGAAGACCTCTCATGACTTTTAAGGTAACTTCTCTGTTTGACAGTTCCTTACCCAGGATATTGAGTTCATTGATAATTCCTGTAACTCTTTCATCATATTCATTAAGAGTTTCTCCAGATATCATCTTAATGTTCTCAAACTTTTGTAGAGCAACAATAAACTTATTCTCTTTGGTCTGATCATTTCTTTCACATAGTTGTGCTATCTTTTCCCATATGTCTTTAGTGGTATGACACATTTTGATTTTATTGAACATGTTCTTGTCCAAAATTTTGAATAAGCTGTCCTTGGTCACGTTGTCCAAGTTTGCCTTTTTCTTTTCCTCATTGGTCCAGGATGCTCTATCCTTTTCAATCATCTGAGGTTCACCACTGGAAATAGCCACTGTTGTGTTGACTTTCATGATTGTCATTGGTCTGTTAGTGATGACGCACCACATATCATCATCCTGAGCACTTATATGTGCTTGCATATGAATTTTCCAGTCACCATATTCATCATTTTTTAACATCGTAATCTTGTTGAATGAGGTCATCAGTTCTTAGTATTCTCACAATTGAGAAGACCTTGCTCTGATACACTTGTTAAGATCAGAGTAGTGTTTAGAAGAAGGTTGAATAAACACTAGACTCAATTTCTCGATTCTTCAATATACATCAGGCTGTTAAGTACTGCAGTAAGATCTCAATTGATAGCAAGTCAGTGGACAACTAAAAGTAGTACGGAAGGAGTCTATTGTACTTGTGAGTTAAGAATTGATCGGTAGATACTAAGAAACATAAGGATAAGGTACTGAAAGTAAATGACAAAAAAGTTGTTTCTGGAAGTTCGAAGCACAAACGCTTCTATGTCTCCCATTCTTCCTTTGCAGGAAGGTCATACTAGAAGACTTTTGTTTACACTTTACAGTATACAACCTTTTTAGGCACCCACAAAGATTTGTCTATACTCCTAGCAACACAATAATCACAAAGGTTACAATATGATTTTTCTTTACAACACTCTCACAAAATATAAACCTCTATTTTTCCTTAGTGTGTTCTTGAGCAGTAGACTTGAATGTTTAGATCTTCAAGATCTCAATGACGCTTGAATACTGCTCTGGAAAACTTCAAAATGTTTCAATAAGCATTTTGAATGTTTTGCTTGTTTTTCAAATGGAGTTGATTCAGGATTTCTGAGAGTTGAGAGCTTTCTTCATTCTTCTCTTCGACGTATTTATAGACTTGAAAGTCTAACGGCAACTATTCTTCAAATGGAAAGAACCGCGTAAAATAAGCTTCCTGATTTTCATCCAAATTCTTTGTCTTCTTTCCATATTTGTTAATCAACGGCTAGTTCATTCTGACGAAATTGGTGGCGCTGATATGGTAGTGCAACGCTCTGTTGTACTAGTTGTCAGAGTGAATCTGTACGAGTTTTGTCATGTTGCCTTATATGTATGATGACTTCTCCTTTAACGTTTTAGTTTGCTAGACAAAAGACAACTGGTTTCTTTTTCCATCATCTGCCGATTACTCAATAGTTACTTAGTCTGCTGGACTAAGGTCAACTAATGTCTTCGACTCTCTGCTGGTATCTACTGGAGATTTACACAGTCGACTTAGATACTCTGTTCCAGTAGACCTCTATTCTATGCATCCGGTAGATGATGACTTCTACTTTTTGTTTCTGGTAGATGATATCTTCTACTCTTTGTCCCCGGTAGATGATATCTCTCAGTCTTTGTACCAGGTAGACGATTGTAGAGTCAATCGATGGTCTTTTCATCAGTAGGCTTCTTTGATGCAGTAGACGCTCCAAGCAGTAGATATTTGTTATCACCAAAACTTAGAAATGTAGTACGACATATTAGCTTATATAATACCACAAATTATATAATTTGTTACCACGGATCAGTATATGTTGTACCATATAGTAGATTTGTATGTGAAATAGATAGTTCACGTCTAAGCTGATCTTTGGTACTAAATATACTGATTTGTGGTACCACATATACTGATTTGTGGTACTATATAAACTAATATGTGGTACTAAATAACATATTTTTGATACTAAATAACATAATTGGTGGTACTAAAACTGATTTGTGGTGCTATATAAGCTACTCTGTGGTACTAAATAACTGATTTGTTGTACCAAATATAATGAAAGTCCTTTTTCCTTACGCAACTGGGCGTATACGCCAATAAGTTGGCGTATTTACGCCGCTATAGTAACGTTTTTTTTTTTGGATTTTGGATGGATATTTTTTTATGTTATATAGTACCACAATTTAGCTTATATAGTACCATAAATTAGTATATATAGTACCACAAATTAGCTTATGTAAATATCATAATTTAGCTTATGTAGTAACACAAATTAGTATATATAATACCACAAATTAGCTTATGTAGTACCAGAAATTAGTATATATAGTACTACAAATTAGATTATATAGTACCACAAATCAAATTATAGATATCATCAACATATACTAAATGTATGATAGTGGTACTAAATAAGCTAAGATATGAAGTATGTATTTCACATATTATATACAAATCTATGACATGTTATATACAAATCTATTTCTAAACATATGGCGTTATATACATTATTAATGTATACTAAATGTCTGATACAGTAGTATTAAGTAAGCTAATATGTGAACTATCTATTTCACATGTTATATACAAATCTATGAGCTAATTTATGGGACTAAATAATTTAATTTGTGGTATTATATAACATAATTTGTGATACTATATATACTAAGTTGTGGTACTATATAAATTAATTTGTGGTACTATATAACATAATTTGATATGGTTACAAATCAATTTGTACCGTATAAGCTAATTGTGGCACTAAACAACATATATATAACATGCAAAATAGACAGTCAACATCTAAGCTTACTTAGTACCACATTATCATACATTTATGATAATGATATATATCTTGGTATATTTGCAAATAGATTTATATATAACATGTCATAAATTTGTATAAAACATTAGATATAGATAGTTCATATATAAGCTAATCTTTAGTACCAAATATACTGATTTGTGGTTCCAAATATGCTGATTTATGGTATTATATAAACTAATATGTGATACTAAATATACTAATTTTTCGTACTAAATAACTTATTTTTGGTACTAAATAACATAATTTGTGGTACTATATAAACTACACTTTGGTACTAAATATACTGTTTTGTGCTACCAAATATACTGATTTGTGGTACTATATAAGCTAATATGTAGTACTAAATAATATATTTTTAGTACTAAATAACATAATTTGTGGTACTACATAAGTTACTCTATGGTACTTAACATACTGATTTGTGGTATCAAACATACTGATTTGTTGTACTATATAAGCTAATATATGGTAGTAAATAACAATTTTTAGTACTAAGTAACATAATTTGTGGTATTATATAAGTTACTCTGTGGTACTAAATTTACTAATATTTGGTACCAAATATACTGAATTGTGGTAATATATAAGCTATGTGGTACAATTAAAGGTAGGTTAAAGTTTCATTGTGTAGTTGGCGTAATTACGCCGCTACAGTAACTACTATTGTGGTACTAAATATACTGATTTGTGGTACCATATATACTGATTTCTGGTACCAAATATACTGATTTGTGGTACTATATAAGCTAATATGTGGTATTAAATAACATATTTTGGTGCTAAATAACAATTTGTTGTTCTGTATAATGTACTCTATGGTACTAAATATACTGATTGGTGGTACTATATAAACTTCTATGTGGTACTAAATATATTGATTTGTGGTATTATATAACATAATTTGTGGTGAATAAGCTAATTTATGGTACTATATATACTAATTTGTGGTATTATATTAGTAATTTGTGGTATTATATAACATAATTCATGGTACATAACATAATTTGTGGTATTATATATACTAATTATGGTATTATATAAACTAATTTGTGGTACTATATAATCACATAAGCTAATTTATATCATATGTATTAACCACACCATGAAAATTTGAAAACCGGTCTACTATTTTTTACCGAAGGTAGTCATTTTCTATACTATAAAACACATAATTGTACAAAATCTTTTACCAAAAGATATAACATAACAATTACAATGCATTATACCATTCAATGGAGGCAAACACTTGAACTTGCCTCATTAGGTCACAATAGAGAATTTACAACACAACTTCTTTATAGAGTCGTGTATATGTATTGGATCCCCTTTATACATCTTGATCTCTTTTAAATTCGAAAACCATTAGTTAGACATTTTCATCCTCAGCCATTATTTCTCCAAACACTTGAACTTGCCTCATTAATCCGTCTATAGCCAAAATTTGATGAAATCAAAGCATTCTCACGCAATATTATATTAATGTCTTCCATCTCTCGGCTACAGTTATTACAACTTCAGTGTAATTGAAAATGGCATAGGAATGATACTCTATCATAAAATGTAAGACCCCAAATCACCATCACATACAAACCGTGGATTTTAAAAAAATTGGACGTAGTCTCCCCATAATTTGGACTAACCAATTTATAAAACATAATAATCTCAATAAAACAACCCCAAACCAAAATATCTGATATAAAAAGGACCCATAATAAAATCCACCAACATACACATTTGACTAGAATTGAACTAAACAATATCAAAATCCTACATAATGATGGTAATATATCTAAACCATTACGCTACATCCGTATAGCTCAATTTGATCATGCCACTCTCTTAGACGCATCAACACTATCTTCTCAAGCTTCCTAAAAGTCAAACATGTATATGTTTTCACAGAAACATCCCCACACATGATGAGCACAACAATACACAAATATATCCAATACAAAATGCATAACTAATAAAACAACAGTTATGATATAATAAAGAGATAATCCATGTGTATGTCAACAAATACCATGTTTTACTGTTTCTATTATCACATAGCGTAATCAACCCACACTGGCTCTTTACCGGTGCCACAACGCTCGCTCTCTAGCGGCAACCATAACCTCGCATCTCATCAACGGCGATCCCACAACACATCATACAGTATCACATTGCTCGCTATCTAGCGACAACCCTGTATGTCACATGATTGCCAGCAATGAACCTATAACAATAATATGGATTTCATGACACAACAATATAAACATATGCACATTCATATCGTCACACAATAGTATTGATTCAGTCATATATATATATATATATATATATATATATATATATATATATATATATATATATATATATATGTCGCTTATCTCAATGATCACATCATTTAATCTAGCAACATTACATACATCATAGTTCTCATATTAGTAATGACAATGACATAAAACGGTACAAAATCCCATCGTTAATATCAGTACTTTTACTCATCGCTAAATAACGTTACATAAACTCATTGTTAATAGCGGTTTTACTCATCGCTAAATAACGATACATAAACTCATCGTTAATTGCGGTATCTTTACTCATGCTAAATAACGGTACAAAACTCACCGTTAAGAGCGGTACCTTTACTTATCGCTAAATAACGGTACATAAACTCATCGTTAATAGCCGCACCTTTACTCATCGTTAAATAACAGTACATAAACTCATTATTAATAGCGGTACATTTACTCATCGCTAAATAACGATACATAATCTCATACACCTTAATCGTTATATTCTCATCACATCGTCCATACCATTTATCTAGCATTAACTCTAACAATATTCATGTGTCATCGAATGATGCATATATCATAACGTCTTCAATGCATAATCCATAAGGATAAGCAAAATATAACCTTACTGCTCATACGTATTTACGTACCTTATTGACCAAGATATTGATAAGTTACATTCCTCTGTGTCCTAAGACTCGAGCATGCTCTACATATTCAATTAATCAATATCAACATTTATGTGCATAAAGCCTCACACGCCAACACATGCTCAAGATCATGAAATAACATCAATTCATGATAATATACTACCTAAAGTCTTTGGATAATAGATTCGTTGACATCGCAACACAAAAATAAATTTTTTATATATATCTACCGATGGTTCGATGTTACCTATCGATCGCTTGATAGCCCGTCAAATTTTCTCCTCTTGCTTCACACTCTACCGATCAATCGGTGTTCATCGACTGATCGATCGGAAGGCGAAAATCATTGAAAAAAACTGAATTTTATGCGCCAATCTTTAACCAAAACCTTATCAAACTACACCAAACTTGAATTAAACCACAAGTAAACATCCTTGAACACTCTACAAGGATCTAAACACATTAATCACTCAAAATAGCTAGCATCAATGATTTTCCCTCAAGTCTAACTGAAAGTTCAAACCACAATCAAATACAAACCCCAAGAACAAAGGATTTAAGTTAAATAAAAGCTTACCATTGCCAACTTTAGCAAAATCTTGGCAAAACTTGGAGTTATGAACATTTTCCTCCACTGGGGCAGATGGAAGGCGTGAAGGTGGATGTGGGGAAATGAATTGGTGAAGAATGGCTTATGGTGAGCCTTCACCAAGCCTATAAGGGCTAACATTTCAAAAAGTGCACATTTGTTCTTTACTAAAGATTGGTTGCAAATTTCCTCCACACAAATATACTATATTTTTAACCACTCGATTTATTCCTTTTCTTAGTCTCAAATTCATTTTACCATAACTAATTCAAGTATTTACATAACATTAAAATCGAGCATCGCATAAATTTCTTCCAGCAATCTTGCCTTTTTGCCATCAGCTATGGTAGACAAGATATGCACATTTACAATTTCATGAGCAGATAATTGCTGGACACCAATTTTATAAAGCATCCTTGTAACATACTCAAGTATAATTGATTCTCAAGTATAGTTGATTCAGAACGTGAGCTCTCAACAGATGAATAAAACAAATAAAAGTGGTAGCAGCCTTTCCTATACAATTCCACAAATACTTGTAATGCACTCAAAATCGCAACTTGTATCAAAGCAATGCAGAGAGTTCAAACCAGAGGGAAAGATCACACCCAAAGCATCAAGATTGAGTAACAAAGTCAATTTAAGCCCAAACAAGACAAAGACAAAAAATAGACTGAAGCATAAGACAAAAGTGAGCACCCTAGCTATGTAGGAGTGCCTCAAATGATGCCAGACCAATAAACAAATCCTACAGGTGAAATAAAACACATAATATGGCCTCAATCGTGCAACAAAATGAAAGAAATACCAAGGTCCTAGCACATCGAACCAGAAGAGACGATATGCAGTAGAATCGTGAAATTTTCTGTCCGAAATTTCAGAAGTTCCACGCCCAATCGAGCAACAGTGAACGAAAAATTGAAGGGTGGAAATCAGAACCTCTAATTGGGTGGCTTGAGCGCGTGCTGAAGTTTAAAGATGAAAATGTGTGATGAAAAACAAGGGTTCGATGGTGGAAATTAACATAGAAAACAATGTGAATATTTTTTTGAGGTAGGGAGTTAAACAAAGGATTTGTCTGACTAGGTACTGAGCATAAATCAAACATTGCTTTTGGGGATTTATGCCCAATTTGCGAAATAATTTTAGGGTAAAAGGGATAAAGCCCAACTCCAGTGTTAAAGTAAATATGCACGAACCTCCCATATGTTAATAAAATAGGCATAAAACCCTCATATTTTCTTAAACTCGGTATAAAATCCTCATGTGTTATAGTAAATATGCACGAACTCCAATGTGTTAACAAGATAGGTAAAAAAATTATTATATTTTTTTAAACTTGGTATGAAACCCCATTGTAAGACAAAAACACCCTATCTTTTTATTTAGGTTTTCTTACGAGTTTCAAGAAAGGAAGGAACTTTTTTTTATAACACAATGGTAATCGTCCTTAAAATCCTCCCAAAAAATTGTAATTATAAACTAAACTAAAATCACAGCAGCTGAGTTTTGCGGGAGTATTTTAACGTCTACGGCGGCGTTTGGGGTATAATGGCGGGGAAGAAGGGAAACAAGGGAGGAGCCGGAGGAGAAGATGCAGAGGAGGAACTGACGCGTGTCCCCTTGCAGGCAATTTTATTGGCCGATAGCTTTGCGACACTCTTTCGACCCATCACTCTCGAGCGCCCTAAAGTATGTGTTTTGCTGCAATAACAATTTATTTGCTTACTTTGGTTTGTTTTAATAAAAGATTAGCGAATGAAATCTTTAATGGTGTGCTGTACTCCATTGCGTAATTAATTGGAGAACTGATTACTATATGCAAATAAATGCTGTATATTGCATTTTTCGTGATAGGGCAAATTCATCGGTGATATCTTAATTTATTTTCACATTATATTATGCGAGTGGTGTGGTGTGATTGTTAGCTGGAAGTTTAATTGAGTTGTCTTTGCGTGGTGTGATTGTTAGCTGGAAGTTTAATTGAGTTGTCTTTGCGTGAGTTGATACTCTTGTTATTTGAAGGTATTGCTACCGGTCGTCAATGCTCCCATGATTGACTATACGTTGGCATGGCTTGAATCTGCTGGAGTTGAAGAAGTTTTTGTGTTCTGCTGTGCACATTCCAACCAAGTGATCGAGTATTTGGAAAACTCTAAGTGGTTTGGCCAACCAACCTTTTCAGTCACCACGATAGAGTCTCACAATTCCATCAGTGCTGGAGATGCTTTAAGATTGATATACGAAAGGCATGTGGTATGTTGCCATTATTGCTTCTAGCTTTTGTTTTTTGGTTCATGGAAATATTTTGATTAGCATCAGAATTATTTTTTAGCCTAATGTATATTTCCTTTTTATAGTTATTCCTATTATAGAAAATAGTCATCGCATATTTTCCCAATTAAAAAGAATGTCTTGCAAAAAATTTTGCAAGTCTTTCCATGAAGCCTTGATTGGTTCGTGTAAATGTAAAGACTAAAGGTTACTTGAAAATGGTTGTTAAAGGCAGAAAAATATCTTGGCATCTGAATGAACCTCGATTCATTCAACTTAGGTTGGTAGATGAAGGGTATATAGGTGACTCATATCTGAGATGTGGACATCGACTCAGAGTTTGTCAATTATCCTAGCGACTTTAGAAGTTCGTGAGTGATACTCAGAATAGTTTCATTCCTTTCGATAAAATGCCCATCACGCCTCTGCTCTGACAGTCCCTTCATGCACTGATTCCCGCAAAGCACTCGGTGGTGGAGAGTAGCAAGTGGTGCCACTCACAGTGGTTGCTTCAGAGTGAGTGGTGGAACCTCTGGGTGAATAGTCCCTGCGACAAGGCCTCACTCATCAGGTAAGGACAGAAGAGGGGATCAGACTGCAGTAATGATATGTGAAATTAGCAGAATGTAGAGTTTTGGACAGTGTAATATCATGTTGAATGTTGCCTAATGTTGGGATGTGTTTAAGATAAAAGTGCTGCTGAAGCAGGCAAGGATACTACTGGAAATGCATATTATTTTAATTAATCCTAGCGACAACGAGCATATTGAGCATGGGTTGTCAACATAGTCAATTTTGGTCATACTTGAACCATTTCAGTGAGGAAATGTGTCATAGAAACAATTATATGGTGTCTTTTCTCCACTTGGTTTGTTTCTCTGATGACTGAGAAACAACTTGCACCTATAACTGTTCTTCTTTGAAGTACAGCAATAACTATTCTGCTGGCAATATGAAGAACAATAACCCTTGTTCCTTTGCCTCACTTTTCTGAGTTCAGTGCAGATCAGAGAGGCTTATAATTTGATTTCTAAGCATTTGATTGCCTTAGTATTTAGGTGAGTAAGTATCCACTGCTAAATATTGTGTCAATCCTATGAAAAAATGAACAAAATAAGAAACTCTTTCCTTCTCTTTAGTCTTTACAGGTTTAGCACAGATAAGCATTTGATCATGAGTTTCTTTAAGAGGTGCAGTATTGGATCTATAAAACATACTATTTTCCTTCTATGAGCTTATAGCTAGATTACTGATTGTATTTTTTTCTCGTTGAAGATACAAGGAGATTTCATCCTTGTGACTGGAGATACAGTGAGCAACATGTCACTTACCCAGGCACTTAAAGAACACAAGGAAAGAAGAAGAAAGGATAGCAATGCAGTAATGACAATGGTGATAAAACAGTCAAAGCCTTCTGCAGTAACTCGTCAATCTCGTGTTGGAACCGAGGAGCTGTTTCTGGCAATTGATCCCAATACAAAGCAGCTCCTGCATTATGAGGATAAGTCTGATAATATGAAAGGGACAGTCAATCTTGACAAGGGATTGCTGATTGATAATTCCTCTATATCTCTCCACAATGACAAACAGGTTCCAGATCCTTTAATTTATTTTAAGCTTATGATTTATGGCTTCCTGCAGTTCAACCCATGATCATTTAACCCCCCTCTAACCCTCACCCTCGCCCCAGCCCCATCATAAATTGCATATCCATATATCTAAAGGAATGAGGTTTTATGTCCAATAACTTTTAAGAAAAAAGTTATTAGCTCTGCAATAGTCAAGTTTTGACTCTCGATCTCTTGCTATAAAAACTAGTGAGGAAGGGTAAGTTTAAGCATGATTTCCGCTCTGTGTTTTTGTCTATCCTTATTTCGACTCTCTTTCCCTTACCCAATAATGCAATGCTTCTAATTTATTATTTACAATGCAGTTGTAGTTTAAGTCATCATGAGGGTGCTTATACCACAAAATATTTAATAAAACAAGTTTGTCGAATTACCCTAAACATTTACGTCCCTAAACATTTACGTCGCTAATAGATAATGAATTTACACGAGCATTGTGGACTTAATCACGATCATGTATACATTTTTATGTATCTGGCACTTGGTATTCAGAGTTTTCACCTCACTTCCATTATTACATGATCACCTCCTTTTACATATGATATTGATATTAATCAAAGGGGAGAAATATGTAAGCAGTAATAAATGAAACAGTTGTCTGCATGAGCCTTTTTTATGTGAGATGGTTCTTGTTGGCACTTAGCTTGACTTGGATGTCAATGCCATGTTTTGTGCATTGGATCAACATATTTTTCTTAGCTTTAGAGCTAAGGCCCATTGCGAGCTCACGAATTAGGTCTTTGTTACATATTGAACTTCATGATGTATGCTTAGTTGACTCTTGTTGCTTGAGAATTCTCTTCTAAAATTTGATCCCTCATTTTTTTCCCAGTGTGTTTTCTAGAAAAAACTCTTCTTGTGAGGACTTCTCTCAGATGCTGAGAAGAATTTCTGATTTGATTTAGGTTGTTGATATTACACTCTTGGAAATGATCTTTGCAGGATTGCTATATTGACATATGTTCTCCAGAAGTGCTGAGTCTTTTCACGGACAATTTTGATTATCAACATTTACGTCGTCACTTTGTCAAGGGGTTACTTGTTGATGATGTATGTATGCTTAAGGACAACTTTTATAGGTTCTCTGAATAAACTTGTTTTATTATGCACTCAACTTTGGATCAAGCTAGTCCAGAACACTAAAATGCAATGATTTATCTTCTTCCAAAATATGATGATAATTTAGTAAGTTAGTTCATTCTCCAGCATGTATACTCACATGAATGGGTCCATAACAAAAAAGAGTTAGTCTGAGACTTCAGAAATGTTTTGATGCCACTCTGTTGCCTGGTGTTTCGATGATCTTGAACTATATTGCAATTTATTTTACCATGCACATAAACTATTCTACAGATTTTTAGCATGTTTTTTCTCCTTCGGTCATTTATCTGCGTGTCTAAATCCTATTTTTTCAGATAATGGGTTACAAAATTTTTACCCATGAAATTCATGCAAGTTATGCGACTAGGGTTGATAATTATCGGAGCTATGACACCATTAGTAAAGATATAATCCAGAGATGGACTTATCCGTTTGTGCCAGATGTCCAGTTTTCTGGAAATTGTGTGACCAGGCTTGAAAGGCAGGGAATATATAGAGCATCAGGTGAAAAAAACTCAATTCCATCAAATTTATATATTTTTGGACTATATGACAGATCTATAGGATTTGTACCTGTTTTTGGAGTAAAGTGGGGTGGAGGCAATCACAATAATAAGTTAGTTTTGTCTGAAAATAAATGCTGCCAAAACCTTTTAAAGGTGTTACCCAATATTTTATTCGTATTCAAATTTGTCAACTTTACTTTAAATATGTCAGAAGCTGCAGTAAAATTGTGAGTTGGAGGATTCATGAATAGGTAGTAGCTTCAAAACTTTCAGCAGCTCGTTCACAATGCCAGTCTTGGGTGTTGACATAATTTTAACTAGTTTGGACCTATTTATATATTTTTAAAACAGGAAACTAAATCAATATTTGATTTTCTAAATTTATAATCGCATTCTGGAATTTGGCCCATCATTAGAGCCCCTGGTAGAAAATGACTTGGAATGATTTTTTTTTTTTTTTGCGATCAATGAGGGACGTGCATGCTCATTTCTTAGGTTACTTATTTTTTCCGATAATACTTGCTTTTACACGCATATTCTCTTTATATCCTTTTGTGATGCTAAAAAATGCAAATGCTCTCTCTGGAATTTTGTCGATCACCTGATGATGTAATAGAAAATATTTTGATTTGTCTTTTCGTGATCAGTGAGGAATATTTAATATTTTTCTCTTTGGTGGTGTTGGCTTAATTACACATGATCTCCATTTTATTTTAAGTGCTATCTTAATCGGATCAATTCCTTTATACCTTCTTGACAGTATGTTGAATATAATTCACAGATGTTGGATTATCTCATTCTGCACATATTGGCCCTTTTGCTGTGATTGGAAGTGGCACTGCAATTGGAGACTACACTTACATATCAAATTCTGTGATTGGAAAAGGTTGTCTAATTGGATCAAATGTTTCAATTGATGGTTGTTATATTTGGGATAAAGTTACAATTGAAGATGGCTGTAAACTAAAACATGCAATAGTGTGTGATGGTGTGATCATGAGATCTCGGGCAGTTTTGGAACCTGGTGTTGTTTTGTCTTTCAAGGTATTCCTTGTCTAAGTTGCTAAAGAGCTGCAACTTTCTTTTGGCTTCGTCGATTCATTTCAAAAATCTTGCTTATTCACTAGAGATAATATTAGTTTTCTTTTTCACCTGCTTGGGATTTTAGTGTACAGTTATCTCTGATGTTTGAGTTTTATTCCTACGCAAACTTGCTGCGAATCCAGTATGAAATAATTCTCAGTTTAACAAATTTGGTGTGCATCTAGAATGAACAAATTTATCCTCTTACTTCCCTATGGTAATCAATCATTTCACTTTCGCTGGAATTTTCACTCCTGCGTGCAATTGTACAATAACAGTGATCAAAATTTAATGAAAATGTAATCACAGGTATTGGTTTTTTCTCTTAGCTTGAATTTTGTAACATTTCATGCTTTCAACTTGTGCAGGTCATAATTGGAGAACAATTTGTTGTTCCTGCTTATTCAAAAGTGTCTTTACTTCAACAACCCGTCAAACAAGATAGTGATGAAGAGCTGGAGTATGCTGATAATAGCAGTGTGAACATTGACATATCATGTAATTTATCATCCTCTTAACTATTGTATGCTTTGCCATTGTTATGAAATTATTATATTGAATCTCATTGATCATTTGGATGAAACCTGGCATTAAATGTGCTTTTTGTTTCTCCTCTACCTCATTTTTGAATCGAGGTTTTTGAAATGTATTTGCGATGAAACTATCAAATCTTCCTCTTTTGTGTAGTTTAAGGAAAAAATGATTAGTTATGAGTAGCTTGTTCTTGTTGATAATTCTCTGTTCATGCTACGGGATTTAGCTTTCAGCTGTATATCATAAGCAATATGTCCATTTGATTTTTGTAAGGCCACAGAATTTTTAAATCAAGCCAATCATTTCTGTTGACAACTGCTGCAGAGATCTTATTAACATTTATACTGTTGTATTCTTTTCTCGTAACATGATACAATGAAGTTAGGATGAATAATCCCTCGCAAGCCCCTTATAAGTTTTACTTGCTTCTCTTCAGCGTAACATGTTTGATAGATATTAAGGGAAGCTAATTGCGTGAGACAAAGTGTGTTCATGCACATACCCAACCATTTTGCAGGCCCTCCTAACTGTAATTTAAGTAACAAGGCTGCACAGTATTCTTATTGATGTATTAACAGAACTATACATTCGTGGATAGTTTTTCTAAATGGACACTTATTATTTATTCTTTGATATTCAGCAAAATTGAATACACCTGAACAGTTGGAAGAAGAATTGTCGGAGAAGTTATCTGATCCACAAACAAAGGCCACATCTGAGGTCATTTTTCCCCTGACCAGTTTTCTTCTTAACTTACCAGTTGAACAAGCATCAGTAGCTACCGGCCTTGAGTCTTTCTTGTCTTCTACAAATAGAAACTGAACTTTTAATTATTTCCCGATTCCTTTGTGAATATTATATCTGGATGTTTGCTTGTGGGCTGTGGCTTACTTAAATGAAGCTGAAAGCCGCATTGACTGATGAAATCTAGACCAAAACTAATGTTCAATTTAAGGCACCTTAATATCCATCCATTTTAGTTACCTGTCTACCCCCCTTAAGTTATTGAATAGTGTTATCTTATTAAGTCCTAGACAGAGTAGCCTTCTTGGCCTCCTAATATGTAACATCTGGTGCTTTTGAACAGTATGCCTTTTTAATGTTCCACCACCTCTTGGATTTATCTGGTTATTTGGTGCTTTTTAAATAGTAAGGAAGGCTGTTTCAATGTAATTTTTTCATATCAAATATGAGAATTAAAAATATGGAAATTCAGCCGAAGAAAAAGTGCAAGATGGTTCTGCACGGAAGTGTCGACAAAAAAGTTACAACAGATCCCACGTTTAAGATTTCTAAATCAGCAACCTCACTTTGTTCGAGAAAATGTATCTGTAAATTTAGAATATAACAAAAGTTCATACTAATATCATCTGGGATGTGGTCTACAATGTTCAAAAATGGGAACTAAATATTATTTTTCTCAGCAAAAGCCAGGTATGCTAGGTTGATCTTATGAAAGACTCTGCTATTTTATTTCTTCTCATTTTGGATTTTATCTTTGGGAAACTGGTGGTACTCTATCCATATGTGAGTATTTGGGACACCTTCCTTTCAAGTGAATAACTTCTTCGGATGAGTAGTAAAATTATTTTAATCAGCTATTTTTTATCATAATTTTCCGCAACCTCGAGGTTCTCCTTTTCATAATTTTATTTCCACCAATTATGCCTTCCAACAGTTTTGGAATCATATTGAAAATGTCCTTTCCTATTCAAGAAAGGAAGACAATTATTTAATTGATGTGTTTGTAACATGCGGTAGAAGGAATCTGGTTAATTTTAATTGATAATTGATTTACCAGGTTGGTAATGGTGGGGTTGGTTTCATTTGGTCGGTTAGCGAGGGAGGGCATGAAGAAGAATGGAGGCATTCAGTTGCCCCAATACCTGCAGATATACTAGTTGAGATGATCAAAAGTGCTACTGACGAACTGGAGGTATCCAATCAAGATGGCGGTGTTCTTCCACCTTCAGGAGAGCTGGAGCCTGATTCGATTGGCAGTGACTTTGATGGAGATGTCAGAGATGATTCTGCCCATTTTGAGAAAGAGGTACGTGCTGATGCTGTTTTTAAGGCGTGGACTCGTTTGAATCTTTTGTCATTTTTGTTGCAGGTTGAAGCAACATTTTTAAGGGCAGTACATGAAAATGTAAAAGAAGATCATGTAATTTTAGAAGTTAACTCTTTGCGGTATGATGCGGATGTTACAGTCCCCCCTTTTGTTTTCTCAACATATTATTTGTGTGAGCTTTCTTTAGAATTACCATCCTAGGCTCATATATGATGTATGTAAAAAAAAAAGATTCATGGTCATGACGACTGGAAAACTGGCAGGAAAAAGATTGCTAGTTACGGGATCATTGCAAATGCTAAACCTTCATATTCCGCTGATCAGGGCGTGGATCTCAATTTCTTCATTTGTTTCCCTCGGTTGACATGGATTTTCTCTCCATGTAGATTGGTCTTTTGTTCCAATTTTATGAGAGCAAATTCTTTTTCATGGACCACCATAGCCCCTTTTGGTTTTTTTCAGTCAAATGTCCAAATCATTCCTTTTGGGATTCCAGATGGTATCCTCACATCTTCTGACTATTCTCTTGTTTTAGAAGCTCAATGATACTACCTTATGTTCCTTACAGGTTTTGCGATCTTTGATGTGTGCTGATATAGGCTCTTATGTTCTCCCTGATTTGAATTTGTGATGTATCACTTTTATGACTCAGGTTGTCATGCAATCTGACTTCAAGTGATTGTGCTGGGGCATTATTCTATGGGATGATGAAACTAGCTTTGGATACTCCATACAGTTCACTTGGTGAGTTTCTTTTCTCATTGAATTCATTTTTCCCCGTCCTTCAAAATATGTTAGCCATGTGGTTCTTTTTGCTTTGCTTGTGATTTGGTTTCACTGAAATAATTCAAGTGTGAACCTTTATTCAACACACAATGCATGCTTTTGAAATTGCCGTGAAACAAATGATCCTTTTTTTGCCCACTCAACAATTTCAAAGAACTCAACGTCCCCAGCTTGAAGGTCGAATTCTTATAGACAAAAGCTTTCATCCTAATACCAAAAACAGAAGATGTTGAACTTTTAAACGTCCAGTCTTTGATAGATGTCTATCTGAGGATGAAGTACTCTGTGAATATGGGGAAACTGTCCCCCAATTACCCTTTACTATCAAGTATCTACCACACAATGGATTGGAGCTTGTGACGAAAAGAACCATAATAATACTTATTGTGAATAAGCCCTCCCTCCTTCTCTTATACCAATTCTTTCTTTTTGATTTTCTACATGATGACGCTGCTCTAAGGAATATCTACATGTGCGATGGGCTGATTTGACTAATTGTACACAAGTTTGTGAGAATAACTGCATGGATGAAAGAATTCACTGGAAATCACTTCATAAAAGTCTTATTTTGCTTTTAAAAGATGAGTTGCAGTTTTCCTGCTCGATATTACATGTATAATATTGTGTTATGTTTAATGTTATATACATTCGACTTTTTGAATGTAATGGAATCTAATTTTGTTGCAGGCGAACTTGTTAAAAATGTTGCTAGTGTGATTACAAAATGGAAAAGGCTTTTGAAGTATTACCTACCTAGCATAGATGAAGAGGTTGGTTTACGGACATCTTGAAATTTTGCTTACAAGTCAAATGTGTTTGTTACTTGCCAGTCAAATCCAATTTTGGCAAAATGATTTTGCTTTGAAAACGAGATGGCTCACCATTTGAATCAATCTTCACGACATTGCAGGAAGCACTAATTCATTAGTCAGTGTTTCAGAAAATTTGATTGTTCTTGCTGTTATTATGCATAACAACTCCATATACCTTTTCAATGTATTTAAATTTGTATTGAATTATTCCTTATTTGGTGTTACAGTTCTTTTGTCTCAAATGTTTATAGATTGAGGTGATTCTGAAATTTGAAGAAATGTGTTTGGAGTCCACGAAGGAGTACTCTCCACTTTTTGAGCAGGTAACTTAATTCTATCAAAGTCTCTGCTTTTCGTAAGTTGGTATCATCAGGGGGTATCATCAGGGCTTGTCAAATAAGTGTGCTGCTTATGTTGGAAATGCTACTTCTTCATTTTCTTATTGTCGCACAATGCTTCTCACTTATCGTTTCTAATGATACGTGTAATCGGAAATACCTCAGTAGAGGTTTGTCCAATTGGAAAAAATACATAACAGGAGATAGATTTTCTTTTCTTTCGAAATTCATGTTTTAAGGTGTGTGTAAGTACGTATGTATAATCTTCCTGATTTTCTCGATAAGCCCATGTGCGCTGGCTGACTATTTAAACGAAACTTGATAGATCTTGCCTATTTTATACGACAAAGATATATTGCAAGAAGAGGCTATACTTAATTGGGCAGCTGAAAAGGAAGAGGCAGACGAGTCGGATAAAGTTTTCCTGAAGCAGGCTGAAAAATTCATCCGGGTAGGCAGCAATTAGTTTTTTTTTTTTTTTTCATTTCGATAAACGTGGAAACATTGTTTACTGTGCCATTTTTCATGGTTGATTTGTGAAAATGTGGGGAGATGGATATTTTGATTTTGTGTATTTATGTTATGTTATACGCGATATTCTATGCAGTGGTTGAATGAAGCATCTGAAGAAGAGGAGTAAAGGAAGATTTATTACAATGACGACTTGTTTTGTTAGCCGCATCGCACAGTTGCTTGCAATGATACTGACTTAAATTTTTTGAATTCGGTGCCTATTCATCTGCTTCTCATACCGATGATTAGGAATCAAGTTAAACATTTGAACATGCATCATCCTCATGTATTTTTTGGCTTTAGTGTAGTTTAGTTGCGTCACTGGTATACTGGCGCTTACTACTTTTGTTGTATGTACACTTTGCAAGATGGAAACCTTTGATTCTAATGTTTAGTAAAGAATTTGTCTTCAATTATTAGATTGACATCATAACTCATAAGTGCCTATGGAATTTGTGTTTTCAATTTGCTTGGTTATGTATTTACCATTTTAGCAATCAAAGAACCCAAAAACACACCCTAGTGAAAATATTCCATAAATCAAATTTATGCACACATTTAGACACGACACATTTGAGGCCAACCATAGGTTATGGCTTGAGTGTACTCGCTAAGCAACAAGAATTTCACATTCCAAACATTTTATAGTACATGTATCCTAAAATGGTTTTGTATTTTATTTTCATTAGACGATAAAATATGTAATATAATATTGGGAAAATTAAACAAAACATCATATAGTTTGGTTCAAATTTTATTTTGCAACCGTTTGAAAAATTACAGTTTTCATCCTCTACTTTCATGAATTGTAACACTTTGCATCCTATTGACTCGATTTTGTATTTATCGAAGATTTATCACGCATCCGATCATCTAACACACTCAAACTTATATCCATTTAAGTTAGTTATTCCAATTATTTTAAAAAACAAAAATAATATTTTTAGTATCGAAATTCTCTAGTTAACGATTACGAAAAATGAAATTTTGACATTTTCGGTAAAAACCCAAAATCAAGGCATAATGATGCAAAATGTTACATATATAATTCTTTTGCTTAGTATGGTTTTGTTTTTTCCAATTATCTAAAATAAAGGTGGAGTTTATTTCATTTTTATATATTCCATTATTCATTTTTACTTACATATATTCCGAATTTGTGATTTATCTGATAGTTAAAATATGGATAAAACGTCATTTTGGCACCGGGTTTACCCCTTCAACCCAGCGCCATCCCTAGTGTCAGGATGGAGCTGGGTACAGTGCTGGGCCAGATATGGCGCGGCATTGTAGCTGCGCCATTTCTGGAGCAGCAAGTCACTTTATTTTTTTATTTTTTAAATTATATTATTATTTAGTATTTAACAAATAAATTTGTAAAAAAATTATAATAATTATTATATATAGTAAAATATTTTTTATAATAAATATTTATAAAAATTAAATTTAGTAGTTATTATATGACATTAAATTTTATTTAAGAAGTAATTAATGATTAAGTTAAATTTATGTTTAAATATTTATATAAATTGAATTAATTAAATTGAAATGAATTAAATTAATTAATAAATTATTAACAGAAATATAAAAGGAATAAAATAATAGTTATAAATGAAATTAAAAGGAATATTCTTTATAGTGTAAAGTTTGAAGTAATGGGTTGAAAATGAGTTTTATAGTTGCTGTAAAAATTGCACTATTTTGGTGTAAAAGTTGCGCTAAAATAAATATTGTGGTTGAAGATGTCTTACAATTCTCGCTCTAATAGCACACGAGTTTAAACATCAAATTCAACTTCCCAACTATACGAGTCTTGATTTGACCATCTCCTAGAGGTTGGATATTAATAAACTGAAAATCAAATTAACGAAATGGAGGAATTGGAAAAATAAATTCATAAATGATATGAACATAATTAGGTTATTGAGAACGAAATCAGATGTTTTTACAATTGGAAATCGAAAATTAAAGAAATATTAAGCAAAAAAATATTCTAGATGTTAGATAACAAATGCAGTAAGAGATGACAACTCAAAACAGGTTAGGATGAAAATCTTAATACCCTACATGGAATATTCAAAGGTGTTGCAACCCCAGGGCACTGCCCCTGGTAGCATCAATAAAACCCGCAAAATGTCTACTAGCAATACAAAATAACCGTGTTGCCAACACCCCAGGGCACTGCCCCTGGTAGCATCAATAAAACCCGCAAAATGTCTACTAGCAATACAAAATAACCGCATCAAGATTCAAATTTCTCAAGATTCACGCTTGTAGAAGCTAAATGCCTCGTTCAATTGCATTTCTGTTTAGGTAGATATTCCAGACTCAAAAAAGGCATAATCTTACAAACACGAGAAACACAACTGGAAGATCTGTTCTCGCATGCCTCTAAAATGTTACAGTTCAATCATCACGTTTCTTCTTCTGCTTCTTCTCTTTCTTCTTGCTTGGGGTTTCGACTTCCAGATCCTCGTGCTTTCTCTTCTTTTTCTTCTTCTTGTCTCCTCCCCCGTCCTGTTCGTTTTGATTCTGTAACTCAGAATCATCGGACAAATGGTTCCTCTTTTTCTTCTTTTCCTTCTTGCCAACTGCTTCGTTTTCAGGTTCAACACCTTCAACTCCATTTGGGGCGGCAGTTTCTTCAGCATCTGCCGTCCTTTTCTTCCTTTTCTTCTTCTTTTGCTCTCCATCGGTGAGAGGAACATCGTTGCCAGCTTGCACTGTGGGAGATGCTACTGCTTTTACCTCTTTCTTGGATAATGGTTCAAGCAGAGTAAGAATTGAGTCGGCTGCGGGATTGTAAGTCTGTAAACACAAAATACAAATTTATACATGAAAGGACAAATTCATAAGGAAACACAGTAAAAGATTGAAATTCATTGTCAACCTTGGCTGGTGTAATTAATCCACCCGATCCCTTCTTCCTGTCCTTGTCATAAAATTCAATCTTTGGCTTCCCTTTCACTAATCCAGCTGAACGACTGAGTTCTTTGCCTTCTAAGTTCCTCAACCGAGCTTCAAGCTGTAAAAATAAGTGGTTGACAAATCATGATCACAATTAGTATAAAACTGCACACACACAGCATATATCAATTGAAATGAAGTACCTTCGCTCTATTTTCCAGTCCCATCGAATTATCTTGCCCATCTCCAAGAGCATCACATCGAATTGCCAAAGCAGCTTTTGCAGCTAGAGATCGTGAAATTTTACCTTTGTGCTTTGGTGCAGCTTGACCAATTAAAGATGCATGGTATATGAGTCCATATTTAGGGGTGGCATGCTTCGTTTTCAAAGCTCTGAATAAAGCCTTTTCTGCTCCAAGTATTTGAACTGTACTTCCAGGCTGCTTAGCAAGATTTATTAAGCTTCCTCCATGAGCAATCAAGCGAGCACCAACAAGTTCTCCAACAAGGGCAGTAAGATTTGGGGCGACTGTGTTCATTCTGCTCTTTAAGTAGTCGTACAATTGAGCTCTATACTCGGAAAGTGAAAGAACTTGGTTGCACAAATCCTTGATGTTCTCGAGATCGAGATCGCTAACTTCAGTTCCCATAGATATCATTGCAGCCTCTTTCAGTTCCGTTTCAACCTCTTCTCCAAGGATCTGTGAACAATGTAGAGCATGCGTAAGAACCAACAAATCAAACAGGAACATACGACCAAGAAATGTACTGCAATGTGGATAAGAAATAAACTTGGATGCACCAAAATTAAAAAATACCACACAAGAAGAAACCGACGAGATATTTCTCCTCTCTTTTTGGGGTGCTGTTCTGCCACATCAAATTTAGAAAACCATGCAACTCTAAAAGTTTGCTCAAAAATAAAAGGTTGCAAGCACATTTTAGATGGAGGAATTGGCTAAATGGCCTTGAATCTACTTATGATGCAGAACATTCTCACAAGGTTCTAAATTTAGAAACTGAATAATAAAATCAAGGAGCTAAGTATCATCAAACATGTAAGCAAATGAAAACTCAAAATCCTAACAGATATGGCTTCTCCAGTATTTCGTTATAATTAAGTGCGCCTGAGTTCCACAAAGAGGGCTACATGCAAAACATGAGAACTACACTTTCTTGCAATAAGGTTACTTTTATTTGCACAAAAATACCAAAGTATGTAACATTTCTATAAGTCTTCATACTTGCCATTCCTATTTATTATTTTACTTATTATACAGTTATAAAACATTTATCATTATTTGCATTGGCATAATTATTTACTTACATGATTGTTAAAAGAAGGAATAAAATGTAAAACTTCTACCTCAGAAAAATCAAGTTTGGCGGCGTTCGATCTGTTACCCATCAACTTCACTGCCTTTGCGTAAAGGATATTGTCTTGAACAATCTTCGCAAGTTCTGGAAAATGCCAGCCGTACCATTCCCTAACTCTCATTGCATACGTATTTAGCTCTTTGTCCAGATCATCCAGCAAGCTAATGGCTTGTATTATCATTGTATCAACCTAATTTAATAATTGCCAAAATTATCAGAAGCAGAAATGGAATTATGATAACATGATATGTTAAATGATGCCCATGGCTTATTCACTTCTCACAGCAATAAAAATGATACAAATCAATTTACACTCGTCGAGAAGTGGAACTGATCCCAAAACGAGGTCCCAAGAGGGGAATATACTTCATTTTTTTAAAATTATCAATCAAGTAAATGCTTAAGTTTCTTGAAAATAACATTCCACACTACAAGGTTGCAATCCTTTCTATACTAATAAGGGTGATTTAATTGCTTAATTTATTAAAGCTACATGGAAAAAAAATTTGCCACATGTCCTTATGTTAAGTTGTTAACTACACATGAACGGGATACATACTTGGATTAATAATACAACCATGCTGGTTAAATCGATACACCCCTCGAATCATCATCAAATACCATATCTAGAACAAGATTTATCAACGCAGAAATGTTGTGAAGCACAATGCTCAAGTAGTCTCAAGTTCTTCAAACAAAGGCTCGGTGTCTTAAAAGCACGCCACATCTCAAGCTTTAAAGCAGAAATCTTCTGATACAAAACATTTATGGAATTAAAATTGTATTATCCAATCATAAAAATCCATTTCACGCCATTTCAATTTTCTAGAATTGAGCTTTGTTGTCATCAGAATAACTAAATCCATAAAATTAGCAGCTGCAGTAACAGCAAAAATGAAATACACCATGGGTATCGATAGCACGTACATGCATGTACTAAAAAACTAGCACGTAGAATACACCATATTATACGTTGTGAGAATTGTAGAGTGATTCCAAAGAGTATCAACAACAGTAATTAACTAATTAATGTTTCACCTTATCTGGACTGAATTTCAATTTGTATCTGGAAAGGCTGTGAGATAAGCCCAGACTCATTGGAGCTAAATCTTGCACAGCTAAACCGGAGATGAGTTCAGTCAATTGACTTCTTACTCCTCTCATCAGTTCCATGACAGCATTGTTGTGGACACATTCAATTTTCTGCGGCATAAAAATATCACCATTACTAGCAGAAGATCACACCATTTTGGTACAAGTTATTGGCAATGTAATACATCTAGTATGGCATAGTGTTGACTCACCAACTTCTCTTTGATGGAGTTCCCAAGTTTGGAATCAGCAACAGCTAAAATGTCACCTTCACAATGGCTACGCAAAAATTTGCGAAGACCTTTGCTGGGCTTACTGTCAATCAACAATGTAGCTTCTGCTAAAGCCTCTGATGTGTTCTCAAACTTGGAAAAGGCTTTTAGCTTGACAACCTAATGTTAAAAATAAAAAAACAGTCCACGAATAGGATTAATAGAAATTGAATATCATAAATATCACTATGATGCAACATGTAAAATACAGATAATTTGCATGAAATTCCTAAAGCGTTTCTCATCTACTAGAGTATCACACACGACAAGTTGGAGCATTCTCATCAACTATTGCATCCATTCATAGTGAGTATTACAAGCTACAACCACAAAGAGGTTCTAACTCATAACCCACTTTTCGGGTATTGTGGATAAATAGAGGTGCGCTATCACCTTCGTGGGATACAAATTGTCCACTGAATCCCATAAACAAGAAAAACATATAGGATCTCATACAGTGAGGTGTGTGTCTCTACGATAACTTAAAGATTGAGGTAGACACACCTACTTCATGCCAAACAAAATGATGCATCCAATCTCTATTCACACAAAAAACTAAACCTAAACCCAAGTTAACATTTGCATATCGTGGAAACTAACAGGTTTCATCTTCAATCTGAGATAAAGACAATAAACTCTAATGTAAAGGCAGCAAAAGCAAAGACCACGAGCTCAGAATCAAGACCTTTCTAGCAGAGTCAGAAGTGGAGAACTCCTTCCCTAAATCCTGAAACACCGAAAAAGGAAGAAAAAATTCAAGCAAACAAATAAAAACACCAAACAATGTAATATATAAGCAAGTAAACAAAGATATAAAAAAATTTACCTCAACTTTGGAGAGTTTGCCTTCATCCAATACTTTGAAAAGAGCAAAACCAGCCGGCGTCTCAAACAAAAGCAACATTTTACTATGATACCAGCAAAAAAAATGCTTCTCCCAAACAAACCAATAACCTGACCAAAACAACATAAATTTACACTTCGTGAGTAGAAACAATGAAATTAACGGCCTTTCGCCGATAAATATACTTTTCGTAAAAACATTATATAATTTTACTACCGAACTATCTATTTGGGACATACCTGAAACACGCCGGAGAGCTGAAGACGCGGCGGGCAGCTGAGTAGGGTTTTTGAGGAGTTGGGTTTTAGAAGAAACAGGTGCGACCGCAATCTATTTAACCCTAGAAGGATATTATGGTAATTAAATATTTTTTTCCCCTCAAAATGCTCCTTCCAAAAAAAAAATGGTGTATTATTATTATTTTAAAATAAAAAACTAATAAAAATGGTCTATTGAGAAAATACAATCACTAAACTTTTAAATTTTAATCCAAGCGAAAAGGCTTTAATCACAATTAGTGTTTGTAGGCTGAAAAGGTAAATCCCGATGCACGAAGCTCACGTCATTCACGGGTCCGAGAAAAGATCGGGCAACTTTGGGCCTAATGTATGTAGCATTCCTTGGAAGATTTCTAAGTTTCGGTGATAACAAGGTATACCGTATACCGTATCAACCAGCGTCTACTGCATCAAAACAGTTATCGTTATCTATGGAGGAAGATTACTGACTCAAGGCCTACTGGAAGTAACCGAGCAAAATCGTCTACCGCTATTATTAAAGAAAGCATAATGGTAGAAGGTTTACTGGAAGTAGTCAGGTTCAACGTCTACTGCTTCAAAGATGTCTACCTGTAGAAGCCAATTGGGCAAAAAGAAAAGACGAGTTACGTCCAGTAGACTAAGTCATTCTTGAAGACAGTAGATGATCAAGGAGCAAGACAAAGCCTTATCTGACAAATAGTATAAGTATAGGCACTACACTTTTAACGCCACCATTTGCGTCAGAATTACTAGCCGTTGTTTAACGGATATGGAAAGGGATATGGAAAGAAGACAAAAAAGATTTTGAACGATAATCAAAGAAAGATTTCAAGCAATTCTTTTCATATAGAGAATAGTTGTCGTTGGACTTTCGAGCCTATAAATATGACAAGTTGGAGCTTGAAGAAACTTCGCTTACATTCTGAATCAAAGCTTCAACACTCTGACAATCTAGTATTCAAAGAGCTGCTGAACAGTAACCCTTTAAAGTGATTTTCAAGATCAAAGCAATAAGTCTGATGCTCAAAGAACTTCAAAGTTATACCATATTTATTATTCTAAAGAGTGTTAGGATATTCATTGTATTCTCAGACGTTAGTTCTGAATCTTAGTGAACAGTGTGATCTAGGAGTTTAGGCTATCTTTGTAATATTAACCTAAGCGGGTTGTATACTGGTGTAAAGTATAAACCAAATTCTTCTAGTGAAACCTTCCTGCAAAGGAAGAATGGGAGACGTAGAAGCGGTTTATGCTTCGAACTTCGAGAAACAATTACTGACTTCGTACCTTACTGCACTTACTTTATTGTTCCATTTTTACTTTTGCCTATCAGTTCATAACTCGGCAGTTCAGTAGACATCTTCCGCACTATCTTTTTAGTTGTCTACTGTCTTGGAAGTTCATTGAGATCTTACTGCAGAACTTAACAGTCTGCTGCATTTTAAGAATTGAAATTTGAGCATAGTGTTTATTCAACCCCCACTACCCCGATCCTAACAAGTGGTATCAGAGTAGTGTCTTCTCTATCCAGAACTGATGGCCTCATTCAACAATGTTCCAATGCTCAAAAAGGACTAATCCGATGATTGGAGACTTCGGATTCAAGCACATCTAAGCGCTCATGATGATGATATGTGGTATGTCATCATTAGCGTACCAATGACGATCATGAAAGTCAACACAACAGTGGCTATCTCTATTGGTAAACCTCAGATGGTTGAAAAGTAAAGAGCATCCTTGACAAATGATGAAAAGAAAAAGGCAAACTTGGACAATGTGACTAAGGACATCTTATTTAAACATTGGACAAGAACATGTTCAAGAAAATCAAAAAGTGTCCTACCGCAAAAGACATCTGGGAAAAGATCGTACAACTATGTGAAGGAAATGATCAGACTAAAGAAAACAAGTTTACTGTTGCTCTACAAAAGTTTGAGAACATGTCTCGAGAAACTCTTAACGAATATGATGAAAGAGTGACGGGAATTATCAACGAATTCAACAGCTTGGGTAAAGAATTGTCAAACAGAGAAGTTACTCTAAAAGTCATGAGAGATCTTCCAAGAGAATGCAGCATAAAGACTATAGCCATGAGAGAATCCAAAGATTTGAATAAGATAGATCTGCACGATCTATTTGCTGATCTGAAAGCTTATGAATTTGAAATGGGGATCCGAGTCGAGGATGAAACCAGTACTAGTCAACCAACCAAGGTTCTTGCTGCTGCAGAAACTCATCCTACTGCAGTAGACAAGACACCTGAACAAATTTGCACCGATGCAATGGCCATGTTTGTAAAGAAGTTTGGCAAGTTCATGAAGAAGAACAACATGGAGTATCAATCATCTCCCAAAAATTTCAAAATCAAAGAGAAGTCAGATGAAGAGGAACGTGTTTTTTAACTGTCGAAAGCCAGGACACTTCATCACTGACTGCACTAAGCCAAAAAGGGATGATTAGAGAAAGAACTCTAAGGCTTATAAGAAATCTAAAGAAAAGATAAGATCAATCAGAAGAGATAAAGATCACAAGGTATTTGTTGTTGAGGAAAACAAAAGTAAATGAAGCTCCTCAAGCGAAAGTGAAGATGAAGGAGTTCACTGTCTCATGGCCAATGATGACAGTGAGGTAACTAATTCTAATCTTTTTGAATTCACTTATATTGAACTCACCACTGCACTGCAGGACAAGATAAATGAGTATCAACAATTGTATGAGTCCTTCGAGAAATACAAGACTTAACATACTAGCTCAGTCGAACTGCAGGACAGTAAACTTGATTGTAAACAATCAAGGGAGCTGGAATGCTTAAGGGCAAAGTAAGTCTACTAGAAAAGAAAAGGACGAAGTTAAATATGCACACCAGAAACTTATCGATTTGGTTCGCACATGGAACACATCAACCACTAGAAAAGATGAATACAAGAGTCGATTAGGCTTGCTGGCGATCTTGCTGGCGTAGGATATATCAACCATGACAGTAAAGCTTATCGCACATGATCTCAACTGTCTGGTGAAAAACATGCTTCAAACAATGAACTTTGTTAGATCCAGCACAATATATGAGTCAAGTGAGTTGGAGATCGAACCTGTCAAGCCAATACTCATTAAGGAACATGCATCACATAAAATTATTGGTTACGTCAAGCCAGTAGAAAAGACTAGACCAGTACAGAAGTCCAATAATGGACATAGACCTACTAGTCAGGTAACTCGAGAGGCAAAACATACCTGGTATTATAATTGCATGCATGTCCCGAAGAGATATATGCTTCCAAACATGAATCAAAAATCAAAACAACATGCATACACTCAATATCACACACGACACCCTAGAACACCATCACCATTTTCAGCACACATTTCAGGACGTACACGGACCCAAAAGTTTCAGAGTTGTTCAAGTGTGGGTTCCGAAAGGGCTAATCCCGTCTGAAGCCAAGTAGGATTGGGTACCAATGATATCATTGATTTAGTTGCAGAGATCTAGGATCTAGCTAGTTCGGAGCTCGGAGTGGTTTCCAGACAGTGGATGTTCTAGGCGTATGAAGGAAGAGCATGTTTACTGTCTGAGCTAGTAGACACTATCGGGCCAAGAATAACCTTCGGTGACAACGCGAAATGTAGAACCGTGGGTAAGGGTAAGATTATACATGGTAACATTACTATTATAGATGTACTGTTAGTTCAAAATCTATGATATAACATGATTAGCATTAGTCAACTATGTGATAATGGACATTCAGTAGAGTTCAATTAGCACTCTTGCATAATAAGATCTACTGATGGTAATATACTGCTTATAGGAAAAAGGCATGATAAACAAATATAAGATTGATTGGAATTTGATCAGTCAGCCTCACCTACTTGCTTTGCTGCCTTGAATAGTTCCAAGAACTGGCTTTGGCACAAGCGTTTGAGTCATCTAAATTTTAAAACTATTGCAATCTGTGTAAGCTTGATTTAGTTGATGGATTGCCCCAGATAGAGTTCTCAAAGGAGAAGATTTGATCAGCATGCCAACTTGGTAAGCAGATCAGATATACCTTCAAGAACAGAGGTAGTAAATCTTCTTCTCGGTGCCTAGAGTTGCTGCACATGGATCTTTTTGGTCATATACCAGTAACAAGTTTAGGGGGAATGAAGTATACCCTAGTGTTAATTGACGATTTCTCTCGTTTTACGTGGGTATTGTTTCTAAGTGGCAAAGATCGGGCTACTCCAAAGCTGATCAAACCACTAAAGAGACTACAAAACGAGAAGTCATGTATGATAGATAGAATTCATAGTGACAAAGGTACTGAGTTTACCAATCAAACACTCGAATCATATCTAGATGATCTTGGTATTAAACAATAATACTCTGCTGCTAGAACCCCGCAATAAAATGGCGTTGTTGAGCATAGGAACCGCACTTTGAAAGAAGATGCGCGAACTATGCTTGCAGAGTCAAAAATCTCTCAGAGATTTTGGGCAGAAGCAGTAAATACAGCTTGTTATACGCGGAATAGATTGATGATTAAGAAACGAGCTAACAAAACATCGTACGAGATCTGGAATGGCAGTAAGTCAAATATTTCGTATTTCCATGTGTTTGGTACAAATATTTTATTCATAACAATGAAAATACTCATCTCACCACTTTTTCTGTTAAATAAGATGCAGGAATATTTCTTAGCTAATCTGGTGCTAGTAAGGCTTTTAGAATATTTAATAATAGAATACTCACAGTAGAAGAATTCATTCATGTCAAATTTGATGAATTACTTGATAATTCTATCTCTGAGTTACAAATCAATAATTTGAGTAATCGATTAGAAAGTACGCACATTGGTGATGTTTGTGATGATGAGTTGGATTACAGTAGAATGGTTGACTGCATAGTAGAACTAGAAGTTCTGGAAGCATAAGCAGAGGAGCTTACTGCTCCACAAGCGCTAAACCCTTCTGTCAAGGACACTACTGAATCTACCCCTATTGCAGTAGATATTGCAAATGCCAACAATGAACCAATTCAGTCTACTGAGCTGCCAACTCAAATACCTACCGACGAAGGAACGAATTCTCTTGGACCTCCACTCCGGTGGAAGAATGATCATCCACCTGAGCAGATCATAGGTAACCCTATTGGCCCTCTTAAAACCAGAGGACAGATGATCAATGAATTTATGCATGGTGCATTCATTTCTCACATAGAACCTAAGAAGATAGATGATGCTATTTTAGATCCAAACTGGGTAGAAGCTGTGCAAGATGAACTAAATCAATTTGATAAATAAGGTTTGGCACTTAGTACCACGACCACAACATCACGCTGTGATAGACACTAAATGGGTATTTATGCATAAACTATACGAGAATGGTGCTGTAATCAGGAATAAAGCAAGATTAGTTGCACAGTGATACATGCAGGAAGACTGCATTGATTTTGATGAAAAATTTGCCACAGTAGCCCGACTTGCAGTCATTCTCATATTTCTTGCATTTGCTACATTCAAAGACTTTAAGGTCTATCAGATGGACGTTAATAGTGATTTTCTTAATGGTAAGCTTCAGGAGGAAGTCTATGTGGAGCAACCTCCTGGGTTTGCAAGCCATCAGCAGCCATCCCATGTTTTTAAATTGGAAAAATCCCTGTGTGGTTTAAAACAAGCTCCCCGTACATGGTATGACACTGTATCAAAATACTTGATCGAACATGACTTTATCATCGGCATGGTGGACAAGACCCTTTTTAAAATTTACTATGGGTGACCATATATTAGTTCAAATATATGTTGATGATATCATTTTTGGCAGTACTAATCCAAAACTTTGAGAGAAATTTTCTAAGTTAATGCATGACCAGTTCGAGATGAGCATGATGAGAGTATTATCATTCTTTCTAGGCTTATAGGTAAAGCAGGCAACAGAAGGGATCTTTATAAATCAAGCTAAATACACAAAGGAACTTCTGAAGAAACACGGTATGGACACCAGCTCTGTTGCTTCCACCCCCATGAGTTCATCTGCAAAGTTGGACTTAGATGAAGGGGGAATACCGATTGAGATAACTTTGTATCGTGGTATTATTGGATCTTACTGTACTTGACTGCCAGTAGGCGTTTGATGTATGTATATGTGCTCGCTTTCAAGATAATACTAAGCAATCACACTATATAGCTGCCAAGAGGATTCTAAAGTACTTAAAATGAACTGAAAATATTGGTCTCTGGTATCCCAAAGATCCACTTTTAATTTAATTGGATATTCAGATTCTGACTATGCAGGATGTAAAATTGATAGAAAAAGCACCAGTGAATACTATCAATTCATAGGATATAGGTTGATTTCATGGGGTTGCAAGAATCAGACATCCATCGCAACGTCAACTGCAGAAGCAGAATACCTTGCTGCTGTAAGTTGATGTGCTCAACTACTATGTATTCAACATCAATTAAGAGATTATGGAATTGAGTCTATAGAAGCATCGATCTTTTGTGATAATACGCCCGCCATTGATATCACTTACAATCCAGTTCTTCATTCTCAGACTGAACATATTGATATTCGTCATCATTTCATGCGAGACCAAGTAATAAATAAGGAGATTCGTTTTGAGTATATATCTATTGTTATGATCGGTCCGGAGTGTTTAGAGGGGGGGTGAATGAACACTCCTTTAAAATTAATCCTTATTGATTTCTCTCGGGTTAGTGAGTGAAATCTATTTTTTAATCAACTTCTGAGCAGAACAGACCACTGAATATAACGGTTTGTTCTTGACTAGTAAGAACGGCTTGATGGCTTAATGAGTGTAACTCAGTACGGAATGATAATTGACAGGATATGTTTCTGGAAGTTCGAAGGTGGTGTAATCCTTCTACGTCTCCCGTTCTTCCAATTAAGGAAGGATTCACAAGAAGACTTTGAGTAATACAACCACTTGTACAAACCCGATTCAGCTGGATTTATCCCACTACCAGACTGAAACTCCTAGTCTCTCGATCTGTTCAGACACAAATTGTCTGACAGTTACAATAGAATCTCACTCTTCTATCTTAGTATAAATACAAAAGACAGACTGAGTTTGTCTATGCACACAATGATCCTATGATGATCAAATATTACAATATGTTGTGCTTATGAAAACTTTGAGCAGACTGGTAAGATATATATCTTTTAATAGCAGTTCTGCTCAAGAATATCTGGACTTGTAAGCTTGTGCTGTTTTGTTTTCTTTTTGTTTCTTGATTGATTAGTCGGCGCTTTTGAGCTCTCTAGTTGCATCCTTATCTAGTCGCTTACACCAACGACATTATTTCCTTTTCTGTGCAACTCTTGACTCTGTTCAATCTCTGAACAAGCTTCAGTCTTATTCTTTTAGGCACTTTCCCTTCTGGTCTGTGCTTTCGGCGTCTGTCAGGTAGGCTCTCCTTTGTCTTCTTCTTACCTTTTAAGGTAATCTTCAGTCCTTGGTCTTTTTCATCATTAATTGCATCATTAAATGCTTCAATAATTAGCCGTTAATGATTCGGACTGAAGAACGAAGCTTATACCTTGTCTGCTCTGATCTGATATTTATTGAACTGATCTCGTGCTTCAATCTGGTCAGACTGGTTTGCATCGATCCGTTCTGAGTTTGCGATAGACCATATCGGTGTGATCTGCTTTGACATGGTTTTACGGCTTGATCAGTCTGATCTGTTTTGTCATCTTTAAAATCCGGAACTTACAAATTCCCTCTTTTTGATGATGACAAAACCTAGCTTCTATGTCTTCTTATTCAGTCTTTTAAAAAGCTTTGAATAGTATTCTTGCAGATCAATTAAGTCTTCTTGTTCAAAATAAATGAACACTGTAAGTTGTAGTTCGGATCGATTAAGTCATTTTGTTCAAATAAATGAACTATTCAAAATAAATGAATAAGACTTAGATAAGTGACTGAAAGACTCTGATTTTATTGAAGAAAAATATGATAGATACATTTACATGTCTGATTCATATAGACAACTACTTATTCGCTGAGGACTGTTGAGCTGACTTGACATCCTTATTCTTTTCCCCCTTTTTGTCAGCAGCAATCTCCTGAAGGAAATCTATGATCTGTGTGAGCTGAGCGCAGATAGCATCCAGACGAGTGTCTTGAGCAATAAGGCATTTGGCGACGAAAGTCCGAACTTCAGTTGCCAGCTCGATCTGTTCTTTTCTCAGGCTGTTTTTATATGAAGCTTGCTGAGAGAACATGTCATTCAGTCCACGCTGAATACCGCTAATGCTAGCCGTCATCTTGTCTCTGAAGGATTCAAAATCCAAGTGTGTAGACCTTTGACTTTGATGAACTTCTCTGACTCGTTGAGAGAGAAAGAGACAGTTATCAGAGAGTTGTTGAAGAGACTTGGTCAGAGATGAGGCTTCAGCAGGTAAATGGTCCGGAGAATGATCAGAAGGTGATGCAGTCAGATCAACTTCTGCTTCAACTGGTACGAGTGAAGAAACAACAGATTGGCGTATATCGGGCTGGATCAATGTAACTAAGTCCATAGAAAATTCTTGCAGAAACGCCAATCTTCAGCAGACTGATCTGGATGAGTGATAGGTCTAGTAGGCTCCTCATCCTGTATAGCTGCAACAATTGTTGACACCACTAGATCCGGATCGAAGGAGTCTGGTGAGACAACTTTTGGAGGTGCGTCTTTTGGACTGTTCTGAACATGGGAGACTGAGGACGCCAGAGGAATGGAAGTTGTTGGAGAATCCAGCAAGGCATCCATGGCTTCAGTCTCTGCGGCAGACGGAGCATTGGTCAGTGGCTGCTCCGCTGTATCAGAAATAATTGGCTCAAAGAATGGTTCTGCCACAATCTTGCTCATAGAGGGGTGATCTGGGCTGGGAACGGGAGTGGATATGTTGAGCTTCTGTCGGTGAAAGCGAACAGCCATGTTGAGAGTATGAATGTCCATCTCCAGCTGAGCAATGACAGCACCGTCATCTTTGGCAGTCGGATTGTTGGCATCAAAGTTCGCCTTTTTTGGCTGTAATAAGTAAGTTTGCCAGTCTGAGCCTGTGATTAGCCTGGAACAACTCCTTGCGATGCACCGCAATCCGCACGTCATCGGTTTCTGTCCCTTTAAGGACTTCTTGTTCCATTTTGTGGAGCCTCTTGAGCTTGCCGAAGAACAGACCAAAGTGGTCGATCGTTCTGTATTCAACCCATTCATCGAATACCACAGTAAGCTCCTTAACTTTGTCTTTGACATCTTCCATGGCGATGTCAATTGCAGTTTGAGCAGCTGACTTTGGTTTGGAAGAGAGGGTCTCAACTAGGATTGCTTTCCCTTTTCCAGTGGTAGACGAGGGCTTAATCCCTGGTTGGGTGTGGTCCCCTAATTCTGTGATAACAATTCCCTTGACCACAAGGGTAGTGGAGGGGACTCGGATGGTGACCCTGGTACAGTGGGTGGAGCTGTAGAAGGTTGAGTTTTTGAAGGTTGTATTGGAGTTTGGGTTGCAGGGATGGCTTTTGTTGAGGGTAAGATGGGTATGGGTTTGAGATTTAATGTCGACAGAGGCTTGATGATCTGGGTTCTTGGCTTCTTTGGAGGAGGTTTGGCTGGGGATGAAGGAGCAGAAGCAGACTGAGTTTCCTCTGAGTCAGTCTGGACTATCAGTTTGCGTTTGACTCTAGTCTTTCTAGCAGCAGCGTGTTCCTGTCCCAGTTCAATCTTCACAGCCACCAGATCAGAGGGAGTGGGTGGGGCACCTTTGGGTTTAAGTAAGGCCAGACCCTTGGGGTTGAGAATCTTGAAGGGGTTAAGTGCGGAAGGCTTCCCCAGCTCGATGTCCATTGTCTCCAAGAGCTTGCTGAGAGGAACAGCAAAGCAGACAGCCTGTTTTGATGCAATGACTGTTTCTAGCAGGACTCCAAACAAGATAGCGGACCAATTCATCTTCTGTCCGGAATGGATAGCAGCCATGGCCCAGAATTTTTCTACGGTTACGGAGTCATAGCTTCCGGCTTTGCCCAACAGTGGCTTGCCAACAATATCACATAGGACTTGAAAATGAAACATCATTTCTTTCTTCTTGAAGGATGGCTGCAGTTTCTGGCCAAAGATGGATACTCTGCCCTGAAGATTGGTAAGGTGGCCTGAGGGATGTGGCCAAAATCAGTCAGTCCGGTGTTAGGAAGACCAAAGGTCTTTGACAGCATTGTCTGAGAAATGTCGAAAGATTTGCCCTTGACGGAGGTGGAAATGAACGTCTTTTGAGAAAAAAGCATTTGCGAACAGCTCTCTAGTCTCCGACTTGTAAACCACCATCCCACATTCCAGAAAGTTCCTTAATCCTGAGGATTCCAAGGATTTGAACATAGATACCATTTCTGGATCTTCAGCCCTGTAAATCGCATCAAACTCAACAGATAGAGAGTTGTGAGTGATAGTTGCCATTTGAGTAAGTATGAAGAATGTAGAGAAGATTGAAGGATTAGAAGGATATAAACAGACATCAGTAATTCGTAAAAAGTGAAATGAGAGTGAGATGTACAGCTTCTAAATAGGAGAGATAGGACACGTGTCTGTATCTCGATGACTGATATTTAAGCAATTCAAAATAAACGGACAGGATGAGAAAGAGATAAGGCGGTTAAAATTCGATCAGTCCGGGTTGTTTAAAAAACTTACTATGTTAAAGAATGGTCGTGTGATTGAGCAAACAGATCATATGATAATATCAGATTTGACAGAGATCGGTCTGAAAGTTTGGACCGGTCTGTGTCTTTCTGACTGTTGCATTATCGATCTGTGCTAATACCTAGTCTTTAAAACAAAATTAATGAAACGCCTAAAATATTAAGATAAATCTATTAAGCCAAGAATTTGACGAAAATAATTAAACTTAGCCTCAGGGAGTGGTTTAGTGAAAATGTATGATGCTTGCTGGTCTGTTGAAATATGCTCAATCCGAATTTCCTTTTTGCCAACGTGATCTCGAATAAAATGATGTCTGATATCAATATGCTTTGTTCGAGAGTGCAAAATCGGATTATATGTTATAGCAATTGCACTTGTGTTGTCACAAAAGATCGGAGACTCAGAAGCTTGAATGCCATAGTCTCGGAGCTGATGTTGAACCCAGAGCATTTGAGCGCAACAGCTTCCAGCGGCAAGATATTTCGCCTTAGCTGATGTGGCAATGGATGTTTGCTTCTTGCTAAAGCACGAGATCAATCTTTCACCTACAAATTGACAGGTTCCACTGGTGCTCTTGCGATTAACCTTACACCCTGCATAGCCGGCGTCTGAATATCCAATTAAACTAAAATTTGAATCTTTGGGATACCAAAGACCAACGTTCTGAGATCCTTTTAGGTATTTAAGAATGCGCTTAGCAGCAATAAAGTGTGATTGTTTTGGATCAGACTGAAATCTAGCGCATATGCAAACTGAAAACATAATATCAGGCCGGCTCGCTGTAAGATATAATAGCGATCCGATCAGACCTTGATACATGGTTACCTCAACTGCTGTTCCCCCTTCGTCTTTATCTAGCTTGATTGAAGGACTCATTGGAGTTGACGCAGTTGAACAAGTCTCCATTCCGAATCTTTTGAGTAGCTCTTTGGTATACTTGGTTTGATTGATGAAAATACCATTGCTGAGCTGTTTGACTTGGAGACCCAGAAAGAATGACAGTTCTCCCATCATACTCATCTCAAACTGTCCCTGCATTAACTTAGAGAATTTCTCACAGAGTTTGGGGTTAGTTAACCCAAAGATGATATCGTCAACATAAATTTGAACTAACAATGTATGTTCCCCCTTAATAAATTTAAATAACATTTTATCCACTGAGCCGATCTGAAAATCGTGGTTCAGTAGAAATTAAGACAGAGTATCATACCATGCTCTTGGAGCTTGTTTCAGTCCATATACTGCTTTATTCAGTAGGTATACATGATCTGGAAACGAGTGGTTCTGAAATCCAGGAGGCTGCTCAATGTAGACTTCCTCCTGCAGTTTACCATTTAGAAATGCACTCTTTACGTCCATTTGATATTCTTTGAACTCTTTAAAAGCAGCAAATGCGAGAAATATTCGGATGGCTTCAAGTCTGGCGACTGGTGCAAAAGATTCATCGAAGTCGATTCCTTCTTCTTGTCTGAAGCCTTGTGCCACCAGTCTGGCCTTGTTTCTAACCACCACTCCATCTGCGTCTAGCTTGTTTCTGAAAACCCATCTGATTCCAATAACAGGCAGACCACTTGGCCTGGGGGTTAATCTCCAGACTTGATTTTGTTCAAATTGGTTAAGCTCTTCTTGCATGGCCTCTATCAAGTTATAATCAGTCAAAGCTTCATTAATCTGTTTGGGTTCCAGATTAGATATAAAAGCGGCGTGAGTGAATTCATCCATCATCTGTCCTCTGGTTCTTATGGGTGCGGAAGGACTTCCAATCACTAGATCAAGTGGATGTCTCTTTGTCCATCGATAGCTTGATTCTGGAATATCTGGTCCAGATGGATTAGTAGTTGTGACATTGTCAGCATCTGCCTTAATATTAGGGTTCAAAACCTCCGGATCGGCTAGATCTGGAAGAACTTCAGTGTCTTGATCCGGTCTATCTGGTACTTCAGGTTCCGGTAGATTGTCTCTTGATCTATTAGCTACAATCTCATCATCTCTGTTAGCTTCGAGATGGATATTTTCCATCTGATTTTGAATTAATTCCTTGTTGCCCTTAATACACACGGATTCATCAAACACTACATGAACTGATTCTTCTACAGTCAATGTTCGATTATTGAAGATACGAAAAGCTTTACTAATAGATGAATATCCTAAGAATATTCCATTATCTGACTTAGCTTCGAAAGCTGTAAGATGATTCTTACCATTATTGTGAACGAAACATTTGCAACCAAATACATGAAAGTGAGAGATAGACGGTCTGTTACCTGTCCATACTTCATATGGTGTTAGATTTAACTTCTTGTTAATCATGGATCGGTTTTGAGTATAGCATGCAGTATTTACAGCTTCTGCCCAGAACTTTTGGGAAATTCTAAAATCTGCAAGCATTGTCCTTGCTGCCTCCTTAAGCGTTCTGTTCCTTCGTTCTGCAACTCCATTTTGTTGAGGAGTTCGAGCGGCTGAGAATTCATGCTTAATTCCTTGGTCTTATAGAAAGGATTCAAGATTCAGATTTGAGAATTCAGTGCCTTTGTCACTTCGAATTCTATCTATACTTGATGATCTCTCATTCTGAGTGCGTTTCAGCAGCTTGATCAACTTCGGACCGGTCTGATCTTTACTGCTAAAAAATATAGTCCATGTAAAACGTGAGTAATCATCAATAACAACAAGGGTATACCGCATTCCCCCTAAACTTGTTATTGGTATAGGACCAAACAAGTTCATATGTAATAGTTCTAAGCAACGTGATGAGGATTTGGCATTCTTGTTTTTGAAGGATGATCTGATCTGTTTGCCCATTTGGCAAGCTTCACAGATCTTATCCTTGGAAAAGTCGATCTTGGGCAGACCGACAACTAAATCATGTTTACACAGGCTAGAGATAGTTGTAAAGTTGAGATGATTCAAGCGTTTATGCCATAGCCAGTGTTTATTATCATTATTCATGATGAAGCAAGTAGGTTTATCAGGTTGTGCGAAATTCCAGTTAATCTTATAAGTATTTCCAGTTCTGATTCCTACAAGCATGGTCATACCGTCTGATGTTTTGACAGTGCATGTGTGTTTGTGAAATTCTACAGCATAACCATTATCACATAATCGACTTATGCTAATCAGATTATAGCATAGATTTTCAACTAATAGCACATCATTGATAGTGATATTACCATGGACAATCTTACCCTTGCCCACGGTCTTACCCATTGAGTTATCCCCGAAGGTAATCTTTGGACCAGCACATTCTGTGACTTCAGACAGCAGCTCGACGTTTCCTGTCATGTGTCGAGAACATCCACTGTCTAAGTACCAGTCCGACACTTGTTTCTTCAGTACCTATCATCAAGCATAATTACTGTTGGTACCCAATCCTACTTGGGTCCAGAACGGATTAGCCCTTTGGGAACCCACACCTGAATCAGCTTTAGTGGCTTGTGTGTGTCTGGTGAGATGTGTGCTGATCTGTTTCGATGTTGTGTGTGATGATGTGTGCGATATGGAAGCCTTTGATTCTTATAAGGTAATCTATATCTTCGTTGAACTGGTTTTGAGTTATGGTAGTTGGATGGTCTTCCTTGCCTTAGATCTTGCACCTTTAGGTTTGGTCTGATAGACACAAAGCTTGCTGGTGCCTTTTCTTTGGCTTGGTTAACGTACCCAATTCCTTTTCTCAAACCTTGATCCCCGAAGGAGACTCCCGTTTGAATTGTAGGCACTTCGGTTTCATATATTGTGCTAGATCTAACAAATGTCATTTGTTTGATTTTGTTCTTTTCCAGCAACAACTCAGATTCATCTTTGGTGCAATCATTGATACCAAAGCCTATGCCAGTGATGTCACCGACACTTCTTTGTACCTCTTGCAGTTCTTCCAGTGATGCTCTTGATTTTGTCCATGTTTTGAAAATGTGAGAAAGTTTAGCATTTTGTGTGCTAATTCTCTTGTTTTCTTCATGGAGCTGTTCGTAAGAGATTTTCAGCTTATTCAGCTCGATCTTTAGATTATTGCATTCACCTAGCTCAGAGCAGCTTGGTTTGATATGCTCATCTGTTTGATCTTTGGATTTAGCTTTAGTTTTCTCAAGTGATTCAGCTAATATTCTATAATCATTAGCCATACTTGCAGTGCAGACATGAACTCTTCTCGTGTGAATTCATTTGAATCAAGATCGAATACCTCGTCCATTTGACTCATTTCTTCGTCTGCCATTAGGCATTGGATTTCATCTTCGCTTTCGCTGGATGAACATTCTGAGCTTTCTGATTCTGAGTCAGTCTGAGCCCACTTGCTGTTACATTCCTCTGCTACCAGAACCTTTTGGGACTTCCCATGATGATTTTTATGATCTTTGTAATGCTTCTTTTTCTTGTTATCACGATGCCTTTCTTTTCTTTCATCTTTCTTCGGTCTGATGCAGTCTGCAATAAAGTGTACGGTCTTACCACAATTGCAGCAAGCCTGATCGTTAACAACATCGTCTTTTCTCGATTTATAGTGATGAGAAGGTTTGAAGTTCCGTTTGTTCTTAGACATGAATTTACCAAATTTCTTGATAAATAATGACATAGCATCATTATTTATCTGTTCGACAGATCGGTCTGTTGAAGGGGTGGTTTGGTCTGGATGGCTGCCAGTGCTTTGTTTGGTTGAGAGATGAATGGCTCTGCTTCACCTCTGGTGATCAGTTCAAACTCATACGCCTTAAGATCTGCGAACAGATCATGGAGTTCAACTTTATTCAGGTTTTTTAGACTCCCTCATTGCAATTTTCTTGACATCCCATTCCTTTGGCAATTCTCTCATTACCTTCAGAGCAATTTCTCTGTTAGAGTATTCCTTGCCCAGACCATTTAATTCATTGATAATGCCAGTGACTCTTTCATCAAACTCGTTTAGAGTTTCTCCAAGCTTCATTTTTATGCTCTCAAATCTTTGTAGAGCTACAGTCAGCTTGTTTTCCTTAGTCTGGTCGTTCCCTTCACATAGCTGTACTATTTTCTCCCAAATTTCTTTGGCAGTTGAGCACATTTTGATCTTACTGAACATATTCTTGTCCAACGTCTTGAACAAAATGTCTTTGGCTACGTTGTCTAGATTGGCTTTCTTCCTTTCTTCAGTTGTCCAGGTGGACCTTTCTTTTTCGATCATCTGAGGTTCGCCACTTAGTCCTCCTAGTGCAGGATTCACTTTTAATATTTTCATTGGTCCGTCTGTTATGACGTACCACATATCGTCATCATGTGCTGCCAGATGAGCTTGCATTCTGATTCTCCAATCATCATAATCTTCTTTTGAGAACATGGGAATCTTGTTGAATGATGCCATCAGTCCAAGTATCTTTGATGATTAAGACGACCTGCTCCGATACCACTTGTTAGGATCGGTCTAGAGTGTTTGGGGGGGGGGGGGGGGGGGGTGAATGAACAATACTTTAAAATTAATCCTTATTGATTTCTCTCGGGTTAGTGAGTGAAATCTATTTTTTAATCAACTTCTGAGCAGAACAGACCACTGAATATAAGAGTGCGGAACGGTCTGTTCTTGACTAGTAAGAACGGCTTGATGGCTTAATGAGTGTAACTCAGTACGGAATGATAATTGACAGGATATGTTTCTGGAAGTTCGAAGGTGGTGTAATCATTCTACGTCTCCCCTTCTTCCAATTAAGGAAGGATTCACTACAAGACTTTGAGTAATACAACCACTTGTATAACCCCGATTCAGCTGGATTTATCCCACTACTAGACTGAAACTCCTAGTCTCTCGATCTGTTCAGACACAAATTGTCTGACAGTTACAATAGAATCTCACTCTTCTATCTTAGTATAAATACAAAAGACAGATTGATTTTGTCTATGCACACAATGATCCTATGACGATCAAATATTACAATATGTTGTGCTTATGAAAACTTTGAGCAGACTGGTAAGATGAATATCTTTTAATAGCAGTTCTGCTCAAGAATATCTGGACTTGTAAGCTTGTGTTGTTTTGTTTTCTTTTTGTTTCTTGATTGATTAGTCGGCGCTTTTGAGCTCTCTAGTTGCATCCTTATATAGTCGCTTATACCAACAACATTATTTCCTTTTAAGGTAATCTTCAGTCTTTGGTCTTTTTCATCATTAATTGCATCATTAAATGCTTCAATAAGTAGCCGTTAATGATTCGGACTGAAGAATGAAGCTTATCCAACATTGTCTGCTCTGATCTGATCTTGAGCTGATCTCGTGCTTCGATCTGGTCAGACTGGTTTGCATCAATCCGTTCTGAGTTTGCGATAGACCATATCGGTGTGATATGCTTTGACATGGTTTTACGGCTTGATCGGTCTGATCTGTTTTGTCATCTTTAAAATCGGAACTAACATCTATTGAGCAACAAGTAACAGATATATTCACTAAACCACTATCGGACGCTAAGTTTTCTTATTTTAGCAATGTACTTGGTTTAGTTGATATAACTAAGTAATCGTCTCTGTCTAATCCTCGTATTGCTTGTGTGATGGGGAATCACACTTAATTTATTATATGAATTTAGGGGGAATTTGCATGTTTGGCAAAGGTTTACTGACGCTATGCTGGTTACACAATAGTTTACTACAGTAAGGAGTACTAACTATTCACTAGACCTTACATAGCAGTAGATGTTTCCAAATACGCTAGCTAAATGTAACTTTTCTTTCTTCATTTATTGACCAATTGGAATGTCGGATTTGAATTAATTATTCATTATGACTTAACTTATTTCTATTTCCAAAATATCTTTAGTCAATTAATATTCAAAAAAATTAAAATTCCTAGCATAGATGATTAGCATGTGTCTATGTATCTGATTATCTACAGTACGACGTTATATCCCCCACTCCATTCTCAACCGCCATTTTCCTTAGTTTATAATTGCTTCTTTTACCATTTACAATTTTACATTACAGTGCTAATATTTCTCCGAGTTCTATTTCTCAAATTTCTTCAGCAAGAGCCGACCAAAACCCAACTTCATCACAAACGACCTACATGTGGATTTTCCATCCCTACTCACTCTATTTGACGAGGAAGTTGTAAGGGTTTTTCAATGGCTATAAAACTCAGGGCTGCATCAAACGATGAATCTGGCAGCCTTGCTTACAAGGAAGAGTTAATTGACTTTATAGAGTACATAGGTTATCGGAGACTCCATCGTCTCTATAGTCTCTGAAATACAAGTTACCATTACTGCTGCTCTGTTTGCCTCCACATTGAAGCTACCAACTGAGGGACTAACATAGATTTCTGAAATCTCTGATGACATCAGGTACCGGATGAGTGTCATCTTTTCAAACTGTGGAAGCATAATTAAACCACCTTTCAAGAAGTCTCTACTAAAGCTTCCTTATTGGATCTTTGCAGACATCATAGCCAAGAGTCTGATGTGCATGGCTGGTTCCTTTGACACAGTTACATCGAAAAAATTTGATGCAAAGTGTGTCATTGCTGCAGGAATCCCTGTCAATTGGTCCGGAGTTTGCTTTTATATACTGAGCAATATGATCGAATCAACAAAGGGTCAATCAGGATTCCCCCTTCCCCTAAGTCATATACTGGTCACCTTATCCATTACCAGTAGGGGAGCTCACTACTATGTACTCTACCAGACTGATAAATGATAAATACATCACACAACAACGCAAGCTATCATCCTCCAGGAGTACCGGAATTGCTCCCAAGAAACCTGGCATTAAGAGGAAGAAGCCTCAGGTGGTAAGTGATTCAGAGCCTACTCTCTCCAAATCAGCTGAATCTACCCCTCCTCCCCACCGAAAAAGTTAAGAATGACAAGAAAAAGGGATGTTGTGCCGCAGGAGACAACTGATGCTACTGTTGGGATATGTCGTAAGACAAGTCATTAGATGATTGTTTATGACATACAATGTATTATGATTTTATAAATGGCAAATCATTATTATGTCTTATTCGAATATCTGTGCAATATGAATTGATATATAAGTTAATGTCCTTAGAATAATATTGTATTGTTCTTAAAGATTGTCCCTAGTCAAGTATTATCATGAATCGGGATAATGATAATGCATTGAGACTAGTATGTTTTGATTGATGAATTAATTCATGGATATGAGATATCAAATCAACACATGGGTACATGTTAGAGAACAATGTACTGGACAGACCCACCATGAGAATGCTACATGGATAGTTATATGAGTGTCATAAGCAATTCTCATAGTGATAATAATGTATGTAATCCTTACGACTTGAGATCATCAGAGATCCCAACATAAGGAGTTATGTATCATGATATTGTCAAACGTTACCTGTAACATGGTATACTATAAAGGCAGATACTGGATACACTACGAATTATGTAGAGGGATGTTGATTGATCAAGATAGGATTTGTCCCTCCTATATAACAGGAGAAGTGTTTGGGCCCTTGATCAAGTAAGAGAATGCATGGCCATGCTCGAATGAGTCGATATGTGATATCGAGCTTATTCGTTTATTCTAGTTCTACTTGGGGATCAAGAAATAAAAGATTGAATATATGAGTATGACTATTCCATGACTCATGTTCAATCTAAACACATGGACAAAGGGATTAAGTTACATGGTTAATATTATCACAAGTTCGAAGGTTATGTCGAGTCAATGACATTCTTGTAATTTGGTAGCCTTGATGTGTTGCTAGATACCGCTCATTGCTTGTGACATAAAATGAGATTTTATGTCACTGCCAACATTGCAAGATCCTATCGGGTCGCACAAAAGATTAAATCAATAAGGAAAATTAAATTCATTGGATGAATTAATTAATTAAGAAGAGTCTTAATTAATTGATTATAAGGATTTAATTAAATCATGGGTTTGGGCCCATGAAGCTTTAAGAAAGTCTTGAACCTTTAATTAAATCTAACATATATATGATATCAAGGTTAATTAAGAATTAATCCTACACATCATAAAACCTAATAGCCTCCAAAAGGTAGAGCTCTCGGCCGCCACTTAAACCTCCATCACCGCCGCCGTCGTCGTGTGGGGTTTAGATTTTTGATTGGCCGTCGTTGATTAGTTTTGAACCGTGAGTTCAGTTTTGGTTTAAGAACGAGTCTAGCAACTTGTTCTTGAACGTCCCTTGTTCGATTTGATCGTGTGGATACCGTAGAGGCAAGATCTTGGAGGTGTTGCTCGTGACTCGTGATTTGGCTTCGTTTCTGCATCAAACACGCTACAAGGGTGCCACTCTTTTAATCATTCCGATATGAATACTCTGTATAGGTCCATGGTTAGGAATCCATTTTTTTATTTCCGCTGCGCACTTGTGTGTTGGATTCCTTACAGTGGTATCAGAGCCGTGTACAAAGCTAATATCGGAATTATGTGGTTAATCGTTTAATCATATTTAGAATTATATTGCATGCTTTAAAACTGTATAATTCATATATGATATGGAATAAATCGAGTTTGTGAAAATCATCGTATAATTGTATTTGATATAATTGGCGAATTATTGTATATGATACAAGAAGGCGAAAAAATCGGACCCTTGGCACATGATGGTTCGGCCACCACCATGAAACTTGACCCACAGTTGCCACATGAGGGCTAGGGTTTTCGAACCCTTGGCTCGAGATGGTCTAGCCGTTGTGGCTCATAGTTGTGCATGGAGGTGTCGAAACATGGCTAGGGTTTAGAACCCTTTAGGCTGGATAAAGTTCATATGCGGTGCATGTAGGTTCGATCATTGTTCACGAAAATTGAAGGTCGACGGCTAGGGCCACATGAGGGCTAGGGTTTTTGAACCCATTGGCTCGAGATGGTCAAGTCGCCACCGTCATGAATCGTGCATGGAAAGGGGCTGCATGGCTCTCGGCCACCGCACGTGAATGGGCTAGGGTTTCAAACCCTTAGCCACATTCGGTCCATGATGGCGCCGAGATGACTAGGGTTTCGAACCCTAGTCACATGCGTGGTGGGCCGTGGTTTTGGACTAAGGATCCGTGACATGTGATGTCCCGAGCGTACGATAATTTCATAAAATTTATTTTACAGTTTTATTGGGATTAAATTTTAAAATGTTTAGAATTTAATTCATTATTGTTATAGCACGTTTTATGTGTTTGTTTGAGAATGGTGCATGGTTATAGCCCTATGCCCTATTAGATAGGAGTTTGTGAATGTTTGTAATTTAATACGGCCTGCGAGTCGTGCCTTCTCTATTTTTCTATATGTTATCCCTCCCGTATGTTCCCCTCGAATGTGACTCGAGGAATTCTCTGTATCATGTAATTGTTATATAGTATAGTTTATTTCATTGATGGAGATCAACGAAGACGGACCATGGTGCCGGGATGAGAAGACCATTCACAAAAGGGAGCCAAAGAGGTGCTTGGAGAAGTAACCTTAGGTGGACTTTTAGGATTTTCTCATTGGCTTGAGAAAATCGCTAGTATGGGCTATAACCATGTCACGTTTACTTTATGTTGATGTATGAGATGCATGTTTAATGTTTTATTTAATATTGATGCTTGATACATATATATGTATATATGTATATATTCATCTATGTACCAGACATATTTTCAATATTAATAAAATCATGAGATCAATAAATCCATCTTATAATATTAAGTTTCAAGATGCCTTCCAATTAAAAATACTCGTCAAGACTTCGATTGAACTTGTGTGGGTTTGCCAAAGCAAAGCACCGTGACAATCTTAGTAAGGCGCGAAAGGATAAAAGTGATATCCGTGTTATTTTAAAATTGGGTTCGACTTAACTAGCGTTATCTCAATAGGATTGGAAACCTAGAGGCATGGGGTTGGAAAATAATTCATTAGATGAATTTGAACAAAGCGTTGTTCATCCAACCATCCAAGAATTGCATGTGATTGTAATTGACAAAGAGTTGTCTACCTAAATAACCGAGTCTTGGGCGATTAGCCAAAGCTAACTCAAGATTAAGTGAAATATGGATCTTGGCCCACTAAAGTTTTCGAGGGTTGATAATTTTAAACAAAATAGTGGGAGTGTCATTTAATATAAGACCATATTAAATGATTAAAATCATAAACTTATTTTGCATATTTATATTGTAGATATCCATGGCAACCAACAACGTTACAAGCACACTATCATTGCGATCGGTCCTTGAGAAGGACTAACTTAATGGGACTAATTTCCTAGACTGGTATAGAAATTTGAGGATTGTCCTCAAACAAGAGAAAAAGCAATATGTCCTAGAGGAACCCTTACCTGCTGAGGAACCTCCCTTGACGGCTGCTAAAGCCGACAGAGATGCTTACAAGAAGCATCAAAATGACGCACTTGATGTTGGGTGCCTTATGCTTGCCAACATGAACTTTGAGCTTCAGAAGCAACATGAGGAAATGGAGGCGTTTGATATGATCGAGCACCTAAAGCAACTATACCAACAACAAGCAAGACAAGAGAGGTATGACGTCTCTAAAGCGTTATTCCAGTGTAAAATGGTAGAAGGAAGTCTAGTTGGAACTCATGTACTCAAGATGATTGGGTACATTGAGAATCTGGAGAAGCTGGGTTTTCCATTGGACCAAGAGTTGGCCACTGACGTGATCTTGCAATCGTTGCCTGAAAGCTTCAGTCAATTTGTCTTCAATTACAATATGATTGAAATTGAAAAGACTCTACCACAGTTGCTTGTAATGCTGAGAACTTTTGAAGCTAACAGCAAGAAATCTAAGCCTACAAATGTTCTTATTGTGAATAAGAGCAAAGGAAAGACTAAAGCTAAATGCTACAAGAAGAATAAGAAAGCCCTTGTTAAGTCTAAGCCACATGCTTCTGCACTAAAGCAAAAGGGATGAGTGGCAAAAGAGGGGAACTGTTTCCATTGCGGTGAGACCGGACATTGGAAAAGAAATTGCAAAGTTTATCTGGAGGATCTTAAGAAGACGAAGGGAAGTGTGACTTCCACTTCAGGTATTTTTGTTATAGAAGTCAATTTATCTACTTCTTCATCATGAGTATTAGATACTGGATGTGGTTCTCACATTTGTGTTAATGTGCAGGATCTCAAAAGGAGTAGGTTGTTGGCGAAAGGCGAGGTTGATCTCCGAGTTGGAAATGGAGCAAGAGTTGCTGCATTAGCAATAGGAGATTATTCATTATCTTTGCCTTCGGGCTTAATTTTAGATTTAAAAGATTGTTATTTTGTGCCTTCGATTACTAAAAACATTATTTCTATTTCTTGTTTGGACAAGTGTGGATTTTCATTTAATATAAAGGACAATTGTTGCTCCATTTTTATTTAAATGATATGTTTTATGCTAATGCACAAATGATTAATGGTCTTTATATATTAAATCTTGATATGCCTGCCTATAACATAAATACTAAAATGATTAAGAATAATGATTCTAATCCAACTTATCTCTGGCATTGTCGCTTGGGCCATATAAACGAGAATCGCATATCAAAACTTCATAAGGATGGAGTATTGGATTCATTTGATTTTGAATCATATGAAACATGTGAATCTTGTTTAATGGGCAAGATGACTAAAGCTCCTTTCAAGGGACATGTTGAAAGGACAAATGATTTATTGAGTCTCATACATAGTGATGTATGTGGGCCAATAAGCACACATGCTAGAGGTGGTTTTCAATACTTCGTTACATTTACTGATGACTTCAGTAGATATGGGTATGTGTATCTTATGAAACACAAGCATGAAACTTTTGAAAAGTTCAAAGATTTCAAGAATGAAGTACAAAACCAACTTGGTAAAAGTATCAAAATCCTCCGATCAGATCGAGGAGGTGAATACCTAAGCCAAGAGTTTCATGACTATCTAAAGGAGTGTGGGATAGTCCCCCAACTCACTCCTCCGTATACTCCACAATGGAATGGTGTATCCGATAGGAGGAATCGAACTTTGTTGGACATGGTTCGATCAATGGTGAGTCATGCAGATCTTCCGATATCCTTTTGGGGACATGCTTTAGAAACAGCAATATTCATACTGAACCGTGTTCCATCTAAATCAGTGGAAAAGACACCATATGAGATATGGACTGGGAAACGTCCTAGTATGTCTTTCATGAAGATTTGGGGTTGTGAGGCTTTCGTGAGACGTCACGCCTCTAACAAACTTGGACCCAAATATGATAAGTGTTTATTTGTGGGGTATCCTAAGGAAACGAAAGGATACTATTTCTATTATCCCACCGAGAACAAAGTGGTTGTTGCTCGGACTGGTGTCTTTCTTGAAAGAGAATTTATTTCTAGAAAAACCAGTGGGAGACATATAGAACTTAGTGAAGTTCAACCACAAGAAAACACTGAACATGATATTGAGATGGAAACAGAGCAGTCACCACAAGTTGTTGTGGATGAAGTGCCTGCTCAAGAGACACAAGCCCAGCGTAGGTCTGTAAGAGAACACCGGGAGCCACATAGATATGGATTTCTTGTGACTCAACAAGGTGACTTACTACTTATTGATGAGGATGAGCCGTCATCTTATCAAGAAGCTATAATGGGCACTGATTCTGAGAAATGGCAAGAGGCCATGAAATCTGAGATGGAATCCATGTATGCAAACCAAGTATGGACTTTGGTTGACCCACCTGAAGGGGTGAGACCCATAGGGTGCAAATGGATTTTCAAGAAGAAGACCGACATGGATGGTAATGTACAAACCTTTAAAGGTCGACTGGTAGCAAAAGGTTTCAAACAAATTCATGGTATTGACTATGATGAAACTTTTTCACCAGTTGCCATGGTTAAATCCATTAGGATCTTACTTGCAATAACTGCATTTCATGATTATGAAATCTGGCAGATGGATGTCAAAACAGCTTTCCTTAATGGAAATCTGCTTGAGGATGTGTACATGACACAGCCCGAGGGTTTTGTCGATCCAAAGGATGCTGGAAAGATATGCAAGCTACAACGATCCATTTATGGATTGAAGCAAGCTTCTCGGAGTTGGAATATTCGTTTTGATGATGCAGTCAAAGAGTTTGGTTTCATCAAAAACGTAGATGAACCTTGTGTCTAACAGAAGGTTAGTGGGAGCATAATTATCTTCCTAATATTGTATGTAGATGACATACTTCTAATTGAGAATGATATCCCTGCCTTACAATCTGTAAAGATTTGGCTAGGGAATTGCTTTTCTATGAAAGACTTGGGTGAAGTCACCTATGTATTAGGAATCAAGATCTATAGAGATAGATCGAGAAGATTGCTTGGCCTAAGTCAAAGTACATACATAGACAAAGTGCTAAAACGGTTTAGCATGCAAGAATCTAAGAAAGGATTCGTGCCTATGACGCATGGAATACATCTCTCGAAGGATCAGTGTCCTTCAACACCAGATGAGAGACAACGCATGAGTAAGATTCCATATGCGTCAGCTATTGGATCTATCATGTATGCCATGATATGTACTCGTCCCGATGTCTCGTATGCTTTGAGCATGACGAGCAGATATCAAGTTGATCCAGGTGAATGTCACTGGATTGCAGTCAAGAATATCCTGAAGTACTTGAGAAGAACTAAGGATACATTCTTGATTTATGGAGGTGAGGAAGAGCTCAATGTAATAGGTTACACTGATGCAAGTTTCCAAACCGACAAAGATGATTTTCGATCGCAATCAAGATATGTGTTTTGCCTAAATGGAGGTGCTGTAAGCTGGAAGAGTTCAAAGCAAGTGACAGTAGCCGATTCTACAACTGAAGCTGAGTATATTGCTGCCTCAGATGCAGCAAAGGAAGCTGTTTGGATCAAGAAGTTCATTTCTGAACTTGGGGTGATGCTTAGCATACTAGATCCGATAGAACTCTATTGTGACAACAATGGAGCCATCGCATTGGCTAAGGAACCTAGATCTCACCAAAGATCCAAGCACATACTTCGGCGCTTTCATTTCATTCGAGAAATCGTTGAAAGAGGAGATGTTAAAATATGCAAAGTACCAACAGATGATAATGTATCTGACCCATTGACGAAGCCACTGTCACAGCAGAAGCATGATCGTCATACTAGATCTCTAGGCATTAAGTATATGTCTGATTGGTCTTAGTGCAAGTGGGAGATTTGTTGGGATATGCCCTAAGACAAGCCATTAGATGATTGTTTATGACATACAATTTATTATGATTTTATAAATGGCAAATCATTATTATATCTTATTCGAATATCTGTGCAATATGAATTGATATATAAGTTAATGTCCTTAGAATAATATTGTATTGTTCTTAAAGATTGTCCCTAGTCAAGTATTATCATGAATTGAGATAATGATAATGCATTGAGACTAGTATGTTTTGATTGATGAATTAATTCATGGATATGTTAATGTCCTTAGAATAATATTGTATTGTTCTTAAAGATTGTCCCTAGTCAAGTATTATCATGAATTGAGATAATGATAATGCATTGAGACTAGTATGTTTTGATTGATGAATTAATTCATGGATATGAGATATCAAATCAACACATGGGTACATGTTAGAGAACAATGTACTGGACAGACCCACAATGAGAATGCTACATGGATAGTTATATGAGTGTCATAAGTAATTCTCATAGTGATAATAATGTATGTAATCCTTACGACTTGAGATCATCAGAGATCCCAACATAAGGAGTTATGTATCTTGATATTGTCAAACGTTACCTGTAACAGGGTATACTATAAAGGCAAATATTTGATACACTACGAATTATGTAGAGAGATGTTGATTGATCAAGATAGGATTTGTCCCTCCTATATAACAGGAGAAGTGTTTGGGCCCTTGATCAAGTAAGACTAAAATGCATGGACATGCTCGAATGAGTCGATATGTGATATCGAGCTTATTCGTTTATTCTAGTTCTACTTGGGGATCAAGAAATAAAAGATTGAATATATGAGTATGACTATTTCATGACTCATGTTCAATCTAAACACATGGACAAAGGGATTAAGTTACATGGTTAATATTATCACAAGTTCGAAGGTTATGTCGAGTCAATGACATTCTTGTAATTTGGGTAGCCTTGATGTGTTGCTAGACACCGCTCAGTGCTTGTGACATAAAATGAGATTTTATGTCACTGTCAACATTGCAAGATCCTATCGGGTCGCACAAAAGATTAATGAATTAATTAATTAAGAAGAGTCTTAATTAATTGATTATAACGATTTAATTAAATCATGGGTTTGGGCCCATGAAGCTTTAAGAAAGTCTTGAACCTTTAATTAAATCTAACATATATATGATATCAAGGTTAATTAAGAATTAATCCTACACATCATAAAACCTAATAGCCTCCAAAAGGTAGAGCTCTCGGCCGCCACTTAAACCTCCATCATCGCCGCCGCCGTCGTGTGGGGTTTAGGTTTTTGATTGGCCGTCGTTGATCGGTTTTGAACCGTGAGTTCAGTTTTGGTTTAAGAACGAGTCTAGCAACTTGTTCTTGAACGTCCCTTGTTCGATTTGATCGTGTGGATACCGTAGAGGCAAGATCTTTGAGGTGTTGCTCGTGACTCGTTATTTGGCATCGTTTCTGCATCAAACACGCTACAAGGGTGAGACTCTTTTAATCATTCCGATATGAATACTCTGTATAGGTCCATGGCTAGGAATCCATTTTTTTATTTCCGCTGCGCACTTGTGTGTTGGATTCCTTACAGCTACTTTATCTACTGCAGCAGATGAAGTCCCTACTGTATTGCCTGCTGAAAAGGCAATCACTGAGGTTACTGTCATCATATCTACTGGTGCAGAGTTGAATACCTCTGCGGTTGACAACATTCCTCCCGCATCAGTGGACTCAGACATTGAACTTACTGGATCACTAAGAGCCATCTTCTCCTTTACTGATGCACAACCTACTGCAGAGAGGATAGACTCCCCTACTGCAACCACTGTTTATGAACCAATAATCTCTACAGAGGTTCATGTTCATGACCACATCGCATCAGAGACTACTGCTACTAAATCTCCACCACTAGTGATCCATCTACAATCCATTACTCCATTTGGACATTCAGGATCATTTGCCATAAGTTTGAGAACACCAAAAACTTCTTGCACCCACTGTTTTCCCATATCTACTCCATACGGGAAAGGCAAGGAAAATGCTGAAGTATCCACATCTGCTGTGGCGACTGAAATTACATTTGTGCTGGACAGTGTTGAGGAATATGTCCAAAAGAAGTTGGGAAAATTTGATTTTAGGGTCAAGGCAAGGATTAAGGCGCGTCTCAACAACTTCTCTTAGATCTTGCAGAAAGCACGGAAAACTGAGAACAACATTCTCAAATGTTTACAAATCACAGATGTGGAGCAAGGTCTTAAGATGGGAGAGATTTACCGCATAATCAATTTTATCTTGAAGCTAGATGAGCTATTGTGCTCTAGGGAGAAGCTATTTGATCAAATATCTGGAACAGCTACACATGATGCTGTTGTAATAAGATTTCTGGAGACTCGCTCAATCTGGCGAAAAAGGCGTTACATGATCTCCAAGCTGCTCAGGGTATCCAATCTACCTCTTACTCTACTGAGGCAAATCCCCTAGAATTGCAAATAGTGAACAGTCAACCGCTGATATCTCCATCAGCTCCATTGATGATTATCCCCCTAGTAGAGGCCAACCCTATAGATGAAATTGCTCTTGCACCATTTCCACAACTATCCTCACCTTTGCAGCAACCCCAATTCCCTACTTTTGACATACTTAACATTGATGATGTCATCAAGACTGTAGTGAATAATGTTACCTTACTATTGAGGAAGACATATCTACTGATATGATGACTAAGTCAACAAATGCATTAGCCATTATTCCACCAACCCTTATTGTTTCATCACTGGAACTGTCCGACAATCTTTGTTAACCCAACTTTTGCAGTCTTTCTTTCTCAACCCCTACTGGAACCTCATCCTCTACTCCTATTGATACAATCATTTCTTTTACAACCACACCACCTCCCAACCCTAATACTCAACCTTTGGAGACCCCTGATGAGGTTCCCATTACTACAGATGTTACCAATGTTCAAATTTTGACACTCCCCTCTACTGATGTGTAAGGCCTCGCTACCTTAACCCGCTATTAGTGCATTATCACATATATTAGTGCATACTTTCATGTCATTAGGAATTCTTGTATTGTCCAATTTAGATGCACAACCATAATATAAGAAAGTGAATCACCATCTTAATGTAAAAAGTGTGTTTTGACAAGTTTTGCACAGCTTGTGTCTATCGGTGCACGTCAGAAAAATGTGCACCGGTAGACAAAATCTTTGAAGTTTGCTAAAATTAAGTGCATCATCATGTTAAAATCATCATTTCGTTTAAATTACATGCACAACTTGACAAATTTAGTTGCACAACCTTAGTATAAGCAAGTGCACCACCACCTTAAAAATAAAAAAGTGTGGTGAACTGATAGGGTTGAATATTACGCGTTTTTATGCTTTGATATGTATATGTTTTCGTGTTGATTCTTGAGTTATTTTACGTTTTATGGTATATATTTCTATATTTCAGGAATCAATGTTGAAATTCATAAAAGGGGAAGAAATCAAGCTAAAATGATGAAAAAATGAATAAAGTTGAAGAAAAGAGGAAGAAACCAGAATCCAAGACACATGTTGCTCCTTTCTCCTCAAATTACTATATGTTCGAGCCATGTTTTGGAAATGTGGTCCATATAAAAGTTGTAGAACTTTCTCTTATCTTCGCGTGGACAGCTGATTCATCAAGATCTCCATGGAGGAAGGCATTATTAACATCTAGTTGATGTACTTCCTAGTTTCGTTTAGCATCTATAGTCAGTAAGCAACGAACTGTCACCAATTTAGCTACCAGAGCAAAAGTCTCGTGAAAGTCAATCCCTTCAACTTGAGTGAAACCCTTAGCAACTAGGGGGGCTTTGTAACTTTCAACGTCACCATTGGGCTTGTACTTGATTTTGTACACCCACTTGGAATCAACAGCTTTCTTCCCATGTGGTAGCTCTGCTAAGGACCAAGTGCCATTTTCTTCCAAGGCCTGAATTTCCTTTTTCATGGCTTCTTGCCACTTAGGATCTTTAATAGCCTAGGAAAAAAATATTTGGGCTCATCACGGGAAGTGATGGCCGCTAAAAAAGCCTTATGAGAACTAGAAAATTTTTCATAAGACACAAAGTTTGAAAGAGGATATACCGTCGAGGTTCCTGACGTTGGACTGGGTTGTGAATGATCGAGAGAAGGTGGCAAATCAGTTTCAAAATTTTGTAGATGCTTAGGCTGTGATTTATGCCTCTGACTTTTTCTAATGCAACAATCTGAGTCTGAATTCTGTTGTGGCAGCGGGGATGAGTGCGGCCGAGTAGAGGGGTCAGCAAGAGAAGACCCAGTAGACTCAACCTGAGTGGGCTTGTCTGAAGATGGAACTAACGGAGGCGTTATGCATGTGCTGGGCCTGACGAAGTCTCTTAGCCCAATTGAGTCCATCATGGTTGGACTAATAGTAGAGGAAAATCCATCATCAAAAAAATTGTGGTTCTTTGATTGCTGAAAGTGAATGAGTGCCTCCTGTAAACCCGTTTCCAAATGTAAATTGAGCCCTTCAAAATTGTTCTTAAATGGAAAAGTATTTTCCAAGAACGTGACATCACGAGATGTACAGATGTTGTGATGTTGCAAATCATAAACACGATATCCTTTCTGGCCCATACGGTATCCAACAAAAACACAAGCTCTCCCCCTTTCACCGAACTTATCACCTTGTTTGCGATTGTTACGTGCATATACAAGACAACCAAAAACCCGAAAATGATCATAAGATGGCATTTTTTCCAAAATAATCTCATGAGGGGTCTTATTTCCAATAACTTTGGAAGGCAATTTATTGATGATATAGACCGCGGTTAGAATACATTATCGCCAAAATTCAATTGGTAATGAGACCTGAAAACGTAATGCTCGTGCAATTTCCAAAATATGTCTATGCTTCCTCTCGACTACCCCGTTTTGTTGAGGCGTGTAAGTGCATGAAGTTTCTAAGACGATGCCATGTTCTTTATAATAGTGCATCATGTGATGAGATTGAAATTCCACCCCATTGTCAGTTCTAATTCTCTTGACTTTTTTATCAAATTGTGTCATCGCCATATTGCAAGACATAGTTAGGAAATGAGCAACCTCGGCTTTAGTTTTCATAAGATATACCCAAACTGCACGACTACATCGACAATAGATAAGAAATAGTGTGCTCCCGAAAAAGATGCTACTTTAAAACTACCCCAAATATCACAATGAATTAACTCAAAACAACAATTCGTTTTAATTGAGCTAACGGGAAAAGACAATCTAGTTTGTTTAGCTCGTATGCATGAGTCACAAAAAGAACTTTTACTGAATGAATTTTCTGCAAAACCATATCTGAAGCATGTCCCAATCTTCTATGCCATGTCTCGGAGCCCACAGAAACTGATAAAGCCACACTTTCTCGTTTAATGGGCTCCAGGCAATAAAGACCATCACATGCTTTACCCGGCCCAATCAGGCTCCTCGATTGTAAGTCCTGCATGACACAAAAATCAGGGAAAAAAGTCATTGAGCAGTTCAAATCTCGTGTTAAGCGACTCACGGAAAGCAAATTGCATTGAAACTCGGGCACGTGTAGCACGCGCTTAATATCAAGTCCATTAGGTAACTGTGTATTTCCAATGCTTTGGACCGGAATAGCATCACCATTCGGTATTTTCACTGGCAATCCAGCGCCATTTTCTATTCTGTCTTTTAAGATTTCTTTGTTATAAGTAATGTGCTCCGTGGCTCCCGAATCAATTACCCGTCCAAGAACATCTTGCCGGTCATATTTGCCTCCGGATTCGATGTCACCTGATTAACGTTATTTGTTGGGCCAAAGACTTGAAGTAATTTTGCAAACTGCTCGTTCGAAATTCATGGTATTGGACTTCCTTCAAGTCCAACAGCAGCAGCACGTGGTTGTCCAACAGATCCGGTGCGCGGTTGTGCAGCAAGTTTTCGAACCCCATCTTTATCGCCTTTCCACCACGATGGATATCCGATAACTTCAAAGCAAGTATCAATGGTGTGGTTGGATCTCTTGCACCTACTGCAGCGTCGACCATCTTTCTTTTCACCACGACGATCACCATTTGGTTTATCCTCACGCCTCGTCTGAACCTGGAAGGCTGCAGCAGTTGGTGCTGGTGTTTGTGTGATTGTGATGTTCCGGCGCTGCTCTTCTTCCGCAACAAGGTGGTACGCAGCCCCTAACGAGGGTGTTGGTTTACTACTCAGAATTTGAGTCTTCACGGTTGAGAATACATCATTGAGTCCCATCAAAAACTCATATAAGTGTTCCCTCTCCTTGGTAGCAGTAAGTTCTTTCCAACCTCACAAGTGCATCCACCGCATGTGCAGCGAGGTGTGGGTGTGACAGAATGAATTTCTTCCCACAAACCTCTTAGTTTAGTGTAGTACGCTGATATGGACATGTTGTCTTGGCGCATCAATGTCAAATCCCTTCGCAACTCATAGGCTCTGGGCGCGCTTTCTTTGCCAAAACGTTCTTCTAGATCTAACCAAATCTCTCGTGCGGTCTTTGCATATTTTACGCTGCTCCTGATTTCCTTATCCATGACGCTTGTAAGCCATCCCTTAACCATGGCATTACAACGCCGCCAATGCATAATCTCTGATGAATCCATTTTTGGCATCTCAACCGTGCCATCAACGAATCCAAATTTATTTTTGGCGAATAGAGCGTTACTCATATCATTCACCCAATCACCGTAATTTCCATCCCGTAGCAATTCACCAACGAAAATTTGCCCGGGATATATCAGATGCATGGAGGAAGTATGGTGACATGATATCGATCACCAAACCTCCACCGGAATTATTATCGCCTTTATCTTTGTCATTATGGTAAGCCATGGCTTTGACGTAAGGGAAGAATGGTGCGGCTGATAGGCTGTATTTTAGTAAGGTTTAGGTAACCAGGTTAGGCTCTGATACCATGATAAATAACAATAAGATACATATGGCATGAATTGATTTATTATTCAACGATCAATGGAGAATATATACATGGTTTCCTATCACTACTTGCCAAGAATAAAACCTTATACAATAGGAAAATATCTATACAATAGGAAAAGATCTATAGACTCTACAATCATAAGGTAAGATATAATATAATTAAGGAAATAATATAATTTAAATTTGTGTAGATATATTGATGCCAATAGATTTTTATATCCATCAATTTTTTTTTGAAATCGTTTTCTTTTTTATTTATCGAGGATTGAATGTCAGTTTAGATATCGTTGTTATGCTACACTTGAAGTGTTGGGTTGTAAATAGTCTGCGATGGAGCTCGACTTACTAATCCATCATAAAATCTGCCGCAATCAATTATGCCTGGAAATGTGCTAGCAAAATTTGATAAAAAATTCCTACACCATGATTATACCTCACACACAAATTTATTTTATATAACATTTTTTTTATAATAGAATTCAATACATATGCATCTCGAATGCCATTGATTATTGGTTATAACAATTAATTTACAATTATTGTAATTATTTTTTGGATAGCATATAAAATTTTCTAACGCAGAGAAAGCATGGAGGATATAATTTAATCAACAAATTGATGATTATATCAAATCGGTGCACGAAATTCATGTGTGCACCGGTAGACAAAATCTGCGAATTTGTTAAAATTAACTCCACCAACACAATAAAATCATCATTTTGTTTAAAATTACGTGCACCAACTTGTCAAATTTAAGCGTGCCACATTAATATAAGCAAGTGCACAACCACCTCAATATAAAAAGTGTGTTTTGACAAGTTTTGTATAGTTTGTCTCTACCGGTGCACGTGGGAAAAATGTGCACCAGTAGACACAATATGTGAATTTGCTAAAAATTAAGTGCACCAGTAGATTCAAAAAGTTCAATTTTCATTACTTGTACAACTTGTTTCTAAAATTTTAAATTTTCATTCAAACAATTTATCGAACTTCCCAATTCTCAAACAACAAATAAATAGAGTATAAGTACCAATGTTCTTTTCATCACCGGTTGAAAAGGAAATCAATAAATGCACACAATAATTTAAAACACATGTTTGAAACAACAACCCTGAGAAGTCCAAAATTTCATTCAAACGATTTATCGAACATCTCATCTCATGAGTGGTGCACGTCCTCAAGACGCCCGCAATACACCTTCACCCTGGCCAAGAACAAGACACATGCAAGACAGAAGTGTTGCGAACTGTGAGTGACGAAATCCCAAGAAGAAGCAACGAACAAGGTACGTAACTCAGAAAATTTATGAATTGCAGACCACCAAAAGTTACGCACATTGCACATCAGTGTTCAGACGTCGGATGGCGAAACATGTGGAGGAGAGGTGACGGGCTCGGGCGGAGGAGAGGTGACGGGTTCAGCCGGAGGTGGTGAGACGGTGGATGAGAGGTGACGGGTTCAAGGAGGCAGTGAGATGATGGAGGAGATGTTATAAAAAAAATTTGTTCAAAAAAATGAGTTCCCTAGTTTTTGAAGGGGTATTTTAATAAACAAATAGTACACCATAGAATGAATGTTAAGAATTTGGACTTGAATAAAGTTTTATGAAAAATGGATTGTCAAGGAATGTTGTTTTTGCCAGTGGAGTAATGATTTTGTAAGTAATACCATTTTATAATTTCCTAAAAAAAAAGTAAGTATTAAAAATTGGTTCAATTAAAAAAAAATGTTTGGTTTGATTGGACTTTGTGGGTGGACTTTCTCATCTCCAAAGCCCAACTTATACCGCATGTTTGAGCCTTCGCTTGCTTTGTGCTACCCTCGCAGTTTTGTATGGGGTGAATAAAAGTTTGGTTCAACTGAACTAATCGATCGAACTGAATTATTTAAAAGTTTGGTTAATTCGGAAGTTCGATTTTTATTTTTAAAAATATCAGTTAAATCGGTTCGATTATCGGTTTTCATTTCAAAAATATATGGTAATCGGTTTAACCAAATTTTTTTTTTTTAATATTTAATAAATCAATTTTTTTAATTTTTTTTGAATATCGATTAATTCGGTTACCAACCAAATTAACCGATATTTTAATCGATTCCGTTAAAGCTGTTATTAAAAAATTCGGTTAGGTTGCTGGTTATAAAAAATCGGTTCGGTTACGTCGGTTAAAAAATTCGTTTATTAACCGAACCGATCGATTGCACAGTCGCTTTGTAGCAGTTTGAACTTTACAATGATTTAATTTTAAAATTATGTATATATCACTGTACATAAAATTAACAATTAGAAAATATAATTGTTACCGACAATTAATTACAAACTCTTCGTCACTCACTAATTATTTAGAATATTTCTTTGGGATTGTTTTTATTACTCATCTTGTTATATTATAAGATTGTTGCAAATGAATGTGAAGGTAAACTTCGTCTGAAACGATGTGGTAGAAAGCAACGTACAATGTGAAAGACACAATCTATCGTGGATTTTTATATCCGTCATTTTTTTTTTGAAATCATTTTTTTATTTATTTATCGAGGATTGAATGTCATTATTTAGATATCGTTTGTTATGCTACACCCGATCTGCGATGGAGCTCCGACTTACTAATCCATCATAGAATCATTACTTTTTTTTTTCCTGCCGCAATCAATTATGCATGAAATTTGCTATCAAAATTGGTCAAAAATTCCTACACCATGATTATAACTAACACACAAAATTATTTTATATAACATTTTTTATAATAAAATTCAATACATATGCATCTCGAATGCCATTGATTATTGATTATAACAATTAATTTACAATTATTGTATTTATTTTTTGGATAGCATATAAAATTCAATACATCTGCATCTCGAATGCCATTGATTATTGATTATAACAATTAATTTACAATTATTGTATTTATTTTTTGGATAGCATATAAAATTTTCTAACGCAGAGAAAGCATTGAGGATATAATTTAATCAATTAATAAATTAAAAGGATGAGGTATTTATATTTTTGTAAGAGAACAAATAGAAAAAAAAATACAGTCGAATATTTAGCTGAGCCTAATTGGGTGTTTGCGATTATTTTTCAAAACTATTTATCTGCTTTTCAGACCAAAAAGTATATTGAGTGTTGTATTTCATTACTTCTGCTATTGCTTCTAAAAAAATAAGTAGGTAAAAATAGAAGCAGATAAGCAGGCCTTGAGATGCTTTTCAATGTTTTTATTTGTGTGGGGCAATGTTGTAAGAATTTGAAGTTCATTAAGCTATTTTTTATTTTAATAGCAAATAATCAATGTGTATGCTTAAAAGTAACTTTTTCCAACTTAAAAAAAAAACATAAAGCACTTTGATGCAATTACAAACATATCATAGGTCGTAGTCGATAAGTCAATGGGCTTCCACTTACCATTTATACGAGTAAACGATTGTACGAATCTGGGGTGAGTTCCACTTATAGATCAATTTAATATAATTGATCTAAAATAATTGTTATATTAATTTATATATATTTTATTTAAAAATATTTTATTTTAATATTGAATTGAGACATAAATATTGTTCAAAATTTGCTGTGTATACAAGTATTTTTCAAAAATACCCGTCGCTTGTATGACAAGTTGACAACCCACCGGGTAGAAATTTTAACGACAAAACTACCCCTAAACTTTTTGTATATTGCAATCTAACACTAGGGTTTTTATTCGTTATCCTTATCAGTCGCGTTCACCTCACAACTTCTGATTTCTTCTATCTATTTGCCGCCACGGCTGAGAGCTCATTAACCGCAAGCAGAGGTAATTTTTTGGGATTTACGCATAAAGACATCGTGTTGATTGATGACAGAATCCTTTGTTGGGATGTTTTATTATGAAAATTTTCAGATTAATAACTTTTGAAGTTTATTATATTTGTCCGCTTGAATTTTGTTGACTTGATTATTTATAGAAATTATGGTTATTTGTATTGTACGCAAATTTCAATTGACGGATTTCGTGTAATTTTCAGAAACATTATTTTATTGTACTAGGTAATTTCGGGAACATATCTGATTAGTTTTAAGGTGTTTTCTCAGCGGACTGTAATTCTTGATGTATACTATGAGTGCTTATGATAAGGTTGTGCCATGTCTTGCATATACAGAAAGTGTCATACGTCTTTCAGTTGCAGCACAGTGCGAAATTTGGGGCTGAGAGCTTTCTTTTGCTGTTGCAATTGTATTTATTTGGGTATTAAAATTATCAGTTTAATGTTAACCATTAGTTACCCAATAAGGGTTTACCATATAGTAGCTGCCTGCTAGTGCTGTTGTAAAGTTGCCTGCATATGGATGTGCTAGTTAAGATATTTCGTAATAGCATTTTTCCTTTTCTAATTCTCATATTGGGAGGAAGCTCTCTAAAAGTCTTTGCAACACATCATAAATTCTTGGAGTTGCCATTCAATTTTTTTCCGGTTTATTTTCAGATGAATGTGGACAAGTTAAAGAAGATGGCTGGTTCTGTCCGCACCGGTGGGAAGGGCACCGTGAGAAGGTAAATATTCCAATTGTACTTATACTGATGTTTTTTTTATGATGAGCCACATAAATGCCCTTAAAGAAGGGATAGTTTGAGAAATGACATTGGTCAAACATTTTTTTTGATTTATGACCTTATTTAAAGATTTGTTTTGCAAAATGACCTTAAAACACAAATAAAAAACAAAGGCCAAACAAATGTCAAAAATTGAAAATGTTATATTTCAAAAACATGGTCAAACAAATGTTATTTGTTTAAATAATCCCTAAAAGGAAGAGTCTTTCTCATAAAACAAAAATGTCTTGTGTTGTATTAGAGACTAAATGCTTGTGAGTTTTGAATATGATCAAATCAAGTGAGCGGATTGTAGGGAAACGTTTTATTTTTCATTTTAAGGTATGTATAATTTTTTATCCTCGATTGCAGAAAGAAGAAGGCTGTTCACAAAACAACCACAACAGATGATAAAAGACTTCAAAGCACCTTGAAGAGAATAGGAGTTAATGCAATACCTGCAATTGAGGAAGTCAATATCTTCAAGGAGGATGTAGTAATTCAGTTCACCAACCCTAAAGGTGCGAATCATGTTGTTGAATTTCAGTTTAGACCAATGCACGATTATCTCTCTTAGCCTTTTTTCCTTAACTGTTGTTTGTCTTGTGTTACTCAGTTCAAGCATCTATTGCTGCCAACACTTGGGTTGTTAGTGGTTCTCCTCAGACCAAGAGTATGTTTTCCTTTCTGTTATTCACGAATTTGAAGTGGTTGATTAGTTCCTTTCTCGTGGCACAGTGATTGTGTAGATTCTTTTTGGTTAATTTAGCATTTTCCTTTCTAATACCTAAAGGTTTATCTGAAAACTTCCTGACTCTGATGTTGATGTGGTGTGGTTTAAATCACTAACTAGTACCGGTTTCAGCTACCTTGTTTCTTTCAAATTTTGGTACCTGGATTTTAACACAACTTTGTACCGACATTAGTTTGTGTCTCTCGCAAGAACATGGGTCTGCTTGATTGAATGGCATTGCTTCTGTTTTTATCAGTTCTTTCATCTGTTTAACATGATTTCTCATTTGATACTTGTTCAGAACTGCAAGACATTCTTCCACAAATCATTCACCAATTGGGTAAGTTCTGCTTGTGGTAATTTTTTTTGTTAAAATGTAATGCCAATGTCATAGCATCATAATGCTTGTTGCGAAAAAACTTCCAGGTCCCGATAACTTGGAGAATTTGAAGAAATTGGCAGAGCAGTTCCAGAAGCAAGTTCCTGCCGCTGGCACTGCTACTGGAGCACCAGAGGACAATGATGATGATGTGCCGGACCTTGTTCCTGGCGAAACATTTGAGGCCGCAGCAGAGGAGAACCATGCTTCTTGAGGGTTCGCTTACCGATTTTGTGTCATTTGGCTGTGTTCCGTCGATTTCAAATTCGTGTCATTTCCATAACAGAATGTTGGTGCTTGAGATGCTTCAATTACTAACTTGTGCTTCACCGACGTTTATCTGCTATATATGAATTAGAAGTGATTCTTGCAACTTTTTGAAGGCCTAGTGTGAATGTGTTACGTTGTATACCGTGTACTAAACTCTAATATGGCAGCCACATCCGAGCTTGTTGAATTTGCATTATATGATTATCAGATAATAAATTGGAATTATGCATGACTTTCAATATTTAAAAATTATATATATATAAATATATATATATATATATATATATATATATATATAATGTATAAGCATCTTAGTGGTTCAACTATTTTAGATCAATGTCTTGGGACTACATATATTATATTTTAAAAGGTTGTACTTCCTATTTTTCTATTTTTCAGTTGTATATAATGTGTAAGAATTTTAATGGTTCAACTATTTCAGATCAATGTCTAATTACACTTACGTCATTGCCAGTCTAAAATATTACCATCACAATTGTCATCTATATATCCATCAATTTACATTATGTCATTCTAAATCATACAAATCACTATCACACTTACCATATAAATTATCATATTACCGTAAAATTTTTGTTAAAATCCAAAAAAAATAAATATAAAAATACTGTCATTTCACAATTTAAATTAAAAAAAACTAAACCAAAATAAGAAATGGACGTTACAATTATAACATAAATTTTTTTTAAAAAAAAATATATTCGCCTAAAGCATGCAGAATGTGAAAATTAAAAATGTATAGTTTAATTGATTCTAATTACTTTAAAAATATATTATGTAAAAAATAATATTAGGTTACATTTGAATCGAAGAATTTGTATTTCAAACCTTAATATAAATTCATTCAAATTGTTTGTCTAATTTTAAAAAAATCCGTGAATTTTAAATGCACAATCATTAATTTTAAGGTATTTTTAACAATATATGATAATTCAAATTTCTAATTGCTAAAGACATTACAAAAAATTTCAAATTCAATGTTGAAATGGAATTTTTTGTCAAAATGGAATTTAAAATACTTCATTAAATATTTTGTGCAAGATTTACAATTTGTTCTAATCCATCTCATATACTTTCTAGCTATGATGCACGGACACTTATACGAAGACATTACACGTCACTACACTGATTTTCAAAATTTTCAGGATACGACATGACTAGGACATGCATTTTTTTATATTTATATATATATTATACATGTAAGTTATTACAAACTACTAAAATTCACATGTTTTTAATTCTAATACAATGTCAAAGTAACAAAAATATTCTTATTAAATTCAGGAAGCATATACATAAATGCATGTCTGGAATGATCATAGTATCACTCATGCTAACATTAAATATATATATTACTTCAATTAACATAAAGTTTAACAAACACATTCAAATAAAATATAACACCAAAAATATTCTTACTAAATTCAAAAAATATATAAATAAATGAATGTTCATGAAAGCATCATAATACTAACATCAAAAATATATTACTTCAATTAATATATAACTAACACATCCAAATTTTATTTCAGTTAAAAACTTTTTAAATTGTATAATTAACCCTAAAAATGTCATTTTTGTGTCAATTGTGTCCGATATGGATATCTGATTTTGAGATCCAACGAGGATATCCGATTTTATATCCGAGTGATTTGCGTATCGCTGCATCATTGCTTTCTAGTTTCAGTCAGATCCATTTGTTTTCATAAAATTCACTTCCATTCCACTTCCAAATCAACTTGGATTCTTTGTTTCGATGTTCAAAAAATTATTATAGTTTTGATATAAAAAAATTAATTCGCCGGGAACTTTCTTTCCTCCACCAATGACGGCAGCCGTTGATTTGATCGACAATAAGTCGGGTCGGGGCCGAGTGTCCTATGGACGACGATTTTGGCCACCGGACAGAAGAAAATTCGTTACCTGTGCGCGCAGAATTTGAAAGTTGGAACTTTTTAGTCTGCAATTCTTTTGGTTCTCCGGCACTCATATTCGCTTGACTCGCACACAACATCCGGATGGGTAAGTTTTCTTTCAAAGTTACATTTTAGGTGGAACTATCAGTGTTTCATAATTTTGGCTGTTTTTGTTAATTTCCAGTTGTTTGTAGCATTTGAAGCACAAATTTTTGATGCGATAGAAATCGTGATTAATGATGTCTGCCTAATTTTATTAAGCGTCATTTGCCAATTCATGTTTAGTTGGTCTGATTAGCTATTGCGAGTTGCATTCAGATGATATTATTATTTTGAATTGCGTTTTACGCAGTGAATGGTTAGCAGTTCTGTTTTTTCTTCTCTATGTTTTGGTTTGTTCTTGGATATTGTCTTACAGATCCATTATAGTATTATACTATGGAGTGGTTCTCCGTTTAATATCCATGACTTTGCTGTTTGGTTTGGAATTCACCTTGTGCATTTCGAATTCATGTACTGAGTAGAGTTTTTCAGAAGTTAAATGTTACATGGTTGTCAAAGGATGGGAGAAGAAAATATGTTCGAAGTGTGAGAAATTTTCCTCTGCTTCCCAAAACTTGGCATGATTATCGACATTTGGAAAAAAAGATTTCTCTATGGAGTATAGGCTACCAAGTTCAAGTGAACTTCTTGAAGATTCGTGACTAAATTCTTTATCTTGAGAGTTTATATATATACTCTATTTGGATCTGATATTATTTTGTAAACCTCGTTCATTGGGTTTGAAAAAAGATTTGAAGAAGCTACTCAGACAAATACGATAGCCAGAGAAATTTGATAATTTGTACATTTGTTTCATATCTTTAATTGTGATATCCAACTTGTTATTAACCTTTTTTGGGGTCCTTTATGAAATCTTTGATCAAATTAAGTGGGAGTGTTACGGCTACGTTATGGATCGTGTTAGGGAGCAATTGATTGTGTAGTCATTGACATCAGTATTAGTGTAATACTCCTTTCTTTGTGTGATTTTCGGCCTCTTCTACTTATTTTCTTAATTAGTATTCGGGCCTCGCAAAGATAGAACCTCTCAGTCTCTTGGCAATTCTTTTATGAGGAACTGTAAGAGCTTCTAATTTGTATAATTAAACTAGATGTAATCTTCTTTGTTTTTTTAAAAAAATTGGGAGCATATTAAGAAAAAAGTCTTCTGAACATTGGTACACAAAGAGATAATAATTGAGTTTGTCAGAAGCTTAATGTGGTGATTTTAAAATCTTACGGTCCAAAAGCAGTTAAACTTTTCCCTTCACATTATTAAAGAATAAGAAACAATGAATGAATTTTGATAGTTTAAGCTGCTTTCCTTCTCGGATTAGACCAAGAGATGGTGTAAAAAATTGTGCAAGTTTTGCGGTGGTTTGCTTTGTTGAAATAATTTCAGCAAAGATACCGTATGCTTATTAGAGATAAGCAAAGAGAACGTGGTTTCGGTACACGCTTAAATATACATTTACACGTGCAGAAGGGTGAGAACGGGCTTTAGAGAATTTAATTGTTCGGTTAAATGCATTTACGTTGTGTTCCTGTATTTAGTGAATGTAAAGTGAAGATTTAGTCAATCGGACTGGAACGACTAAATGGGTTTCAGATTTAATGACTACTTTCCAGCTCTGCATCCATTCATAATTGTGCACCAATCTTCTATATAATTTGGCAAGAACTTCTCAATTGGGAATCCATAGAATTTCTTGTTTCGTTTGTTAATATTTTTACGTTCCGGAAATGAAGGCCTCTGAACGAGATAATGGAGCCAACAACAAGAAGATCATACCAAGGAAATGGCATTGGACGTGTCAAGAGGACCAACTCCTAATCAATCTTGTTAGAACACACGGTCCCCAAAATTGGAAATTCATTGCACGCTACGTCCAAGGAAGATCTGGTATTATTTCTCTTCTGTTTTTATATCATAAAATAAGTTTTCGTGTTTTATTCGCCCTTCCAATTTTAAACATGTAGTTGTGAATTTGATTTCCTTCACAGCAAAGAGTTGCAGGTACAGATGGGTTAGTCATCTAAATCCCAAAGTTGACAAATCACCATTTAGTGAACATGAGGTGAAAAAGCTTCTCTCCCTTCATCGAATTCATGGAAACAAATGGTCCAAAATTTCTAAGTTTTTCCCCAGACGGACTGATAGTCAACTGAAGAACAAGTACCATACTCTGGTCCAATATAGACGCAAACGAGGACATGAATCAACTAATGCAACCGGTTCAGAGATTTCTTGTTTTTCCTGCTTGACCGCCAAGACTGATATGGGGATTAAGAATCCTATCTCGGCTGATGGTTCCTTTTCTGTCAATGGCAGAAATGAGAATTCTTTTGCTTCGAGATGTGATGATCCTCATTCCATTGAAAGCGTCAATCTTGGAAGTATTTCTGTCAATCAGCTAAAGGTCCATACTGATTCGATGGCATCCGATGCAAGATCTGCTGCACCCTTCGGAGTACATCCCTTCGTACTGCCTTGGCAAGGCGACAAATCTGTTGATATGAAAGACTGTCAATTCATTGACTTTTTGGGGGTTGGAAACTGAGAATAATATGAAAGCATGGTTGTTTTGTTTTGTCAAAGAATGTACCTAAATGGCAAGCTTATTCTTGCCTGAATTAATGACTTTGGTTATTACTTATGATTCTCTCTACCTTACATCGGATTGTGAATGTTCTGCGAACTTCTTGATGTATTTGAAGTATTTATGTTCTGAATTCAAAGTTGCGCAGTCTGCTGCATCCTTTTAATGCTTTCTTTAGGTTCCGTTGTGTGCAATACTATTTTCTGTTCTACAAATTTCATGTTTTGTGCAGTTGATGAATGATTGGTTTGGTTCTTGGACTGAATTTGAAGCATTTGAAATCCTTTATTTCAATTAACCATTTGGATGCTTATATATTTTAGCATGAAACAATACGAATTCTTGATAATACTTGATATAATTATTAAAAAAATCATTACTGGTTGTGTGTATCGGTTAAACCGATTCTATCTTTTGTTTCCGTCCTCCTCGCACTTACGACGTGGATATTGCACAAAAGGAGCATGACTGCTCCGAACAAATTGTGTTGGAATTTTTGCAGAAGGCAAATATGAGCACTAATGTTTTGGCATGCAACTATGCCGTTTCAGCCGCCGACCTGAAATCTAAGCCCATTCATCGCAACTTCGGATCGAAAATTGCATGCGATCAACCTTGGTTCGCAATATCGATAGTGGAACAACCGTTATATAATGGGAACTGCAGCCATTGTGGTAAAATTTTAGGTTAAAACAGATGTATAATTATAATGGTGATTTTGCGGCCGTCGCGGAATGGAACGACAATTTCACGGCAATCAAGGAACATTTTTAATTTTTTTCAACTTTTCCAATTTTTTTGATTTTTTTATTAAACATTTGTCCAAATTATCTAATTTATTTTTATTTTTATTTTAAAAAAACTCTGCGACCATAACGTGACCGTTCCACGAAATGTCAATGGAACTGGAGCAGCAGCCTCTGTGATGGCCTACGCGACTGTGTTGGCGAACCATGGTGATCAGAGGCCAACAAGTGAGAGTACCTGAGTCTAATGACTCTGGTAGAAGAGCAGCCATTCTTGGCCTTGGAGCTGCCATTTTAGCCGCCACTATGTCCACCTCCTTGGCCAATGCAGGAATAATTGAGGACTATTAGAAGAGCAAGGCCAACAAGGTTAGTCCAAAGATCATTGAAAATAACAACAATTTTCACGTGTAACTTATCAAGAAAAGGAATTTGAAATACTGCAAGACTTGGATATTGTACTGAAAAACTTCTTGATGGATTCAGGAATTGAATGACAAACTGAGACTGGCTACCAGTGGGGCTAACTTTGCGCGAGCATACACGGTTCAATTCGGAACATGCAAGTTCCTTGGGAATTTTACTGGCTGTCAAGATCATACTAAGCAATAGGTTTGATCATATTGCACGTGTGGATTTGTTCTCAATACTTTATAGATTTAGTTTTCATTGCACTAACAAAAGCATGCAAGTCATAGTCGTCTGTAATGTCTACAAGTTTTGCATACACCAATTTATCATCAATCCAATGGCAAAGTGATAACAAGATATAAATCAGAATTTACATTTGTCCAATATCGGTTGTTAAGCTAACTGACGTGATTCGATTTTTTCAGGGTTCAGTAGATTTAAGTGTTTGCGAAAAATAAAATAAAAACACCAAGATATTTTACGTGAAAAACCCTCGAATTGAGGAAAAAATCACGGGACCCAAGTCCAGTATATTTATACTGACCACTCTTTCTATTTGTTACAGGACTTCACACAATATCTAAATGAAAAATCAACACTTAAGAATATCTGGAAAAATAACAAAGGAAGTCCGAACAGACAATATAAAGTTATCTTCGGAGTCATTTTTTCCTCAAAAAGTCCAACCCCTGTAATGAGGTTGCTCGCCTCTATTTATAGGCTCGATCCTTGTGATTACTTGGCGGGAAAGCTAGGATCAGATCTTCTTTGATAGTGGCGCTAATGTAGCGAGTGTGTCTGAGAAATCAACACCCCACTAATGCACTTTATCTCTGCCGGTTAATCTGTTATTTACAGCAAGGTCTTCCGCTACTCTTTGACCAAAAATACCGAGCAGGTTTTACCAGCCGCTTAGCTATAATCTGTTCGGTGCACTGTTGTTTGGTTATAGTCTTTTTGGTGCAGTGTTGTTCAGTTATAATCTGATTGTTTAGTTTCTTGCAGGATATTTTACCCGAGAAGGCCAATATGCCATATGACATCACCTCACCCCCCTGAAGTAAATCAAGACGAGAGTATTGAAGTCTTATTTTATTTTCTTAGGGTAAAATTCAAATCTTGACCTGTTCGAATTTTGCCGCTCTTTTTCCCGCTCAAACATTTCAAACGTCGTGCGACGTTTCGTTTCCCGAGGCATATTAGCAGCCGTCCATTCAACTTATTTTGGACGGTGTGGATTTAACGACTGTTCACGTGGTCCCTATCTATAAATACTCCACCATTCCCTTCATTTACTTCACTTTGTTGCATTATGCTTCCGAGCTAGCATTTAGACGACCGAGCAATTTATCTTCAATCCTCTCCGGCTTCTATCTATCAAGTATGGATTCTTCTTCAGATGATTCCTCCTTGAGGGTGATAGATGCGTATGATGAGGGGGGTGTCAATATCTCTTCTCCTTGACCGTCATCCTCCTCAGATAGTGAGGAGACTTTAAGCTCTTTATCTGCTTCGGCTGCTCGTAAAGAAGAGCAACGAGCTGCTATGGAACAAAACTTGGTGAATGCCAAAGTCCCTTGGTTCAAAATTTTTGAATCAGGGGTTAGATCGGACCATCATTTATCTAATATTCGTACGAGGTGTGAGATTTCTGAGGGGACTTCTATTATTGCTCCCCCTTCAGGATCTCGTCCTCACTTGCCACCTCAGGGCTATTTTCCTTTTTATTTAGACCAATATGCCCCTTTTTTTGTTGAGGTGGCCTCTTATTTTTCCGTTTCTCTCAACCAACTGTTCCTTAACAATTATAGATTGTTGGCGGGTTTCTTTATATTTCTTTCCTTTTTGGGTTTCACTCCTACTCCCAAACTCTTCCATTGTTTCTTCCAATTGAATAAAAAAGAGATCGGGTTTTTACTTTTCTTCTCGAAAAGGGGTTTGTTTTCTAAAGAATTACCCCTCGTCGATCAAGAATTGGAAGAGGTTCTACTTCTTTGCTCGTCCACTCCAGCCTTGGGATTGTCCCATGACATGGAGGGAAGACCTCCCGAAGGGCAAATCGATCAAGGGATACCTTGAGAAGGAACCGTATCTGTCGGTTTGTCGTAAGCTTGGCGATCAATGTTTTAACCTAGCGGAGCTGATTAACGACAGACTGTTGTACTTGTTCCAGCTGAGCCCGAAGGGTGCATCTTTGAAGATGCCCCTCGGTGAGTGTTTCTGAGCACTCTCACATGCTTGTATATTCTGATTCTTATACTCAGACTACTCTTTGTTTATTCTTTTCAAAAACAAAAATGATGAAAGCCAAGATGGCCGAGAAGCTGAAAGGCAAATATCAGAAAGGCCAGGCTTCCGCATCTGCTGTTACTCCCTCCCTTCCTCAATCTGTTGAACCTACATCTCCATCCGACGAGAGGGCTTCTTCTGAGGAGACCTTGGCTCTTCAGCGCCGAAAAAGGCCCATTCCCGAGAGCCAGGGTTCTTCCTTGAAAACACCTCCTCTTAAGAAAACATCTTCTTCCCTCATTCCCCATGTACCCCGAGCTTCTTCTCAACCTGCTCCAGGTGGTACGAGCGCTTCTTGGCCCACCTCGAGATACCACATACCAACCTGGACCTATTCTCCAAATATCCCTCTCCTGAAGAAACCAGACCCCAAGACCTACCAATCCATCATATGTCATTCTCCCAACTCCACCGACGACAAATATCTCGGGGAGTTGGCCTTCAGTAATTTGGTGAATGAATTCTCCACTTCCTTCACCCAGGTAACTATTCTTTATTGATAATTTTCTAAGTCTTCATCTTTGGTATACTCATTTCTTGCATTCTTATGCATGCCCACATGATGGCGGGTGAACTTCTCACCTGATTCCATTCGGTTCGATCAGCAGATGCTAATCACCAGAAGCAAATCAAGCAACTTGAAAATATAGGCGATGATTTGAAGAAGTCCATAAAGCTACTGGAAGATCAGCATTCTGCAATGATGGCCGCCTGGGATGAGGCGCATACTGCTCTTGAGAGAGAGCGCAAGAGTCCGACTGAAGTAGATGAGGTCAATAATACTTTATCGGAGCAATACAAATCCATTTCCGAACAATTCGTCCAGGACAAATCTTTGCTAGATGTTCGGATGGAGGAGTTTTGGCTTGCCAAGAAGGCTGACTTTTTGAAGTCCTCAGAGTTCAGCGACATGGTGGCGGACCACGCCACAAAATTTTTTGATCACGGGTTTAGGGCCTGTGTCCGCCAATTTGAGGTAAAGGGTTACCCTCCTGAAGGGATTCCGAAGGATTTTCTTGATGTTGAAGTTGCTCTGGAAAGCCTTCCCGAGGAATTCTTTTAGCCATAGATTAAGGATGTTATTTTTCTTTTCTTGTTTTTGTTCCGATGTAATATTTCCTTGATTGAATAACAATAGCTTTATTCATTTTGCTGTTAAAAATCCAGACCCCCAACACTTGTACAAATTTAAGTTTAGAAAGTGGAGCAAACATACCGATCCCACGAATAAACTGAACAGGCTCAATTTTACGTTTAAACGTGGATCAAACATCCCTATCCCACGAGTAAATCATTAAAATTCCGAACAAGCTCGCTACCCCGAGCACAATCACTTAGGCAATTTTATGTTTAAATGTGGACCAAACATCCCGATCCCACGAGTAAATATTAAAATTCCGAACAAGCTCGCTACCCCGAGCACAATCACTTTAGGCAATTTTATGTTTAAATGTGGACCAAACATCCCGATCCCACGAGTAAATCATTAAAATTCCAAACAAGCTCGCTACCCCGAGCACAATCATTTAGGCAATTTTATGTTTAAACATGGACCAAACATCCCGATCCCACGAGTAAATCATTAAAATTCCGTACAAGCTAGCTATCCCGAGCACAATCACTTAGGCAATTTATGTTTAAATGTGGACCAAACATCCCGATCCCACGAGTAAACATTAAAATTCCGAACAAGCTCGCTACCCCGAGCACAATCACTTAGGCAACGTGGACCAAACATTCCGATCCAACGAGTAAATCATTAAAATTTCGAACAAGCTCGCTACCCCGAGCACAATCACTTAGGTAATTTTAAGTTTAAACGTGGACCAAACATACCGATCCCACGAGTAAATCATTAAAATTCCGAACATGCTCGCTACCCCGAGCACAATCACTTAAGCAATTTTATGTTTAAACATGGACCAAACATCCCGATTCCACGAGTAAATCATTAAAATTCTGAACAAGCTTGCTACCCCAAGCATAATCACTTAATGTTTAAACGTTGACTGATAAGTGCCATTTTTACACTTATATTTATATGTTTTCTTGTTATATTTTACAGTGATTCTTGGACGATATGACGCTTTTTGGTATTGATTTGCATGTTTCAGGAATCTTTGTGAAAGTGAGAGGAAATGAAGAAAATGAGTAAAAAGATGATGATAAATGCATAAATTTGGCAAGAATTCAAATTGTGACTCAAAAGTATAAAATCATGCACCGAGACAGAAGACATGCAACACCACTTACGTAGCAAACACGATAGGAATTCACGTGATATTGAGATTGAGCAGGGCAAGACACGAGGAAACATAACAAGGAGGATTTGACCAATGAAAATTTGATATTCACGTGAGCTAAGTTTGGGGGAGAATATTTTATTGTGGGGAATAAAATATTTGAGAGAATTTTGATTGACCAATTAGAAAAGATTTTATATGGCATATGATTTGAATATACAAAGTGTGGGACACGTAACAATTGGGAAGGAAAGTTGGAATTTTATGGTAGGAGGTAATTGGTTGACCAACGAGAGGAGAGCGGGAACGATTGATAAATTCTTTACCTAAAAAGATCATCAGAGAGGTACGCCTCGGGGACGCCGCTTCTCCCCTCACCCAAAAACTCCCCACACCATAACCTCACGGATTATTCACCATAATCCAGAATTCCCGATGCCTCAGATCTCTTTCCTTCACTCCACCATGCACGGCCAACCTTCATCCTTCATCATACACATCCTTCATCAACCTTACACCCTATGACTTTGGAACAACTCCAACAAGGCGAATAAAGAGACGATCGAGAAAGAAGCAAGAGAGGAAGCAAAGATCTACGACCGGAGTCGACGCTGGGAGTTTATTCTTACTTTTAAACTTTAGTTTAGTTTTATTTTGATTATATCATGCTTGGATTGTTGCAAGACATGTTTGAGTATTGGTATTTATTTATGAGTATGAACTAAGTTTATTTATCGAGGCTAGGAGAACCTTTGTTATGAACCTTCGATTTGATGATTTAATGATTGAATTCTTATAGTTCTTTGCGTATGTTTTATGTTCTTCATGCTTTTAGAGGATTGATCACCTTTGAATGATGTTAGTATCGTAATTGAGATCGAGATATGATTTTATGATACTGAATTAATAACTCATACCATGGATTTCAGACTGAGATCGAGAGATGACGTCAAATACATGCGTGATAGCCATATATATCTAGTAATTGAAAGCTATGAGTTTTCATGGATCTTATGCAATATTGAGTTGTTAAATAAGTACACGAGAGTGACTTACTGCAAGTTGATATTAGGTTTAATATAGCTCGAGAGAGTATATTAGATAATTCGGAGAACTCGTCACCTTAGGAATATTTGAATTTTCAATCGAGAATTGTAGGGAATTGCATTGGTGAGCCGACGCCTTGATAATCGTTTCTTGTGGATTTTTCTCGTTTACTTTGATTGACTTGGTTGGATTAGTAGTTAATTTTAATTAATTAGCAGTTTAATTATTTAATTAATTTTCGTAGGTTAAGGTACTTGCTTGTTAGTCCTTGTGGGTTCGACAATCCGTATTCTTCCTATCTATACTAAAACTTGACACCGTACACTTGAATCGCTAGATTGGAAATAATTGTTTAAAACAAAAGCGATCATGGACCAAACATCCCGATCACACGATTAAATCATTAAAATTCCGAACAAGCTCGCTACCCCGAGCACAATCACTTAGGCAATTTTATGTTTAAACGTGGACCAAACATCCCGATCCCACGAGTAAATCATTAAAATTCCGAACAAGCTCGCTACCCCGAGCACAATCACTTAGGCAATTTTATGTTTAAACGTGGACCAAACATCCCGATCCCACAAGTAAATCATTAAAATTACGAACAAGCTTGCTACCCCGAGCACAATCACTTTGGCAATTTTATGTTTAAACGTGGACCAAACATCCCGATCCCACGAGTAAATCATTAAAATGCTGAACAAGCTCGTTACCCCGAGCACAATCACTTAGGAACTTTTATGTTTAAACATGGACCAAACTCCCGATCTCACGAGTAAATCATTAAAATTCCGACAAGCTCGCTACCCCGAGCACAATCACTTAGGCAATTTTATGTTTAAACGTGGACCAAACATCCCGATCTCACGAGTAAATCATTAAAATTCCGAACAAACTCGCTAAGAATAACTTTATTTCATTGAGAACAAATTCATAAACAAAGATAATAATTAAAATGTTATATGAAATATTTCTTTAAATTATGAATGTTCCAAGGTCTCACCATCTCGCGACCTTCAGGGTCTTCCAATCTGTATGATCCTCTTCCGATCACCCCTTTCACTTTATAAGGACATTCCCACTTTGGTACTAGTTCTTTACGTCGCCAGCTGGATTAGTTCTCTGTAACACCAGGTCTTCTTCATGAAATGTTCTCGGGCGAACCTTTCGGTTGTAGGTATTAGTTATCCTCAGTTTGTACATTTCAGTTCTTGTCACAGCTCGTTCTCTTAACTTGTCAATCTCATCCAATTCTATCTTCCTTATATCTTCATTATTCTCGGGATTATAGCATTGTACTCGAAGAGAATAGACTCCAATTTTCGTCGGGATAAGGGCTTCTGAACCATATATTAGATTGTAAGGAGTTTCTCCCGTAGTTACCCGAGGTGTTGTCCGATATGCCCACAGAACACCAGGTAACTCGTTCACCCATGCTCCTCGAGCTCTTTCTAGCCTTGTTTTAATCCCGTGCAGTAAAATCCGATTAGTCACTTCGGCCTGTCCATTAGCTTGAGGATAAGCTACTGATGTGAACACTCGTTTAATTTTCATATCTTTGTACCACTCTTGCACGTTTCCACCCTGAAAATTCCTTCTATTATCGGAAATTAACCTCCTCGGTATTCCGAATCGACATACTATGCTTCTCCATAAGAATCTGATGACCTCTTCTTCAGTTATCTTTGCTAAGGGTTCGGCTTCAACCCATTTGGTGTAATATTCAACCGCAACTAGAAGAAACTTCCTTTGCCCCGTCGCAGGAATGTCCATTCCCCACTGATCAAAGGGACATGATATGATACTGTTATTTAGTACTTCGGCCGGTACATGAGATAAATTGGCGTGCCTCTGGCAATTATTGCATTTTTTTACAATCCCCTCGGCATCTTTTCTCGCTGTGGGCCAATAGTATCCGGCTCGAAGAGCTTTTTGGTATAACATATTGGCCCCCATATGGTTACCACAACAGCCCTCGTGCATTTCCCTTAGTAAATGTTCTCCGTCTTGGACTGAAGTGCATTGTAAAAAATGGGTTGAGAAGCCTATTTTAAACAATCTACCTTCGATCAATACATAACGATTTTCCATTCTCTTCACTCGAGCAACTTCTTTTTGATCAGATGTCAAAGTCTTTGTTTTCAGGAACTTAATGATTTACTCGCGCCAGTCAGCCATAATACATGGTTCCAGATTCATTATGCTATTGACAGACATGTGGGAGATCAAAACTTCTTGCACTAGTACATTCTTGTTCTTCCATTCATGGATTGAGCTGGCCAACTTTGTCAATTCATCGGCTCGGTCATTTTCTTCCCTAGGTATCTGTGTTAACTTTATTGCTTGGAATTGACTCATCAATGTTCGAGCATTCTCCACATATTTTTTGAGCTTTTCCTCCTTCACTTTGTATATTCCATTCACTTGTTGTACTACGAGCATAGAAACCATAAATGCTACCACCTTCCGAGCTCCAATATTCGAAAACCAGAGATAAGGGCTTCGAATTCAGCCTCATTATTTGAGGAATGAAAGCCAAACTGGATGGCCACTTTGATTTCCTCTCCTTCGGGTCCAATGAGCACGACCCCACACCAATTCCCAATTGAGTGGATGATCCATCTACATATAAGCTCCACTCCTTCTCCTCGGGGACGTGGGTTACATCTACCAGGAAATCTGATAAGGCTTGAGCTTTGATTGTACTTCGGGGTTGATAAGAAATATCAAACTCACTCGCTCAGTGGCCCACTTCACCATCCGTCCTGATATTTCGGCTTTAGATAACAATCTTCCCAGTGGGGTGTTTGTCACTACTATGATGGAATGAGATAAAAAGTATGGTCGAAGCCTTCTCGTTGTGGTTACTAGAGCTAAAGCCAATTCTCGACTTCAGGGTATCTTTGCTTGGCTCCTTGCAATGCTCGGCTAACATAATACACTGGCCATTGTTTCCCTGATTTCTCTTTTTTAATACCGAGCTGATGACCTCCTCGGTCACAGACAAATAAACAAGGAGTGTATCATCATGCTCCGGTTTATTCATTAGTGGTAATTGAGCCAAATACTCTTTCAAATCCTCGAAGGCTTTTTGACATTGGTCATTCCATTCGAATCGAATCTCTTGTCTTAATGCCTTAAAGAAAGGTAAACTCCTATCGGCTGAACGCGACATGAAGCGGCTCAAAGAAGCTATTCTTCCTGCCAACCTTTGTACTTTGTTTAACGTCCGAGGAGGATTCATCTCTTGAACTCGGATCTTCTCGGGATTGGCCTCAACACATCTTTCAATAACCATGTATCCAAGGAACTTTCCACTATGTATTCCGAATGTGCATTTGGCAGGATTCAATTTCATGCCAAATTTCCGCAAAGTACTAAAGACCTTCTCCATATCATCAATTAGATTGTGTGCCCTCTTGCTCTTGATAAGGACATCATCCACGTACACTTCTACATTCCTTCCTTTCCGATCTTTGAACATTTATCCATCAGCCTTTGATAAGTGGCTTTAGCATTTTTAAGCTAAAATGCATAACTACTTAACAAAAAGTTCCTCATACTGTCACAAAACTGACTTTGGGCTGATCTTCCTGAGCCAAAGGGACTTGATGATATCCCTGATACGCATCCATAAGAGCAGTTCATGCCCTGCAGTAGAATCCACCAGCTGATCGATCATCGGCAGCTGGTAGCAATCCTTGGGACACGCTTTATTAACGTCTCGGAAGTCCACACACATCCTCCATTTATTTCCTGGCTTTGGTACCAGGACTACATTTGAAGGCCATGTGGGGAAATTGATTTCTCGCACGTGGCATGCTCTCAGCAATTCTTCTACTTGCTTGGCAGTAATTGCATCCTTCTTGGGCCCAAAATACCTCATTTTCTGCTTGATTGCCCGAGCGTTATGGTCAACATTAAGATGGTGTTCGCCAATCTCAGGCCTTATCCCGACTAAATCAGAGGTACTCCAAGCGAACACATCCACATTCTGACTCAAGCAATCAATCATTTTTCTCTGTAGTTCAGGACCCACTCTAGTGGTTCAGTAGGATGACTCAGTTCGATTGTTAGAAATTCCTCAGCGGGAGTTACTCGCTCCTCAACCTCCATCTTTTCACTCTTCATCTTATTGTTTTCTCCTCGCTCGCCCACCTCTTTCTTCTGCTCTTTCTCTTGTCTCAATTCTTGCACATAACATTTTCTCGAGGATTTTTTATCTCCTCTAACTTGCCCCACTTCCTCACCAATCGGAAATTTTATTGATAGGTGATATGGAGATGCCACTGCTTGAAAAACAGCTAATGTTGGTCGGCCCAGTATGATGTTATATGATGAGGGCGCATCCACTACGAGGAAATTGATCATCTTGGTTCTTATCATTGGTTCTTCACCCAACGTAACTGGTAAAGACACCTGCCCCATCGGGCTTACAATCTCCCTGGCAAATCTATGAAGAGAGGTGTTTACCTTTTGTATGGCTATGCTTTCCAAATCCATCTGGGTCAAGGCGCTGAAGAAACGCACATCAGCCGAGCTCCCCGTGTCTACGAAAATTCCTTGTACGTTGTAATTGGCTATCGTGGCAGATTTAATCAATGCATCTTCATGGGGGAAGTGAATCCCCTGTAAATCTTCGGGTCCGAAAGTTATAGAAGGGCCTTCTGGTGTGTAATCTGGGTCGATGAATTGTACTTGGAACTTTCGAACATGACTTTTTCTTGCTCAGTTAGAATCCCCACATGACATTCCCCCAGAGATCATATGTATAGTTCCTCGATTAGGAAAATTATTTAAGGCAACCTCTTCGACGACTTGACTATCTTCTTCTGGCCTTCCTCCTCGAATGGCCCACGGTACTGGCTCAGGTACCCTCCTCCCCGGATTGACATTATACCGAGGGAAGAGATTATTACCAATCGACCCATCATGTGGTCCTTGCCTTCCCCCAAATCTACCAGTTCCTCGTCCTCGAAAATATTCTCCTCGGGATGGTCCTCCTTTGTATGATCGACCCTGACCCCTTTTCGGCATCATTTGATTCATGGCTACCTCCCGATGAGACCTCATCGGAAGACATTGATCAAAGTTCCTCTGTGGTGGTTCCACTTGCTTATCCCTCCTATTGAGTTCACCACTAGTTTTTGCATCTCTTCATTGCTTCATCTTTTGGACTTCTTCTAAATTAATATATTTAGAAGCTCTTCCCAGTAGTTTGTCATAATCCGAAGGTGGCTTCTTCGCTAACGACCTGAACAAGTCTCCTTCTCTTAGCCCCTGAGTAAAAGCGCTGATCAGTATTTATGAAGTAACGTGAGGGACATCCAGGCACGCTTGATTGAATTTCTTCAAAAAATCTCGAAGAGATTCCTTTTCTACTTGTTTGAGTCCGAACAGACTAAGGGTTGTTCTCTTGCAACTTCTACTGCTTGCAAACTGATGAAGGAATAATGAGCTGAATTTGGAGAAAGAATCTATGATGCCCGATGGCAGCTGATTAAACCAGGATTGTGCAGCTCCAACAAAAGTGGTTAAAAGGCTCTACACTTCACTCCGTCAGTAAGTTGATGAAGGAGTGAAGCGTTTCAAATCGGGACAAGTATTCCTCAGGATCTGTGCCACCATCGTAATTCCCAACACTCAAAGTTCGGAAATTGGGTGGTAGGGGGTCATTGATAATTTCGGGAGCAAATGGGGTCCCCCTTCGTGCTGGATATATACGTTCCTCCATTTTGTTACGCATCTGCTCCAACTCGTCTTTTAAATGCTCCATCTGGTGGTGCAAATCTTTGTCAGCTTCCTCCCCCATGTGACTAGAGGGATCTTTTATCTCATTCGAACTTTCCTTTGGCTCCTTTGAAAAGGCTAGATATTCTTCCTCTTCCTCGGTTTTCTCTGGCTGGGGCGGAGTCATAAACTGCTTCATGACTTCTCCAACAGTTCTGGCGATTACCTCAGTTAACTGTTCCATGGGCATTCCCCCAGCAGGAAATGCCCAGGGAACATTTTGAGATGACCCTGCCTCTTCCCCCTCTTCTGGTGCCGGGAATGAATAGGGAGGGGGGCTTGGTATATTTCCCCTCGAAGTTTGCCACGACCCTTAGTCTTAACCATTTTTCCTTGCACTCCTTGCAGGATGAAAAATTTTCTTACTTCAACGTCTTTGCTCTAAAAAAACTCATATGACATATTGGCCTTCTCGGGTAAAATCCCCTGCAAGAAACCGAACAAGCAGATTATAACCGAACAACACTGCACCAAACAGACTATAACCGAACAACAGCGCACCGAACAGATTATAGCTAAACGGCTGGTAAACCCTGCTCGGTATTTTTGGTCAAAGATTAGCGGAATACCCGGCTATAAATAACAGATTAACTGGCGGAAATAAAAGTGCATTAGTGGGGTGCGGATTTCTCGGACACACTCGCTACATTAGCGTCACTATCAAAGAAGATCTGATCCTAGCTTTCCCGCCAAGTAATCACAAGGATCAAGCCTATAAATAGAGTCGAGCAACCTCATTACAGGGGTAGTTGGACTTTTTGAGGAAAAGAGGACTCCGAAGAGAACTTTATATTGTCTGTTCGGACTTCCTGTGTTATTTTTCCAGATATTCTTAAGTGTTGATTTTTCATTTAGATATTTTGTCAAGTCCTGTAACAAATAGAAAGGGTGGTTAGTATAAATTATACTGGACTTGGGTCCCGTGGTTTTTTCCTCAATTCGAGGGTTTTCCACGTAAAAAATCTTGGTGTTTGTCTTTTATTTTCCACAAACACTTAAATCTATCGAAGCAGGAAAAAATCGAATCACATCACTAACCCTACAAGACAAACTAGAAAGATGTTCAAACAATGTATTTCTATATTCAACAAATACGTCCATACAATTTATTTTTAGTGTGCGCCTAGAAATATGTTTAACATGGGTTGTATAGACGAAGCAAATTCAATAAAAAACCAGCATGTTCAGCTTGTATAAAGGGTAGCTCACATCTATCACATATCTAACAAGTGACCTACGGTTAATTTCAGCAGTTAAAATAAAATTCGTGCCAGTGAGAACATTAATTTGTGCTTGTGTTGCTTCTCTACCTAATGGTTGTAATGTTATCTCATCAAAATTATATTTTTTAACTAAGTGTTTTTTAAATGTTCCGATGCTTCCACTGGAACCACCAGCTTTATATGAATATTGTATCTTACATACTTTACATATTGCAACAGATTCATTAGTACATTCTTTTTGAGCGAGTTCAAAGTGATCCCATATCTTACTTCTTTTGGCACGAGTCGGTTGTCTACTCGTTGCTGTAGTGGCTTCGGATGACTCCACTTGTTGTCTCTCTTGAGCTTGGGCATCTTGGGCATCAGGAGGTTCGGCAGGTTGTTCGGGTTGTTGCGTTTCGACGTTCATAGATGAACCATCAACATTGAGGTCAGCAAAAAAATCATAACTTTCATTTAACTCAGGAATTCGCACATGCAAATTCATTGCCGAAGATGAACTAAGTGATAGACGACCCAGGACGAGACTCTGACTGCGATCCGTCTACGACCACCGCTGCTAGATGAAGATGCCATTATTTATATAAGCAAAATGCAGATATCACACCTATTTGTTGCCAAACGTTCACATGCACGCTTTATTTTTTTTATTTTTTTCAAAAATTGTCGGTCCCGGATTCGGAATCAGTGCCGGTCCGATAGCACCGAAACTGGTGGTGCTACCGGTTACAAGATACAGAACCGTTTCAGATCGATTTTTTACCAGTTTCGAAGCGGGTTGGAACCGGTTAGCCGATTTCGGTTCCAAAGTGAGCTAACTGGTTCGGTTTCAGGCCGGGTTCGGATTGACCCAACCCGATAAGCACCCCTATTTGCAAGCTATTACATCAGCCTAAGGTTTACTCGATACACATCTAAAAAATATTGACCCTGGGTTCTCTCGTCACCAAAAAAAAAAAGAGGTTATAGATGTATATAATAGTTATATAATATAAATGTATATATATACACATATGTATAATTTATTTACAATGATATAATAATAGTTTGAAGTAGTGTGGAAAGTCCGTGAAAATAGTTTGTAATTTATGGCCACATATGTCTCACCTTTACCAAATGGAATGAATAAATTGATTTATATGGTGAATTAATTGTTTAGTGCTGGTATCTAGACCTAATATTTGAGTTTTTTTTTTTAAATTTTTTTTATGATCTTAAAGATTTGAATTATATTATTATTATTATTATAATTTTTAAAAACAGTATAAATTTTTGGTGAGATAATTGAAATCAGATAGTAAGTTCACGTATTCGACTCCTTATAATGCAAATAATATAAATTATTAAGGGAGAGGTTGTGAGAAGCAACACTTATATCTCATGGGACAACAATCTTTCATGTCACAAACCCGAATCGTGGCCATTGTCAGCAGGAGTTGAGCCACGATTATACTCTACAGTGATAGAATTTTTTTTATAAAAAAATTAAGAGTAAAACATACTTTTTTTAACAAATCTATAAAAAAAATACTAAAAAATAATTTAGAGTGCCACTGTCGCCCCTGCACCCCCTCACTCTGCCTCTCATCGTCGGTGTTCTATAATTTTAAAATAAGCTTACAAAATACATTAAAATATTAGAAAAAAGAACATAATGACAGAAATAGAGTATTAGTTTGTTCTTAGCTAAATAGAAAAACAAAGCACATCAGAAATATAAAAATTACTTTACAAAATATATTGAAATATGGGAAAATTATTTTTGTCTCTTCTATATTTGTATCTAATTCGCAAGACAGTTATCAAAATAATCCATTATACAACCTGGTTTCGTAGGAACCCGTGATCTCAGAACAAAAATGATAATTAAATCTGCCCATTTTGTTTTTCACATCACATCATAGTCGTTTGCAGATGTTTGGCAGATGTACCAGATTGGTTTGATGCTACTCTTTTTAGGACATGTGTAGATGTTTGGCAGATGTACCAGATTGGTTTGATGCTACTCTTTTTAGGACATGTGCAGATGTTTTACCCTTTAAAATTTTATTTTAAATTTTTTTTATCTTTTTTTCTAAAAAATCATGCGTCTGCTACTGTTTAGATGTATTATTTTATTATTATTATTATTATTATTGTTGTTAATGTGAAATATATCATAAATATTCAATAAAATATTTAACCTCAACGATGGATATATCCCCAGCTCTGAATCTGAGTAGCATCAAGCTTTAAAAAAAAACCCAAGAATCTAACTTACATACATATATCCCCAGCTCTGAATCTGAGTAGCATCAAGCTTTAAAAAAAAACCCAAGAATCTAACTTACATACTTGAGGTATTAATATTCAATAGAAACCATAAGTTTTGATGAACATTATCTATATACCTATAAATGTGTGAATGTTGTGATAGTTTTCCAATTATGAAATTACATATACACCATTCTGTTGGGGTTCAACAATTGCCTCTGCTTTGTGATCGGTCGAACACGTGGCGCTTGTGTCAGTGTACGGTTGAAAAGATTGATGTTGCGCCATTACCCTTAACTATAGTTATTGGTAAAGCGGTAAGCGCTCGATCCAACAATTGGTATCAGAGCCAAGGTCGCGTGTTCGATTCCCATGAGTTGCAGAGAGTGCAATTATTGGGGGAGGGATTGTTGGGGTTCAACAATTGCCTCTGCTTTGTGATCGGTCGAACACGTGGCGCTTGTGTTAGTGTATGGTTAAAAGATTGATGTTGCGTCATTACCCTTAACTATAGTTATTGGTAAAGCGGTAAGCGCTCGATCCTACACATTCATTCATTCATCCATCCATACATATACATCCTTCATTCCTTCATCCATACATATACATACATATACGCCCTGCATTCCTTCATCCATGCATATACATACATAATCTTCTTAAATTATACATCCTAATTACTATTTGTTAATAACTATCAATTAGTTAATTAATAATAACATTAAAAGTACAAGATAATAATAAGATTAGAAAACATAATAAAATGTATTAAGTTTCAACAACAAATTTATAAACTTAAATTCATACATCTTAATTACTAATTAATATAATTAATAATATCAGTAAACAATATAATAAAATTACAATTGATTGTGTCTCTTCCATTATCATAACTTCCTTTTCTTTTTCTCTCCTTCGATTAGTTGTGCAAATATAATGTATTAAGTTTCAACAATTAAGTTACAAATTTATAAACATCTTAATTACTAATTAATATAACTAATAATAGTATTTAAAAAATATAATAAAATTACAATTGCTTGTGTCTCTTCACTATCATAACTTCCATTTTTTTTCTCTCCTTTAATTAGTTGCGCAATTATCATCATACCATTACTATCATTTATACATTTTCTTTAATATTTCATGCTAATTACTATTATTACTATTAAAAAGCTAATATTGACGGTGAAATTATCATTAATAATGATGATAATAATAATATTACTGACCCATTAGCCAGCAACAGTATTGAATTAAGCAGCTTCACAATCCAGAAACCAAGTTGATGAATGCTCAGGATTATAGTCCTCCCCCGAGTTTCAGCCATGGATTTCAACATGCCAATTATCTGAATCGCTGAAATGATGTCAAGCCCTGCTGTTGGTCACGTTGGTTTTCCGACCCCCGATATCAGATCCAAACGCAGTGAAAAATAATCAGTAAACAGATATGACCCGGGAACAGACGATCATGCCTGATTCATATATTAACATATGCATAAATCAAATATAATGCACGAAACCGTTCACCGACGTGAATATGATGGCAGTGACCCCGAGCCCAATCAACCTGACCATATCAACAAGCCCAGCACCAGTGCTATGTGATGTCGGCTTATGAGAGTGAATTGAATGGAGTACCTTAACCCTAGAGAGAATGTCACATTTATAGTTGTAATGAGTTTGCTAATTGGGTTAGGGTACATAAAGCTCATCGGGTCAATGTTTGGCTTGCAGGGTATTTTATGTTAACAATCTCCCACAATCCCCAAAAGTCAACACAAAACAATAAATTCATAATACAAGTAAGTCAATCCAATTGAACAACTTGATGTACATATAATGTACATAATTATGAGACATAAATATATCAAATGTTTTAATTTTAGAACTTCTATAGATGAAACATTTTCAAATATATAAACTCCACTAAAGTGAGAAGCTTTCAAAAAAATTTAAATCCATCTCTTCTAAATCACTCAATTTGAGCACTTAACATTTAAGTCTCAATTTTCATCGATAGATCGGCGGCCGGTTGATTGTGACCCAGCGAGGCTCAAGTGTATCATAGCAGTAGGTTTAGAAGTCAAACAACTTCTTTGGGCTTACCCTGAATGTCCCATTTGTCAATTAAACTCCTTTAATAGACAATAGCTGAAATATAATTTCAGCAACAACCTACCGATCTTGGGTAGCGCCTAGCATATGCGCTTCACGAAGACCTAGATACAAATGTCTAGCTACGTACGAGAGCCTGTCAGTCATAGTTAGCGTGCAGTACATTCCTTTCACTCATATGTCCCGATTGAATCTAGGGCATTGGTTGGTCGAGGCCCTTTATGATTTCAATAACTATGCATTTGTTTCACTTTATATGATTCATTGTGTGCGTATATGAAAAACTTATTTTTCACAAGCACTACCCACTTTGGCCAGAGATTCCTTGAATCATATACAGAAAAACACATAGGACATCCTGGTTCATGAAGATGAGTGGTAAATCCCCAACAACAATCAGAGGCCTCTGACAGCATCACCGAATACCTAAAATAACAAGTTTATGACCCGCATGTGATCAGTCATTAAATCAAAGTACACAACTATCTGTCAAGACCTCAATGACGCCTCGAGTCAGGTCATGAGGAGTAATGGTGCACATCTCTGACCAGGAATTCTATACTCGACAAATGGTAACAACTTATAGAATTCCGAGTGGGGTCGTTCAGTGATCTCATTCTTAATGAGCACCTATTCATGTGTACTGACTTCTCCAAGCCAACGCCGGTGAAACATGACGCACTAAACTAGACACACCATGAATACCAATCTCTATAGAGCATATATCGATATCCCATTCTCGAACACTCATCGACCAAGAACATTTAGAAATTGTAGTTGAGAATGTATTGCATGGTCGCCATCATATGTAGAACCACATTCTATGGACTATAGCAATCTCAAGGACTTCATCAATGCATCATGATTAGGGGTGTAATCGGACCGAACCGAGCCGAACTTTAAGAAAATTTTAGTATTCGAGTTCGAGTTCGAATTCGAATGACGTATTCGAATTTCGATTCGAAGCTCGAACTTTAATTATTTTTGGCTCGAGTTCGGCTCGAAATGTAGCTCGAATTCGAGCTCGATTCGAAATTTTTGAACTTTAATTCGAGCTTTTCGAGCCACAGCTAAATTTATGGCTCTAAAATGAAAGCCCAATTCGAAGCTCGATTCGTGATTCATACCTAAATATTATAATCAGCCCCCACATTAACCTCAATATTCATAATTTGTTCAAGCTCATCAGAACTAGACTCATTGAATTTGAAACTGAAGAAGATGTAGCCATACTTGAGATACATATTTTTTAGCAATAAAAAAAAACAATCAATCTTCTTTTGCAATTGAAGAAGATGTCGCACGATTTCCTCGCAAAAGAATACGTCGCAAGAAGATGTAGCCATGCTTCTCTTTTTCTTCTTCTTTCTTTATATATTCACTAGAAAAAAAGAGAGGATCCATGAACAAACAACAGAATAAACAACGTTTCAACATTCAGTGATGGAAAAAAAATCCAAAAACAAAAACAGAAAAATAAAAATAAAAAACACGAGAGAAATGGGGAGCGGCACGGTGAAGATGAGGGGCGACGACGTGAAGACGATGGGGACGGAAAGGGAGAATCAGCGGCACGCTATGAAGTATATGGGGGCACGAATGGAGAATCAGCGGTTTAAAAAAAAAAAAGCATGGAGAATGAGTGGAGCGGAGCGGCGGAGGGTTGAGGAGAGGAGAGGGTGCTTTTGAAAATAAGATAGGGTTACAACTTACAACAAATATATTTAATTATTAATATTTAGGATATTTAATATATTTAATATATAAATAAAATATTAAGGTTAGTGAACAGTTCGCGAACTATCGAACAAAATGATGGGCTCGAGTCGGCTCGAAATAAAATTTGAACATGTTCGAGTTCGGCTCGAGTTCGATAATTTCGAATTCGAATCAAATATTTATCGAGCTGGTTCAAAAATTTCGCGAACGGGTTCGGTTCGTTTACACCCCTGATCATGATACATGGGTAAATAGATGAAGAATGCCACATTTATTAATAATCAAACAAAGATCTGTCACAATATGATTATAATTACAATAAAAAAACTATTGATTCAAATGTTATCATTTATGACAATAATAATCTCCTAAAGCCAACTACTCATGTGCCTCAAGCCCATCTTCTTAAGATGTCTCTCGAACACCAGTCGTGGTAAAAGCTTCGTCAGTGGATTTGCCACATTGTATGTTGAAGCAACTCTCTCGATAAGGATGTCACCTCTACCAGCTATCTCTTGAATTAGGTGGTATTTTCTCAGCATATGTTTGGATTTTTGATGAGATCTCGACTCTTTTGCTTGTACAATAGCTTCATTGTTGTCACAGTACACAGAGACTGGGTCAACATCACTGGAAATTACACCCAACTCTTGGATGTAATTTCTTATCCAAACTGCCTCCTTTGCTGCATCTGATGATGCAATGTATTCAGCTTCAGTGGTGGAATCTGTTGTGGTGTCTTGCTTGGAACTCTTCCAAGAGATAGCACTACCATTAAGCCTAAATACAAATACGGACATCGATTTAGAGTCATCTACATCTGACTGAAAACTAGCATCAACATAGCCTTCAAGTTTCAGCTCTCCACTTTCAGATCCCAAAACTATAAACCTATCCTGAGTTCTTCGCAAGTACTTAAGGATTGTTTTCACAGCTTTCCAGTGACCTTCACGGGGATCTTCATGATATATGCTCGTTACACTAAAAGCATATGCCACATCAGGCCTAGTACATACAATATCATACATTATGCTACCAACAGCCGAAGCATAGGGTATCAATGCCATCTTTTCTCTATGTTCATCAGTCTTAGGGTATCAATGCCATCTTTTCTCTATGTTCATCAGTCTTAGGGCACATTGACCTCGAGAGATGAACACCATGACATGTTGGAAGATAACCCTTTTTGACTGTTTCATGCTAAACCTTTTTAGCACAGTATTTATGTACATAGATTGAGAGAGTCCGTCATCCTCTTAAATCTATCCCTATATATCCTTATGCCAAGCACATATGATGCTTCTCCCAAATCTTTCATAGAGAACTTAGCAGATAACCATGCTTTTGTCGATTTCATCAATCCTACATCATTCCCAGTGAGTAGGGTATCGTTGACATAGAGAACTACAATTGTAACCGCACTCCCACTAACCTTCTTGTATCATGCTTCTTCCGGATTTTTAACAAAACCAAACTCTTTGATAGTGTTATCAAAACGGATATTTCAACTTCGGGACTCTTGCTTTAGCCCATAAATGGACCTCTGGAGTTTGCAAACCTTTTGCTTACTCCCAATGGTTGTGAATCCTTCTGGCTGCTTCATATAAATCTCTTCATCAATGCTACCATTGAGAAAATAAGTTTTCACATCCATTTGCAATATCTCATAGTCATAATACGCAGATATTGCTAATAAAATCCGAATAGACTTCAGCATCACTACTCATGAAAAAGTTTCATCATAGTCAACTCCTTGTCTTTGAGTATAGCCTTTTGCAACCAAACGTACCTTATTGGTAATCACCTTTCCATTTCACCCCAAGCTTTCGCTTATAGATTCGTTTGCGACATATGGGAACAATTCCCACTGGAGGATCCACTAATGTCCATAACTTATTGGAGTATATGGAGTCCATTTCAGATTTCATGGCATCTTTCCAATGTCCTGAATCAATATCTGATATTACCTCCTTGAAATTACAATGATAATATCCATGATATATTTCTTGACTACTTTCTAGGAATAGATTCATTCTACCAGGAGCTCTTGAAACCCTTTCAGATCTCCTTGGTGCATGTACTTCAGGTTCAATTGATGGTTCAGAAATTATATGTTGGAATCGAAGAGGGTGGGTGAATGAGATTCCTTGTCTACTTTAGCTTTTTAAAATGAGTTTGAAAAATAAAAGAGTTTGCGCTTGCGGAAGGGGGTTATTTAATTAAATAACCTACATAAAATAAACAATTACAAAAATAACCTGAAAAATTAACAAATTTAAAAAGTAACCTTACCCGCCAACTCAGTTGGCGGGTCCAATAGGTGACGCCAACTGAGTTGGCGTCACCATATAAAATATTGGTCACGCCAACTGAGTTGGCGTGACCAACGTAGAATAGTAGTCACGCCAACTGAGTTGGCGTGACATTTGTTTTATACGGTCACGCCAACTGGGTTGGCGTGACATTATTATAATAGTTTCGCCAACTCAGTTGGCGGAACTATTTGTGCTATAAATAAAGCCCTCCGCCTCTGATTTCTCCCACCCATTCACGAGTCTCTTTTAATATTTTTATTATATGATAAAATTCTGATTATGCTCTGTAGTTGCAGCTTTAGCTGATCTTCTACACAGAAAAGATTTTATTAGCTACTAGTAATAGTTATCTATAGTTATCAAAATATGTCTATTCAAGTTTTATTTTATTGGGGGGGGGGGGGGGGGGGGGAGGTAATATTATACAAGATTCTGAGTTCGTCCGATATGATCGTGGTCCATCAAGAGGTACAACTATACGGCGTACAATTAATTTTCTACAATTATTAGATAAAATATATGATATCACTGGGTTCGATCGCAACCAGTTTCTTTTGAAATTATATGCTAGGCATATGTTCAAAGATTTTTCGGGGTTACGTCAGACTATTTTACCCATAGATGGTGATTACAATTTAGTATGGCTACTTGATTCAGAACAGGGTCATAGTTGCTTGGAATTTTATATACAAGCAGAATCAAGGAATTATGATTATATTCCAGAAATGCCAATGAGTGGCAGTTTTTCAGAAGGATTGACGACATCTGTTATTCAAGAGATGTCTATTGCTCTACATCAAGCTGAGGGTTCATATAGTGGTAGAGACCGAGATGATCATCCAGTAGATGTTGATAATGTTGCCGATGAGCCACGAGCAGACAGTTTTGCTGATTTTGGTGATCAAATTAATTCTGAACCAGAGGGGATTCCATCTGATGATGAGACTGATGCTGATGATGATGAAGTTGATATTGGTGTGATGGCAGAAGCAGTTGAAAACCAAGAGGAGGGGGCACCAATGAGACGAGAAGTGTCAGTTACAACCATGACAAATGATCATAATCTTTATCCAACAATCCCATTCTTTTCCATGACACATCCAGAAGTTTTTGGAGATTTGATTGACAATCCAACAGGCCATTGGGGGAGTTTTTATGATTACTCCAAAGGTGAAATCCATCGCAACATGGTCTTCAAAGATAAATCTCATCTGCAGGCAGCTGTGAAGGATTATTCAGTACGTGTTGCAAACGTGAGTACCATGTTGTTAAGAGTACAAAAACATTGTGGAAAGTAATATGCAAACACGGTACAGATGATATACCTTGCAGATGGTACCTGCGTGCATGTTTGGATAAAAAAGTTGGGTTATTCAAAATAACCAAATATGGTGGTCCTCACACTTGTCTGCTGAGTGAGCTGTCGCTTGATCATTCCAACTTGGATAAGAATATGATTGCTAGCTTGTTATTGGGAATCGTTCATCGTGATCCAGCTTATGAAATCAAGTATGTGATTCAAACAGTGAAAGATAAGTATGGATTTGAAATATCATATGCAAAAGGCTGGCATAGTTTGAAACGTGCAGTACGGAACGTGTATGGAACCTGGGAGAGCTCGGTCAATAAATTACCTTTCTATATGGGAGCTTTGCGAAAATGGAATCCAGGCACAGTCGTGGAGTGGGATCATCTTGATAATGCAAGACCAAGAGAAAAAACTTTGAGTTATGTTTTCTGGGCCTTCCGACCGTGTATAGATGGTTTCCGGCACTGTCATCAAGTTATTACAGTGGATGGCACACATCTGTATATAAAATATCAGCATAAGATGTTGATTGCTGTCTCCATGGACGCGAATAATCAAGTGTTACAGCTAGCATTTTCAATTGTCGATGAAGAGAACTTTTTGTCATGGAAATGGTTCTTGGAGATGGTTAGCAAACACATTATTGGAGAATCTGGCGGCGTGTGTTTGATTTTTGATCGACATCCGGGCCTTATTGCAGCAGCCGAATGTATCCCCGACTTCAAACCCCCCCCGTGGAGTGCATCGATTTTGTTTGAGACATCTTTGCTCAAACTTTAATAGTCGTTTCAAAAACGTGCACTTGAAAGACTCGTGTTGGAAAGCTGGATCAGAAAACCAGCTGATAAAATTTGAGCGCACGATGGAAGAGATCAAAACCATTGAACCAAGGGCTTTTGATTACCTGAATCAGATTGATAAGTCTCAGTGGATACTTGCTCATGATGAAGGATGGTGTTGTGGTATCCTAACAACAAATATGTCGGAGTGCATAAATGGAGTAATGAAAGGTGCACGTCGCCTTCCAATCACTGCCATTGTACAATTAACATTCGATCGTTGTGTGCATTATTTTCTCGAGCGAGTGAAAAAAGTGGATAGAATGATCCAAATATCAAGAATGGCCGGATTATGCTTTTGAAAAATATGCTCGGGCTGATCTTCACTCCATTCATCATGAAGTTCAGATGTTTGATCGAAGGCATCTAACAGCCTCAGTTATCACAAGGATGCAAGTTGGACGTGGGGGTAATACTCATGTTGTGAAGCTCAAATCAAGGCAATGTTCTTGTGGGAAGTGGAAAGAATTTGGGATTCCTTGCTCACATGTGATACAAGTATGTCGAGCTTATGGCATAAACGCAAAAACATTTGTCAAGGAGTATTATAATATGCAAGAATATTGGAGCACATATCAAGGTCAATTTGAGCCATTATGGGGAGAGCAGTATTGGGAAACCCCGTCATTCGAACTGTACCACAATTCCACCTTGCGTACTATAAGAAGACGAGGTCGAGACCGAACAACACGCATGCAAAATGAGATGGATTGGCCTGAAGCCCGGGCAAGACGACATATGGCATCGAGTTCCCAAAATCGATAAAGTTGTAATTGTTTTTTGATATTGTTATTGTTATTGTTATTGTTATTGTGTTATTGTTATTGTTATTGTTATTGTTATTGTTATTTTATTGTGTTATTGTTATTGTCACATATCAAATAAGACATTCATATGGAAGTACATTCATTACATTTAATAATAAGATTCACAATAGGCAAACATGACTACATATATTAAGGCTAAAACTCTATAATGCCCCTTCAGTACCACAACGACGTGGCTGTTTCCGTCTCTGACAGCGTCCTTCCTGAATGGCCTGGTCATCTTGCACTACAAGTACATCGTCCAGCTGAACATCAGGTGACAAATTAGGGAACACAACCGGTGACACGTCAAATTGTGGTGACATTGATGCATATATTTCGGGGAATCTAATATTAACATCTGGGCTGGTTTGTTCTTGTGAGTACATGGGTTGATGAGGCGTGAAATGCGTTTGGTCATACGACTGATGCAGTGGTCGAGGAGTATAATAATCTGCGTACATGTCGCTGGCATATGACGAAGAGGGACCTGGCATATATGTCGGGACATAGCTTGATGGGCCAGCATCTCCAACAACGGCATGCATCGACTGTACTTGTTCTTCATCACTCACATGCATCGGCTGTACTTGTTCTTCATGAGTAGCATGTCCCTCTTCGTAGGGCGGAAAGTTTCTATCGCGTCGTTCCTGCGCGACATGCAACACATTTTGTATGACATTTCTGACATCACTAAATGCATCCATGTACGCCCCTATGGATTGTTCCTCAGCTATATTACGGTCGCAGGTAACTGTTAATTGCGACAACTGATCAATCTGAAATGAGTGAACATTTATTAAGTACTTAAATCTAAACACAATTTTCAAATATGTAATACATATGTAATAAAGCAACATACCACATGTTGCCATGTGGGGCCATCTTCATGTTGATAACCAGCCTCCACAAATTGTCGTTGATGGCCAATGAATCTACGTGTTACTCGTCCATACCAGTCATTGTACCCGACAATTACACCCTGTCCAGCTGACTCATATCGCGGGCTGTCCACGGTATGAGCATGTGCATTAACCCATATAGTCATGTACCTTCTATGGTGTGCAGACCAGTCATTATTTGTTTTACCCCTGCGGTTAACTGCATGTAATATATCATCCCCTAACCGTGGATCTGGTGGGATGTTTTGTACCATGCCGAATTGACGAAAAACCCGCTCAGGACGATGCATCTCAACTATGTCATACAAAATCAGTGGGCCGCTGTATGTCCATAACTCAGTATGCAGTCCTTCAATATAATCATCAGGGTACGGCTGCCAATTAAACTACAAATATAGTATTACATTAAAATAATGTTCAAAGACTATTATGTTTTATACATGAATATAAAAAATAAAATTACTTGGCTTAATGGCTGCTGGTCAAGGATGTCCCTAATAATTCGTAATGAATGTGTGCCAGTTTCTGTAAATCTTACTTTACATGTCCACCTGTGTACTCATAATCATCATAAAAAAACATAAATTATATAACAAAATATTAAATATAATATCATACATTGCAAAATAATTTGTAATACATCACCTTGCACCATATGGAGCAACAGGTAAGTAATTGTCCTCGTCGATTGGTATTGGCCCAATATCAATTCTCAGGCGTCCTAGTTGAGGAGCTAAACTTTCGAGCCAGGACCATGCCCAAATCTAAAACATTAACATGAAGAATATAAATTAAATATGCAAGATATATTTTTTCAGTATTTTAAAATAAAGGTAACGATTACCTGTAAGAGTTGTAATGCACCACATATTACTTTTTTCCCTCTCTCCGCTGAAGTGCACAACTCACGATATAAGATGCCAGCACAGCACTACCCCAGCTAAAATTACCAACAGAAGTGATATCTTCTAATTTCTGTATGTACAATAATTTTACAGTATTGCCGGAGCAATCAGGGCACATAATCTCACCTATCATTAATAATGCACAACCTCGTGCATATTTAGCAACCTCATCCGCCATACTATGCAAATGGAGGCGATTAATCAGTAAATGATGACTCAACGTAGACATTAACAAACATGCACCTTTAAAGTGACCCGGATCTGGTGTAAATCCCAAATGACGATCACAATATTCTTGCCACTCGGGTATTGTCTTATCAAAATTGGTACCTGACACTGCAAGATCATTTATTGGCAGACCCCAAATAACTGCAATTTCTTGCAGTGTAATAGTCGCCTCTCAGATCTAAGATGGAATGTGTGCGTTTGACGACGCCGTCTCTTTACTAGCGCCGTGATGAGATGAGGGTCCATGGTAATCTTATTACACCTATATACACCATAAAACCCAAACTCATTTAACATACTTACAACACGTATGTCTAATGGGCAAAGATCCCAAAAATAGCTGCCCGGATTTCTCACACGCAAGGGCCGATCAATATCACCTGCCCATACATCTTCAGAATGATGACATGACTGCACTGATAACAGATGATCATCGATTGGGCCTGGTACGGTCATCGGATCCATCCTATTATATGAAATAAAAAATATATTAGTACATATAGACAACATAGAGTAAACAAAATAATTTAAAACTGATAAAACATGACGAAGCATAGCAGCCACCGCCGACAACCATCAGCCATCAGCAACCGGCGGCGGCGGACGGCAGCGACAAAACTACGATAGAAATTAATACACGGCGACATGATTTTTACCTCTAAATTCTGAAACTATGAAGTGACTAGAAGCAAAATGAGAAAAAAACGATTGTAGCTTGGAGGTTGCCGAGGAAGAAATATAGACTGTAAGTTGGAGGTTGCCGAAGAAGAAGGGGGCGGGCAAATTTATAACACCAAGTCACGCCAACTCAGTTGGCGTGACCATTAATTGGTCACACCAACTGAGTTGGCGTGACCCGTGATATTAATTGGTCACGCCAACTCGGTTGGCGTGACCAATTATTCACGCCAACTTGCAGAAAGCTGGAACCAGTTGGCGTGAAATAATGGTCACGCCAACTGGGTTGTCGTGACAATTATTTTACAATGGTCACACCAACTCAGTTGGCGTCACCTATTGGACCCGCCAACTTACTTTTTAAATTTGTTAATTTTCAGGTTATTTTTGTAATTGTTTATTTTATATAGGTTATTTAATTAAATAACCCTGCGGAAGGCTTAAGTCAATCGATAAATAAATAAAAAGAAGAGGTAAATAAATAAATGCGTAATGTAATAAAGCGGTAAATGACAAGGATATTTGTTATAGAAGTTCGCGATGAATCGCCTACGTCTCCTCTTCCCGGTTAGATAACCTCCAACCGAGGTTCCACTAGAACAAATGATATTGGCCTTGAGAGCTCCAAGTTAGCCACAACACACTCTTCCCGAGTACACAAAGCTCTTCACGAGCACACCACTCTTCACGAGTACACAAAGCTCTTCACGAGCTACCAACACTCTTCACGAGTCTTCTTGGCCTTAAGGGCTCCAAGGATAGCCACAACACATGCACCAACTATACTTGTTGATGACTTTACAATTTCCAACTTGCTTTGGTGTTGGAGGACCTTACAATTAACTCAACAAACACCTTCACGGTGTACCAACACGAAGAACACAAGACTATCAAAATAAAAGAATTACAAACTCCAATACAACAACAATGTATGGAGATCGCAAAGCTATTTAAAATTTGAATGAGCAAAGCTTTGTAGGAGTTTGTAGGCTTGTTTCTTGTCATCAAAATGCTCCAAAGCATCAATATTTATAGTGTAGGAGGCCCCCTAGGCTCCTACTAGCCGTTGCTACACATAAGGCTGAAATCACTCCTCGGTAGCCTCAGCCATCGCCTCAGGCGATCACCATCGCCACGCCCCAACGGTCAGCACAAATAACGCATCGCCTCAGGCGATGGGTCGATCGCCTCAGGCGATCAATTGCACAAATCAATGTCGTAGCCTCATCAGCTCAAAATCTTTCATCGCCTCAAACGAAGTAGCCATCGCCTCAGGCGATCAGGCCATCGCCTCAGGCGATCAACGCTTCACCTCGGGCGAACTCCCCCTGCGCGCGAGCCTCAGCGTTGCTCCAGTCGATGAGCGTGGCGATGCCCCTCCTGGCTGCCATCGCCTGGGGCGATGATCACCATCGCCTGGGGCGATCCAGTCCACATTTTGCACATTCGAATTTCTTCATTTAATCCACTTTTTAATCAATTAATCTGCACACTAAGTAGACACATTAGTTAACAAACACGAGTTTTGTTGATCATCAAAACTCAAAAATAACCCGGAGATAAATTAAAGCATTAAACACAACCATGCGTTTAAGGCTCAACATTATACTTGCTTCCATTGGGGTAGACATTTGTGGTTCTTGAATTACTTCAAGGTTTATATCCTTCCCATCTATATTCTTCAGAAACTCATTTTCTAAGAATGTAGCATTTCTGGAAACAAACACACTTTGTTCCCGTGGGTTATAAAAAATAATAACCTCTAGTTTCTTTAGGATATCCCACAAAATAACACAATATAAATCTCATATCTAATTTGTCATCCACCATCTGCGTCACATAAGCAGCGCAACCCGAAACCTTTAAATAATTATAATTTGGTGACTTCCCATTCCATATCTCATATGGGGTATAAGTAACAGCTTTTGAAGGAGCTCTGTTTAACAAATGACATGCAGTTTCAAGCGCATAGCCCCAAAACGACATCGGAAGTCCAGTGCAACTTATTATTGATCGAACCATATCCAATAAAGTCGGATTCATTCGCTCCGCAACACCATTAAGTTGTGGTGTTCCGGGCGGTGTCCACTGGGAGAGAATCCCATTTTATTTAAGATAATCTATGAACTCGGTACTCAAGTATTCGCCATCCCGATCAGATTGAAGTGCTTTAATACTTGTACCTAGTTGTTTCTCTACTTCATGTCTGAATTCTGAACTTTTCAAAAGCTTCAAACTTGTATCTTATGAGATACACATATCCATATCGTGAATAATCATCGATAAATGTAATGAAGTAAGAATATCCTCCTCGCACGTTAACACTTAACGACCCACAAACATCTGAATGGATCAAATCCAACAGATCTTTGGCTCGCTTGCTCAGCAGTAGTCAACATATTGACAAGCTCTGCAAGTGTGCACTCCATTTTGTGCATGTTGAAGTTCACCACAAATTGCTTGAATGAGTCTGGTAGAGACTGAAGGAGCACATCCAACGCCAATTCGTTCTCCAAGATCATATCTAAGCTAGCAAGTTTCTCAATAATACCTATCATCTTCAATCCATGAGCTTGGACTGAAGACCCTTCCCTCATATGGGCATGGAATAGGTCTCTAACAACATTGTAGCGTAAAGAACGAGTATGCTCACCATACAACTCTTGCAGGTGAATATGAATTTTGGTCGCATGGTTCATTTGTTCATGATGTCTCTGAAGCTCATTCGACATTGATGGCATCATATAGCATCGTGCTTTGATATCATCATTGTAATGCCTCGATTTATGTTATATACGTGTGATATGATTATGGTGTAATTATATCACGTGGCGGTATGATATTGGGGGTTCGGGTGGAACTAAGAATGAATTAATTCATGTAACAAATAATATATGACAATGAGTGAAATATATGACAATACATGTATAGTAGAGTATACCATTGGTGTACATGTATCATGCATTTGAAGGTGCATTAGAATATACATGTGAGTTGCATTTCATAAGATGTGTGATATGAGTTTGAAGGGAATTACATGTGTATGTGAATTTACTTGCAATTGGAATTTGAATTTGGGGTTCATTTCATGTACATGTTAGATAACATGTTATTAACTCCAAACAATATGATAACAAGTGGTTAGAGAAACTAATGACCTTATATCAAGGTGCTTTAGGGAAGAGAATCACATAGTACTCACTTTACACCTACTAAAACACTACCAAGCTCCTGTCCATCTCTTTCAACTTTCTTGTGGTTTGAGCTTGGGATTCACTTGTAAATTGAGCTAGGAAGGTGTGTGAAGTGCTTTCTTACTATCTTGGTAAGAATTTCATGGTTTTACACTTGAATTATGTAATTGGTATTGATTTATGTGAAGGGGAAATATCAATTATTGATGCTTAGAATCATAACTTGTTTCTTTGCCAAGAATTGGATTCTAGGATGTTAAGAACATGTTTATATGATACTAGGAAGTGCATGAATCATGGTTACATGATAGGAAATGAGTTGTGCAAGAAGTACCGTGAAGATAAGCTCAAAATCGCAATTGTCTCATTTTTTCTGATCGCGCCGATCGATCGGCATGTGATCTCGATCGATCGCCGCGAACAGTAAAGTTTTAAGGCGGTTTGAGCATGAGGCGATCGATCGGTGAATTGAGGCGATCGATCGGTGAGCATGTGGCGATCGATCGGTGATTTTGTTCGATCGATCGGGGAAGAGTGAACAGTTCAGCGATCGATCGAGAATTCGGGGCGATCGATCGGTGATGGCAGAATGTTGAAAATTTTTATATTTTTGTAGAATTTGATTTTTAATGCCTATGATAACATGATATATTGTTGGCATTGTTGTAGCATCATCTCTGGGGACAGGACAACGAGGCACTTAGCCAGTGACGCCTAATTTATCTCGTTTGTGTCGCCGTACAGGTACGTGTTGACGTACGGAGTATAGATATGATGTGATGATGATGTTATGGTTTTAATATCATATGATTTATGTTATCTTGTGTCATATGATTGGTCGTTCATATGCATGTTCATACATGGATTTCATATGATTGGGATGGAGGCCTTGATAGATATGTGTATATGCTTTGGTGAGATCATTGCCTCGATAGATATGCCTGGTGTGGTATATGCTTTGGCTGGGATCGTTGCCACGATAGATATACTACATATGCTTTGGCTTGAGAGATATACACCTGGTGTGGGTATATGCTCTGGCTATTGTCACAGATGAGCATGGTACTATGATATGTGCTGCTAATATGAAGATGTGATGTGGTTCCACTAACATATTGAGCTGAATAGGCATATCATATGGGGCTCGTGATAATAGGGTGATTATTGAGACATGTCATGACATAGTGCATTTGTGGATGCATGATACAGAACATTCACGTATTGATGATTTATTGGTGCTTTATCATTGATATTGATATTGTGGTTTGATATTGCACTGAGATATTTGTTATCTATACTCATTGTGTGACTGTTTCTGTAGGGACTCATAAACGTGGGGAGCGTGAGTCATGATTTCCGCTGCGAGGGGAACCACTGCTTAGGGGTTATCTTAGAGTAGGTTGTTACTTGTACATTTGATGTATAGTTGGTTAGGGTTTTGTAAACCTTGTAACAACTTAACTAGTAAGATATCTAAATTAGTGCATGTTATTACTTAATTCAGACTCACATATGTATGTTTAATTGAATACAGAATGGATTAAGTAAAGAGGACCCCACATTAGTGGTATCAGAGCAGTGGTTCGAGAACGGGGTGAACATGGGTAGAGGAAGTGTATTATGGAGTTACCTAAACACGTTGAGAATGGAAATAGCATGTTCGTATTTGGAATATGATGTTATTCTAACATGTTATATACTTGTAAATGTTATTGTTAACCCTTGTTATACAGCTATGACAGACAGAGGGTATCATGAGGATGTTGGGGATGCCCTGAGTGGCAATGCTAGTGTGAGGATGGTGCCTGTGCCACCACCACCGATTGAACAAGGGCCAGTGGAACAGGTACTGTTGCCTGGAGAATTGACTTTAACACAATTTCTGAGTTATCAGCCACCCAGGTTTGAGGGGACTGAATCAGGGGAACTAGCAGAGGAGTGGCTGTAACGTGTGGAACAGATCTTTGTGTCAGCACCGTGTGCTAAGACAGCTTGGTTACGTTTAGCTGAATTCTAGTTAGCAAAGAAAGCTATGATGTGGTGGAAGTCCACAGTACTTGAGTTGAGGGCTCAAGGACATACAGTTAACTGGGATGTGTTTCGAACGAAGTTCCTGGAGCATTATTTCTCTGTTGCTGCAAGGCAGAGGAAAGAGGATGAATTTACAAATTTGAGACAGGGATCAATGACAGTATCTGATTATGCTGTGCATTATTCTTCTTTGCTCCGGTATGTGCCACATATTGCTGTGAACACCAAAGCTAAGATCAGACAGTTTGTGAATATATACAGATGTTGGACAAGCCCAACCACCTACATCTGACAGTATGGGACCTAGAGGGGAATCATTTAAATCACCACGAGGTGGTGCATCTTCATCTAGGTTTAGTGGGAAACGTTTTGGAGCACGGAAAGGAGATGACCAAAAATCTAAGGGACAGTCCCAAGGAAGTAGTAGTAGTAGTGGACGAGGATTACACTGTTTTAAATGTGGAGGGCCACATTATCAACGAAATTGTCCACAGTTTGATACGGTAGTTTGTTTCCGTTGTGGGAAACCAGGACATGTGATCCGTGATTGTCCTCAAGTGGGTGGACAACAGAGGAGAGGACCCATGTCAGAGAATACAGTGCAGCAGAGACCACAGGGTGTACCACAGTCTGGTGGAGGACAGAGGGCAGGAACACCTCAGGCTCAGGTGTATGCACTGGACAGGGAAGAAGCAGAGGCAGCTCCTGATACTGTGATAGCGGGTAAGTGTACTTTATTTACTTATCCTGCTTTTCTGTTGATTGATACTGGTGCATCACATTCTTTTATTGCACAAGATTTTATTGATCAGTATCATATATGCTCGTCTCCACTGTTGATGCCTCTTTATGTTTCGACACCCATGGGAACTACTGTGATGACTTGTCAGAGTGTGTCTGATTGTGTTATTCAGTTTGAGACTGAGTATTGGCTACAGACTGATTTGATTGTGTTAGACATGTCAGATTTTGATTGCATCCTTGGAATTGATGTGTTGAGTAAATATCAATCTGTTGTGGATTGTAGTCAGAAGATAGTGAGATTTCAGTCTGATACTGGAACTCAATGGTTATTCTATGGCCAGGGATCGAGGGCAAGGATTCCTTTGATATCAGCAATCCGAATGTCGCGTTTGTTAGAGCGTGGACATGCGGGTTATTTGATTTATGCCCTTGATGTAAATGAACAGAAAAGAGAAAGGAAAGTGGAGGAGATACCAGTGGTTGCAGAATATGCGGATGTGTTTCCAGATGAGAGACCTGGATTCCCACCGAGTCGAGAAGTGGAATTTGGTATTGATTTGATACCTGGTACTTCTGCAATTTCACGGGCTCCTTATCGGATGGCACCAACTGAATTGAAAGAGTTAAAAACTCAATTGCAAGATTTATTGGACAAGGGGTACGTACGTCCTAGTGTATCGCCTTGGGGTGCTCCGGTTTTATTTGTTAAGAAGAAGGATGGGACAATGAGATTGTGTATTGACTATAGACAATTGAACAAGGTAACGATAAAGAATAAATATCCTCTTCCTCGTATTGATGATTTGTTTGATCAGTTGCAGGGATCAAGAATTTATTCTAAGATTGATTTGAGGTCAGGATATCATCAAATACGTGTGAGGGAAGGAGATATACAGAAGACAGCATTCAGAACTCGTTATGGACATTATGAGTTTCTGGTGATGCCATTTGGAGTGACAAATGCTCCTGCTGTCTTTATGAGTTTAATGAATCGGGTTTTTCAGGAATACCTTGATCGATTTGTCATTATCTTTATCGATGATATACTGATCTATTCACGGAGTGATGCAGAACATGTTCACCATTTGCATATGGTATTGCAATTGTTGAGGACACATCAATTGTATGCCAAACTCAGTAAGTGTGAGTTTTGGTTGACTAGTGTCGGCTTTTTAGGACATGTTATTTCAGAAGAAGGTATATCAGTTGATCCAAAGAAAGTGGAAGCAGTGTTGAATTGGTCAGCACCTACTTCTGTGCCAGAGATTCGTAGTTTCTTAGGTTTGGCTGGATATTATAGACGATTCGTTGAAGGATTTTCAGTGATTGCCAAACCATTGACACATTTGACACAGAAGGGAGTATCATTTCAATGGTCAGAGACTTGTGAGCGTAGTTTTCAGGAATTAAAACATCGATTGACTACAGCTCCAGTCTTGATCATTCCATCTGAGCATGACAGGTTTGCAGTATATACTGATGCATCTTTACTTGGTTTGGGTTGTGTATTGATGCAGGACAAACATGTAGTGGCTTATGCATCACGACAGTTGAAGCCACATGAACTGAGATATCCAGTGCATGATCTGGAATTGGCTGCCATTGTCTTTGCATTGAAGATATGGCGACATTATTTATATGGTACGTCGTTTACCATATACACAGATCATAAGAGTTTAAAATTTCTATTCACTCAAGCAGAGTTGAATATGAGACAACGGAGATGGATGGATCTGTTGAAAGATTATGATTGTGAGATTGAATATCATCCAGGAAAAGCTAATCTTACAGCAGATGCCTTGAGTCGAAAGGTACATCATACGGCTGATGAGGTGATTCATTTATCCGCATTGATGACTTCTTGTTGTACTTTGGGTTATGATTTTGATATGGAACTAGTGCCAGTAAGGGTATCAACATTGCTTCATATGCAACCCCAAGGTATTTGTGGACAGGACAATTATGAATTCTCACGTCAAATTAACCCATCCCACGGATGGAAATGTAACGCCCAAAAGACCCCACGTCGTGAGTAATCTAAAAGGTTAACATAACCGCACCCTTAATTAAGTGGCAGTTAAACACACAACTTTCCTATGCCAGATGCCCCACGTGGGTAAGTGAAACAACATGACACAAGTAGCGTCTCATGGCTTAACTGTTGATGGAAAACAGAAAGCAACAAACCTTTTGATCTCCCCTTATCGGTTTGATATTAAAATTTTTGAATCATATTCAAAAGAAGGTTTTAATAATTTTAAATCTCATCAAGTGCTCGATTGTTTATTTCTCGGATTCATGCAACTATGGTTTATTCATGCAACGTCATACGTACTAATAAAACACACAAACAAACATTTATCATACACCATATAAATAATAAAATAAATATGGATACTTACGATATTTTCCTAATTGATCCACATGGGCCAGAATGTTGATCCTAGGTCTGTCTAGGCAATGCAGGTATTACATTTTTTGCTTCCATTATACAAGTCTTGATTCTTGGTGCTCCGTCTTCAATCTCGATCTCCCACTAACTCTAATATTTTTACATTTAAATAATGCAAACAAGAGAATATGGATACAAATCTGGGGTATGATACATCAGAAAATAGAGAGAGCAGACTCGCAGGCCCGATAACCAAAAATCACAATTATAATGAAACAATAAAAACCTAATTATTCACATAAACACGTTGGTCAAGGCCCGTAATCATCCACCATGCAATCACATCATATATAATTGTACTAATCACATCACATGTAATTAGAGCACAATAATTAATTTATTCTATCGTTTCCCCATTAATCACATCATTAATTGAAAATAAAATTAATAAATAAAATAAAATAATTTTTATTCAATTTCTAACTAATTAAATTTCAACTAATCGGTAAAATCTATATTTTACATTTCAAATCATAATAATAATTGAAATAAATTAAATGAAACATTTCATCTAATTACTAATTAATTAGTAAAATCTCTATTTTACACATAATAAATTTTAAAAAATCATATTTTTAATAAATTAATTTTATGATTTATTATTTCAAAATTAATATTAGAAAAATATCTAAAATGACTCAAAATAATTTATGGATACCAAACCAATTTGGATCCAAAATTAAAAGTTGAACAAATTTTTCGAATAAAATACGAATTTCGGCTGGCAAAAAAGGTTTTTCTTTTTAAAAAAAAAAAATTTCGAAATTTACTTTTCACCAAACCATAACCAACTATTCATCATCTTTTAAACAGCGACGGCTAGGGTTTCATAAACCCTAGCTCACGCCGCCACCTTTTCCTCGCCCATCCCAGAGTCTCGCACACATACCACTTTGCGATTCGCCAAACGCTGCGATTCGCCTGCGGTTCCGTGGCCACGCTGTGGGTGATCCAATAGTGTCGTGCGCAGAGGCTCAGACTCAATCGCCGACGCTGCGGTTCAAGCCCGCCTCTTGATGAAGCAGTGGCCGCCATCTTCGGTGGTCTGATGGTGGGTTTTTGGGATGGATAAAAAAACTTCTTTGTTGAGCCTTAAACGCATGGTTGAGTTTAATGCTTAATTTATCTCCGAATTATTTATGAGTTTTGATGATCAACAAAACTTATGTTTGTTATACTAATGTGTATACTTAGTGTATAGGTTTAATGGTTGAAAAGTGGATTGATTGGAGAAAATCAATTGTGCAAAGTCTGGGCACGATCGCCCCAGGCGATGGTGATCATCGCCCCAGGCGATGGCAGCCAGGAGGAGCATCACCACGCACATCGACTGGAGCGACGCCGAGGCCCGCGCGCATGGCACAAATGTCTGAGGCGATGGCTTGATCGCTTGAGGCGATGGCCGCTTCGCCTGAGGCGATGAATGTTTCTGAGCAACCGAGGCTACGGCATTGATATTTGGTGGTGATCTGAGGCGATCTGTGCATTTTGGTGACCATTGGGGCGCGGCGATGGTGATCTCCCGAGGCGTTGTCCGAGGCGATCTTGGAGTGATTCAAGCCTTGAGTGTAGCAACGGCTAGTAGGAGCCTTGGGGGCCTCCTACACTATAATATGGATGTTTTGGAGCATTTTGAAGACAAGAAACAAGACTATAAACTACAAGAAAGCTTTGCTCTATTCAAATTATTCTAGCATTGCAAATTTCATACATTTGTGTTGTATTGGAGTTTGTAATTAATTTCTTGTGTGTGAGTTTTGATTCTTCTTGTTGGTACACCGTGAAGGTGTTATTTGAGTTATTGTAAGGTCCTCCAACACCGACGCAAGTTGAAAATTTTAAAAGTCTTCAACAAGTAAAGTTGGTGCAAGTGGCTATCCTTGGAGCCCTTAAGGCCAAGAAGACTCATGAAGAGTGTGGGTAACTCGGGAAGAGTTTTGTGTGGCTATCATTGGAGCCCTTAAGGCCAAGAAGACTCGTGAAGAGTGTGGTGCTCGTGAAGAGTTGTGTTTACTCGGGAAGAGTGTGTAGTTGCTAACGTGTAGCCCTTAAGACCAAGATCATTTCGTTCTAGTGGAACCTCGGCTAATCGTTTTCTAAACGGGAAGAGGAGACGTAGGCGATTCATCGCCGAACTTCTATAAAAAATTCTCGTGTATTTTGTCGCTTTATTTAATTTACGCATTTATTTATTCCTTCATTTTATTTATTTATCGATTGACTTGAAGTCTTCCGCAGCGCAAACTCGACATTTTTGCAAATTCATTTTTAAAACGCTAAAGTAGCCAAGGAACCTCATTCACCCCCCCCCCCCCCCCCCCCCCCTCTTCGGTTCCAACAAGTGGTATCAGAGCCATTTGAATTTTGTTTTAAATCAAAAAAAATTCTATGCCTAATCTAGCAAATGAGTTTGCTCAAGGTCAATCGACCAATCGCCCTCCGCTCTTCACGGGTGATAATTACGTTTATTGGAATAATAGAATTTCTCTATACATCCAATCCGTAGATTATGACCTATGAAAGATTATTGTGAAAGGTCCACATATTCCTTTGAAGGAAGTCGGGGGAATAAGTATTCCCAAAGAAATGGACGATTTTACAAGGGCAGATATGATTTTAATTTCGCAAAATGCTAAAGCTATTAATATTTTACATTGTGCTTTAGATATGAAGGAGTACAACCGGATCTCGATGTGCTCAACCGCAAAGGAAATATGGGACAAATTGCAAATTTGTCAAATCAAGTGAAGGAGACAAATATAGATCTACTACAACTCAAGTATGAGACATTTGAGATGGAATTCGGAGAAGACGTTGACTCGGTGTTTAGAAGGCTCACCCAAATCATAAATGAGCTTGCACAACTTGGTGAGAAGTACCCTCCAAAGCAAATATGGAGAAGAGCACTTAGAGCCTTGCCAAAGGAATGGGATGCAAAGAGGACGGCAATCATCGAATCCAACAAAGGAGAAAGTGCATCATTTGACCTTGATGAACTTCATGGTACATTGGTGACCCATGAGCTTGAAGTGTCAAGAAGGAAGGGAATAAAGAAGGATGATAGATCCATAAGAAAAGGGATCGCCTTGGTCGGGAGGAAATATCATTCCGATGATGAAGATGAAGAGATGATCTTGTTCACTAGAAAGTTCAAGAAATTCTTCAACAAACACAACAAGCCAAAGGCCTCCGGTGCTACCAAACATGATTCAAAACAAGAGGTAACTTGGTATAATTGTCAAGATAAAGGTCATTATGCTAATAAATGTCCTAGGAAGAAGAATGAGGACAAAGGGAAGAAGAAAGCTCTTATAACTACATGGAGTGATAGTGACTCCGATGAAGAAGCAACAAACCTTTGTCTCATGGCCAAAGATGACGCAAATGACAAAGAATATGAAAGCGACGATGAGGTACCATCTTTTGATGAATTATTAGATTCTTATCATGAGCTATTGATGTTCTTGGAAAAACCAAGATGAGTAACAAATTACTCAAACTTGAGGTAGTCAAGAGAGATGAAGAAAACAATTCATTGAAAAATGAATTAAGTTCTTTGAAGAAATCTTTTTGCGAATTATTGATAGTAGTTTAAAGATGAATTAATTGCTTGGCTTGCAATGTTGTAGCTTTGATAAAGCCGGACTAGGTTTTTCAAGCAAATCTAAAATATTTTCAAGCTTGTTGGCTAAAGCTAAGCATAATTCTCCTACTTGCACTTATTGTTGTAAAGATGGTCATACAAAGAATAAATGTAGGTTTGCTAAAATCCAATACCAACCTAACAAAAGGTGGAAATGGATTCCAAAGGCTTTGATGAAAGCTAACCCGCAAGGATCCAAAAATCAAATGGGTACCAAAGAATCCCAAATCAAAAATTTGTTTTGTAGGGACAACAAAGGGATGGATGATGAAGGGACTAGCACCTCAAGGGAGGAAACCATCTTATGCACCACTATGGAGGAAGCGCGAGGTATATGACCAATGACAAGAATGTACTCTTGTCAACAAAGGTAAATTTATTTTAAGCATTTAAAAAGAGCAATTCAAAATTTCATTGGCACAGATTAATTGTGACCAATAAATAATGAAGCTCAATCATTGATAGTAAAATACATTTCCCCTTAGCATATGCAAATATAAATTGTTTTGATGCATGATTTATGCATGATCTCTTTATGGTATATATCTTGATATGCTTTGAGTTTAAATTTGAATTTGCAATGTGAAAATGTGAAATTATGTGATTAAGCATGTTATAAGTGTTTGGATGCTCAATCTTTTATATAATGCTATCACGACATTTGTTAGTTCCGGACTTTATAGATAAGGTTTTAAAGATGACAAAACATATCAGACCGGATCGAGAGAATTCAGACTGACCAGATCAATTGCTCAAAACAGATCAAGCTGATAAGGCATATCGCATATCAGACCGGATCGATAGAAATCAGACTGACTAGATCGAAGCTTCAGATCGATCTCAATCTTTATCAGATCAGAGCAGTCAAGGATGAATAAAGATTGGCTCTTCAGTCCGAATCATTAACGGCTATTTATTGAAGCATTTAATGTCACAATTAATGCTGAAAAAGACCATAGACTGAAGATTACCATAAAAGGTAAGAAGACAAAGAAGAGCTTACCTGACAGTCACCCGAAAGCATGAACCAGAATGGCAAGTACCTTAAAGAAGAAGACTGTAGCTTACTCAGAGTTTAAGCAGAGTCAAGAGTTGCACATTAAGGGAAATAATGTCGTTGGTACATGCAACTATAAAAGGATGCAACAGAAGAGCTCAAGAGAGAGTCTGATCAATCGAAAAACGCACAAGAAAGCAAAACAGCACAAGCTTACAAGCTCAGACATTCTCGAGCTGAAAATCTTCATAAGCACAAGTATATTGTAATATTTGATCATTTAGGATCATTGTGTGCATAGACTAAAGTCTATCTTGTGTATTCTGTATTGAAATATAGAAGTGAGAAACAATTGTAACTGTCAGACAGAGTGTGTCTGAAGAGATCGAGAGACTAGGAGTTTCAGTCTGGTAGTGAGGTAAATCCAGCTGAATCGGGTTTGTACAACAGGATTGTATAAATCAAAGTCTTCTAGTGGAATCCTTCCTTAATTGGAAGAAGGGGAGACGTAGAAGGATTACACCACCTTCGAACTTCCAGAAACATATTCTGTGTTTTATCATTCTGCACTCGTTCTATTATTCAAGCCATCGAGCCGTTCTTACTAATTTAAGAACAGACCGTTCCGCACTAAAATATTCAGTGGTCTGTTCTACAAAATGGTTGATTAAGAAACAGATTTCTTTCACTAATCCAAAAGAAATCACAAGGGATTATTTTTTAATAGGAGTGTTCATTCACCCCCCCTCTAAACACTCCGGACTGATCTTAACAAGTGGTATCAGAGCCAGGTTGTCTTAATCAGCACAAAGACACTTGAGCTGATGGCATCATTAAACAAAATTCCTATGTTCTCAAAAGAAGACTATGATGATTGGAGAATCAGAATGCAAGCTCATCTGGCAGCACAGGATGAGGATATGTGGTTCGTCATCACTGATAGACCAATGAAGATTCTGAAAGTCAATACAGCAGTATCCATTACTGGTGGTGAACCCCAAATGGTCGAGAAGGATAGATCCCTCTGGACGAATGAAGAAAGAAAGAAAGCAAACCTCGACAACGTTGCCAATGACATCTTGTTCAAGACATTGGACAAGAACATGTTCAGTAAAATCAAAATGTGCTCTACTGCCAAAGAAATTTGGGAGAAGATAGCACAGCTCTGTGAAGGGAACGACCAGACCAAGGAAAACAAGCTGACTGTTGCTCTTCAAAGATTTGAGAGCATAAAAATGAAGATTGGTGAAACTCTAAATGAGTTTGATGAAAGAGTCACTGGTATCATCAATGAACTAAATGGTCTGGGCAATGAATACTCAAACAGAGAGATCGCTCTGAAAGTTATGAGAGCCCTGCCAAAAGAATGGGATGTTAAGACCATTGCAATGAGGGAATCCAAAGATCTGAACAAAGTTGAACTTCATGATCTGTTCGCAGATCTTAAAGCATATGAGTTCGAACTGATAAGCAGAGGTGAAGCAGAGTCATTCATCTCTCAACCAAACAAAGCACTGGCAGCCATTCCAGACCAGACCGCCCCCACAACAGATCGATCTATCGAACAGATAAGTAATGATGCTATGTCATTATTTATCAAGAAATTTGGTAAATTCATGTCTAAAAATAAGAGTAACTTTAAACCCTCTCATCATTATAAATCAAGAAAGGACGATGTTGTTAATGATCAAGCTTGCTACAATTGTGGTAGGACCGGACATTTTATTGCAGATTGCACCAGAACGAAGAAAGAAGAACGTAAAGAGAAGCATCGTGATGATAGGAAAAAGAAGCACTACAAAGACCGCAAAAATCATGGAAAGTCCCAAAAGGTCCTAGTAGCAGAAGAAGGAAACAACAAATGGGCTCAGACTGATTCAGAATCAGAAAGCTCTGAATATTCTTCCAGCGAAAGCGAAGAAGATATTCAATGTCTAATGGCAGACGAAAATATGAGTCAAACAGACGAGAACATCCTTGGAAGAATTGCAAGAGGTACAAAGAAATGTCGGTGATGTTACAGGCATAGGCTTTGATATCAAAGACTGCACCAAAGATGAATCTGAACTGTACTGGAGTCTCTTTCGAGAATCAAGGTTTGAGAAAAGGGATTGGATATGTTAACCAAGCCAAAGAAAAGGCACCAGCAAGCTTTGCGTCTTTCAGACCAAATCTAAAGGTGCAAAATCTAAGGCAAGGAAGACCATCCAACTACTATAATTCAAAACCAGTTCAACGAAGATATAGACTACCCTATGAGAATAAAAGGTTTCCATATCGCACACAGTATCATACACAACATCAAAACAGATCAGCTCACAGCACACCAGACACACACAAGCCATTAAAGCTGATACAGGTGTGGGTTCCCAAATGGCTAATCTATTCTGGACCCAAGTAGGATTGGGTACCAACAATAATTATGTTTGATGACAGGTACCAAAGAAACTTGCATCAGACTGGTACATGGACAGTGGGTGTTCTCATCACATGACTGGAAACATCGAGCTGCTGTCTGAAGTCACAGAATGTACTGGACCCAAGATCATCTTCGGAGATAACTCAAAGGGTAAGACCGTGGGCAAGGGTAAGATTGTCCATGGTAATATTATTATCAATGATGTGCTGTTAGTTGAAAATATATGCTATAATCTGATTAGTATAAGTTAACTATGTGATAATGGTTATACTGTAGAATTTCACAAACACACTTGCACTGTTAAATCGTCAGACGGTATGACCATGCTTGTAGGAATCAGAAATGGAAATACATATAAGATTAACTGGAACTTTGCTCAACCTGATAATCCTACTTGCTTCATCGCTAATAATGATAATAAACACTGGCTATGGCATAAACGCTTGAATCATCTCAATTTTAAGACTATTTCTAGCCTGTGTAAACATGATTTAGTTGTTGGTCTGCCCAAGATCGACTTAGCTAAGGATAAGATCTGTGAAGCGTGCCAAATGGGCAAACAGATCAGATCATCCTTCAAAAACAAGAATGTCAAATCCTCCTCACGCTGCTTAGAACTACTGCATATGGACTTGTTTGCTCCTATACCAATAACAAGTATAGGGGGAATGCGGTACACTCTTGTTGTTATTGATGATTACTCACGATTTACTTGGACTATTTTTAAGCAGTAAAGATCAGACCGGTCCGAAATTGATCAAGCTGCTGAAACGTACTCAGAATGAGAAATCATCAAGCATAGACAGGATTCGAAGTGACAAAGGCACTGAGTTTTCAAATCAGAATCTTGAATCCTTTCTAGAAGATCATGGAATTAAGCACGAATTTTCAGCCGCCCGAACTCCCCAACAAAATGGAGTTGCAGAACGAAGAAACAGAACGCTTAAAGAGGCAGCAAGAACAATGCTTGCTGATTCTGGAATTTCGCAAAAGTTCTGGGCAGAAGCTGTAAATACTGCTTGCTACACTCAAAATCGGTCTATGATTAACAAGAAGTTGAATCTTACTCCATATGAAATATGGACTGGTAACAGACCGTCTATCTCTCACCTTCATGTATTTAGTTGCAAATGCTTCGTTCACAATAATGGTAAGAATCATCTTACAACATTTGAAGCTAAATCAGATAATGGGATATTCTTAGGATATTCATCTAATAGCAAAGCTTTTCGCGTCTTCAATAATCGCACTTTAACTGTAGAAGAATCCGTTCATGTAGTTTTTGATGAATCTTTATGTATTGAGGGTAGCAAGGAATCAATTCAAAATCAGATGGAAAATATCCATCTCGAAGCTAGCAGTGATGATGAGATTGTAGATAACAGGTCAAGAGACAATCCACCGGAACCTGAAGTACCAGACAGACCGGATCACGGCAATGAAGCTACTTCAGATCGAGCCGATCCGGATGTTCCTCGCTCTAATGTTAAATCAGATGCTGATAATGCCACTACTACTCATCCGTCTGGACCAGACAATCCAGAATCGAGTTATCGATGGACAAAGAGGCATCCACCTGATCTCGTGATTGGAAGTCCTTCTGCACCAATTAGAACTAGAGTACAGATGATGGATGAATTCACTCATACTGCTTTCATATCAAATCTTGAACCTAAAAAGATTGATGAAGCTTTGACTGATTTCAACTGGATTAAAGCAATGCAAGAAGAGCTTAATAATTTGAACAAAATCAAGTTTGGAGTCTAACTCCCAGGCCAAGCGATCTGCCCGTTATTGGAACCAGATGGGTGTTCAGAAACAAGCTAGACGCAGATGGAGTTGTGGTTAGAAACAAAGCCAGACTGGTAGCACAAGGATTCCGATAAGAAGAAGGAATTGACTTCGATGAATCGTTTGCACCAGTCGCCAGACTTGAAACAATCCGAATATTTCTTGCTTATGCTGCTTTTAAAGACTTCAAGGTATATCAAATGGACGTTAAGAGTGCCTTTCTTAATGGTAAGCTTCAGGAGGAAGTCTACATTGATCAACCTCCTAGATTTCAGAACCACTCATTTCCTAATCATGTATATCTACTGAAAAAAGCAGTATATGGTCTGAAACAAGCACCAAGAGCCTGGTATGATACTCTGTCTCAATATCTGCTGAACCATGATTTTCAGATCGGCTCAGTAGATAAAACTCTATTTAAATTTATTAAGGGGGAACATACTTTGTTAGTTCAAATTTATGTTGACGATATCATTTTTGGGTCAACTAACCCCAAATTATGCGAGAAATTCTCTAAGTTAATGCAGGGACAGTTTGAGATGAGTATGATGAGAGAACTTTCATTCTTTTTGGGTCTCCAAGTCAAACAACTCAGCAATGGCATTTTCATAAATCAAACCAAGTATACCAAAGAGCTACTCAAGAGATTCGGACTGGAAACATGTTCAACTGCATCCACTCCAATGAGTCCTACAATCAAGTTAGATAAAGACGAAGGGGGAACAGCAGTTGAAGTCTCTATGTATCGCGGACTGATCGGATCGCTCTTGTATCTTACAGCGAGCCGGCCTGATATTATGTTCTCAGTCTGTATGTGTGCTAGATTTCAGTCAGAACCAAAGCAATCACACTTCATTGCCGCTAAGCGTATTCTGAAATACTTGAAAGGATCTCAGAACGTTGGTCTTTGGTATTCCAAAAATTCAAATTTCAGCTTAATAGGATATTCAGACGCTGATTATGTTGGCTGTAAGATTGATCGCAAAAGCACTAGTGGAACATGTCAATTCTTAAGTGAAAGATTGATCTCTTGGTTTAGCAAGAAGCAAACATCTATTGCCACATCTACAGCTGAAGCAGAATATCTTACCGCTGGAAGCTGTTGTGCTCAAATGCTCTGGATTCAACACCAGCTCAAAGACTATGGCATTCAAGCTGTTGAATCTCCGATATTTTGTGACAACACAAGTGCAATCGCTATAACGTATAATCCAGTTTTGCACTCTCGAACAAAGCACATTGATATAAGACATCATTTTATTCGAGATCATGTTGGCAAAAAGGAAATTCGGATCGAGCATATTTCAACAGAACAGCAAGCAGCAGATATCTTCACCAAACCACTTCCTGAGGCTAAGTTTAATTACTTTCGTCAAATTCTTGGTTTAATAGATTTATCATGATGTTTTTAGAAGTATCTTTCTTTTAGTTATCTTTTAAAGATTGTATGCTGGCACAGATCGATAATACAATTATCAGAACGACACAGACCGGTCCGAACTTTCAGACCGATCTATGTCAAATCTGATGTTATCCCATGATGTCTGGTCAACAAATCTTTAAATAAAATAATTGTTTAAAACAGCCCGGACTGATCGCAAATTTTAACCGCCTTATCTCTCTTTTATCCTGACCGTTTATTTTGAATTATTTAATGATCAGTCATCGAGATAAAGACACGTGTCTTCTCACTCTTATTTAGCGGGCTGAACATTTCATTTTCATTCACTTTTTACAATTTACCGATGTCTGCTAACTCTCTCATATTATTTTTCAAACTCTTCGTATTTCTCCATTACACTCCAATGGCCACTATCACTCACAACTCTCTCTCCGTTGAGTTCGATGATATCTACAGGGCTGAAGATCCAGAGATGGTCTCTATTTTCAAAATTTTGGAATCATCTGGCTTAAGGAATTTTCTGGAGTGTGGCACGGTGGTTTACGAGTCGGAGATTCGCGAACTGTTCGCCAATGCTGTATCACAGAAGACATCAATCTCCACCTCCGTAAAGGGCAAATCTTTTGAAATCTCTCCGTTGATGCTGGCCAAGACCTTTGGTCTTCCCAACTCCGGACTGACTGAGTTTGGCCAGATTCCTCAAGCTTCTCTCACGGCTCTTCAGGGGAGGGTATCCATATTTGGCCACCGCCTGCAGCCTTCATTCGAGAAGAAGGAAATGTTCTTTCATTTCCAGGTGTTATGCGAGATCGTTGGCAAGTCATTATTGGGCAAAGCCGGAAGCTATGATGCTGTTACTGCTGAGAAGTTCCGGGCCATGGCTGCTATTCACTCAGGCCAGAAGATGAACTGGTCTGCAATATTATTTGGAGTTCTACTTGAGACAGTCATCGCCTCCAAACAGGCTGTCTGTTTTGCTGTGCCCTTGAGCAAACTACTGGAGACGCTGGACATCGAGCTGGGGAAGCCGTCTGCTCTCAGTCCGTTTAAAATTCTCAACTCCAAGGGACTGGCTCTCCTAAAGTCCAAGAGTGCTCCACCCACTCCTACCGATCTGGTGGCAGTCAAGATTGAGAAAGGAGAAGAACAGGCTGCTGCTCGAAGACCTCGAGTCAAGCGCAAATTAACCATTCAGACTGACTCCGAGGAAACTCAGTCTGCTCCTTCATCACCAGCCAAGTCCCTTCCCAAAAATCCAAGAACCCAGATATCACCAAGCCACACAAAACCTTACCTCTCAAAACCCTACCCACTTTGCCTCCCACAAAAGCCACCCCTGCACTCCAACCTACAACCCAACCTTCGACAGCTTCAACCACTGCACCCAAAGTGACCATCCGAGTCCCCTCTGTCATTCCCGTGGTCAAAGGGATTGTTATCACTGAATTGGGAGACTACACCCAATCCGGGATCAAATCTCCATCTTCCATCGGCAAGGGCAAAGCCATTCTCACTGAACCCCTCTCCTCCAAACCCAAATCTGCCGCGCAAACAGCCATTGACATCGCTATGGAGGATGTTGAAGAAAAGGTCCAGGCGCTCATTGTGGTCTTTGATGAATACGTCGAGTACAGAACGATCAATCACATTGATATGTTCTTCGGCAAGCTGCAAAGACTGCAGAAAATGGAAGAAGAAGTCCTTAAGGGGACAGAGACGGATGATGTGAGAGTCGCGGTGCTTCGCAAAGATCTCTTTCAGGTCAACCAGAGATTCAGACTGGCGAATTTTCTCTTGGCCACTAAGAAAGCAAATTTCGATCTGAGCACTCCAACAGCCAAAGATGATGGTGTTGTTATTGCTCAACTGGAAATGGATATTCATGCTATTCATTTAGCTGTCCGATTTCAACGACAGAAACTCAGCATATCCACTCCAGTACCCAGCCCGGATCATCCATCTGCGAGCAAGACTCTGGCAGAACCTTTGATAGAGACTTTCCCTCTGGAGCAGCAGACCAGATAGCAGATCGAACAGCAGACCAGACAGCAGATCGAACAGCAGACCAGACAGCAGATCGAATAGCGGATCAGACAGCGGAGCAGCCAATGACTAATGCTCCGTCTGCTACAAAAGATGAACCGTTGAATGTCTTGTTGGACTCCCCAACAACGTCTATTCCTCTGGGATCATCAGTCTCCCATGTTCAACTCAGTCCAACCGCAGCACTTACAATAGTTGGCGCACCATAGTTCGTCGATCCGGATCTGGTGGTGTCCACCGTTGTTGCAGCTCTACAGATTGAGGAGCCTTCCAGACCCAGCACTCCTCCAGTCCAATCTGATGAAGATTTGGCGTTCTTAGAAGATTTTTCTTCGGCCTTGGTCACCCTGATCCAGTCCGAAACACGCCATGCTGCCTTATCTTCAATTATACCCATTACTGAAGAAGATGATCACACCCTGTCGTCATCTGATCACTCTCCAAGCTGTTTATCTGACGCACCTCCATCCCTGGCAAGGACCCTTCAGCACCTATCCGACAACTGTCTGTCTCTTTCTCAACGTGTTATCGAGGTTCATCAAAGTCAGAGGACTACATCTTTGGACTTTGATTCATTTAAAGAGAAGATGACAGCCAGTATCAGCAGCCTTCAACGAGGACTGAATGATCTGTTCTCTCAGCAAGCTTCTTATAAAAACAGCCTGAGAAAAAAGCAGATCGAGCTGGCCACTGAAGTCAGAGCATCCGTCGCCAATTCCCTTCGTGCTCAAGACACTCGTCTTGACACTATCAGCGTTCAGCTAGCACAAGTTGTCGATTTTCTTCAAGAAATTGCTGCTGACAAAAAGGGGGAAAAGAGAAAAGACTTCAAGCCGCATCAGTCTCAGTCTTCAAGAAAATAGAAGTTTCGTTGCTTAAATAATCAGACTGTCTGTATGTAAGATTTTTGGTGATCAATGAAAATCTTTCTTTGTTAAGTCCTTGTTCATTTATTTTGAACTAAAATAAAAGGCTTAATCGATCCGAAATCCTACTTAATAATGTTCATTTATTTTGAACAAGAAGAAGTAATCGATCCGAAAGCATACGCTTCAGAGCTATTAAAAGACTGGATAAAAAGATTTAGAAGCTAGGTTTTGTCATCATCAAAAAGGGGGAATTTGTTAGTTCCGGACTTTATCGATAAGGTTTTAAAGATGACAAAACATATCAGACCGGATCGAGAGAATTCAGACTGACCAGATCAATCGCTCAAAACAGATCAAGCTGATAAGGCATATCGCATATCAGACCGGATCGATAGAAATCAGACTGACTAGATCGAAGCTTCAGATCGATCTCAATCTTTATCAGATCAGAGTAGTCAAGGATGAATAAAGATTGGCTCTTCAATCCGAATCATTAACGGCTATTTATTGAAGCATTTAATGTCGCAATTAATGCTGAAAAAGACCATAGACTGAAGATTACCATAAAAGGTAAGAAGACAAAGAAGAGCTTACCTGACAGTCGCCGAAAGCATGAACCAGAATGGCAAGTACCTTAAAGAAGAAGACTGTAGCTTACTCAGAGTTTAAGCAGAGTCAAGAGTTGCACATTAAGGGAAATAATGTTGTTGGTACATGCAACTATAAAAGGATGCAACAGAAGAGCTCAAGAGAGAGTCTGATCAATCGAAAAACGCACAAGAAAGCAAAACAGCACAAGCTTACAAGCTCAGATATTCTCGAGCTGAAAATCTTCATAAGCACAAGTATATTGTAATATTTGATCATTTAGGATCATTGTGTGCATAGACTAAAGTCTATCTTGTGTATTCTATTGAAATATAGAAGTGAGAAACAATTGTAACTGTCAGACAGAGTGTGTCTGAAGAGATCGAGAGACTAGGAGTTTCAGTCTGGTAGTGAGGTAAATCCAGCTGAATCGGGTTTGTACAACAGGATTGTATAAATCAAAGTCTTCTAGTGGAATCCTTCCTTAATTGGAAGAAGGGGAGACGTAGAAGGATTACACCACCTTCGAACTTCCAGAAACATATTCTGTGTTTTATCATTCTGCACTCGTTCTATTATTCAAGCCATCGAGCCGTTCTTACTAATTTAAGAACAGACCGTTCCGCACTAAAATATTCAGTGGTCTGTTCTACAAAAGAGTTGATTAAGAAACAGATTTCTTTCACTAATCCGAAAGAAATCACAAGGGATTAATTTTTAATAGGAGTGTTCATTCACCCCCCCCCCCCCCCCCCCTCTAAACACTCCGGACCGATCCTAACAACCTTAATAATTTTATTATCTTATCAAATGATGCTTTGAAATTTTTAATGTCTATTGGGCATGAGTGCATGAACTCTTGGTAGAACATATGCACGTTTTGCACATTTAGAATTCATTGTTGATTGCCTTAAAGACGTGTTTTTATTCCTCGCAATGATTTAATCTTATGCTTGTTATGGCTATTACATGCTTGATGAGGAACATGTGTAAATTATTAAAATAATGCTATGTGTCAACATATATTTGTGCTATGATTATTTGAATTTTGTGCTTTTTGATTATCACAAAAAGGGAGAGAATTTTGTGATAAACTTGAAGTTTAATACATGCATAGTTTGAGGGGGAGAGTTATGCTTGATTTGAGGGGGAGAACTTTTTATGTTTTACTTGGTAATCTTGTATGTGCTATGCAATTGTTAAGAGAGAGTCATGTTTACTCACATTTCATGCATATTACACATTCAAGTTTATCAAGTTTTGTGATTATCAAAAAGGGGGAGATTGTTGAGCCTTAAACGCATGGTTGAGTTTAATGCTTAATTTATCTCCGATTTATTTATGAGTTTTGATGATCAACAAAACCTGTGTTTGTTATACTAATGTGTCTACTTAGTGTACAAGTTTAATGGTTGAAAAGTGGATTGATTGGAGAAAATCAATTGTGCAAAGTCTGGGCACGATCGCCCCAGGCGATGGTGATCATCGCCCCAGGCGATGGCAGCCAGGAGGAGCATCGCCACGCACATTGACTGGAGCGACGTCGAGGCCCGTGCGCATGGCACGAACGCCTGAGGCGATGGTTTGATCACCTAAGGCGATGTCTTGAAGGCCTGAGGCGATGGGCGCTTCGCCTGAGGCGACGAATGTTTCTGAGCAACCGAGGCTACGTCATTGATTTTTGGTGGTGATCGTCTGAGGCGATCTGTGCATTTTGGTGACCGTTGGGGCGCGGCGATGGTGATCGCCCAAGGCGATGTCCGAGGCGATCTTGGAGTGATTCAAGGCTTGAGTGTAGTAACGGCTACTAGGAGCATTGGGGGCCTCCTACACTATAAATATGGATGTTTTGGAGCATTTTGAAGACAAGAAACAAGATTATAAACTACAAGAAAGCTTTGCTCTATTCAAATTATTCTAGCATTGCAAATTTCATACATTTGTATTGTATTGGAGTTTGTAATTAATTTCTTGTGTGTGATTTTGATTCTTCGTGTTGGTACACAGTGAAGGTGTTATTTGAGTTATTGTAAGGTCCTCCAACACCGACGCAAGTTGAAAATTTAAAAGTCATCAACAAGTAAAGTTGGTGCAAGTGTGTGGCTATCCTTGGAGCCCTTAAGGCCAAGAAGACTCGTGAAGAGTGTGGGTACTCGGGAAGAGTTTTGTGTGGCTATCCTTGGAGCCCTTAAGGACAAGAATACTCGTGAAGAGTGTGGTGCTCGTGAAGAGCTGTTTTACTCGGGAAGAGTGTGTAGTGGCTAACTTGGAGCCCTTAAGGCCAAGATCATTTTCGTTCTATAACAAATTCTCGTGTCTTTTATCGCTTTATTTAATTTACGTATTTATTTATTCCTTCATTTTATTTATTTATCGATTGACTTGAAGTCTTCCGCAGCACAAACTCGACATTTTTGCAAATTCATTTTTACTAAAGTAGCCAAGGAACCTTATTCACCACCCCCCCCCCCCCCCCCCCTCTTCGGTTCCAACATCCCTTTTTAATCCAATTTCTATGTTTTCCGGATTATGATTATTTTGCAACAATTCAAACACGATTAGTGCCAATTGGAAACGATCTAATAAAATTAAATATCGAATATATGAATCAAAGCACAACCTGGCTTTGATACCATTGTTGGTTTTCCGACCACCGATGTCAGATCCAAACGCAGCGGAAAATAAACAGTAAATAGATCTGACCCGGGGATGGACGATCACGCCTGATTCATATATTAATACATGCATAAATCAAATATAATGCACGAAAGGAATTACCGTTCACCGACATGAATCTGATGGCGGTGACTCTCGAGTCCAATCAACCTGACCAGATCAACAAGCCCAGCACCAGTGCTAGTGTGCTGTCAGCTTATGAGAGTGAATTGAATGGATTACCTTAACCCTACAGAGAATGTCATATTTATAGTTGTAATGAGTTTGCTAATTGGGCTAGGGTACATAAAGCTCATCGGGCCAACGTTTGGCTTGCAGGGTATTTTATGCTACCAGGTTCATCACGAATCAAGGCTTTGGGATCATGTATCACTTCAACACCAATGGAGATTTGCGCGCCGCCTGATATCCCGCGAACCCTGTCGTCCCCTACGTGTGCTCCGGCTACATGATCCGGACCGAGTTCTTGCATAAGGGTCTTGACGCTAGAGTTCAATTCCGAAATTTCGCGCTAAACGGAGCGTTCTTCGACGGTCAGTAGTGGGAACAATATATCCTTCTGTGTAACATAGCCTGAAACTTTCTTGAATCGGGATTTGTAGATGGCTTTAAGTCGATGTGTACTGATGCATATTGTAGTGTGATTTTGCCTGCAAGAACTTCGAGCAATGACGATTTCCCAGCACCACTTGGCCCAACAATGGCGCAAGGATTTCCCAAGGTTTTGCTCTCAAGTTTACATCTCTGAGAACTTGTTTCATTTGTGGGCTTGATTTTTGTATTACATTTTTATGAAGGAGTTCATGAAATTCTTGATCTTGGCCATTTTGGGGGTTTTTGATTTGTTTTGTATGTGTGTAGATTGTGTAGTTTATGCCAATAGCTTCAACCTCACAACCTTGTTTCTTCATTGAAGAAACTCAATTTCCTCTCCCTATTTTTTGGCAACTTCTTGATTTTGCTGGCTATAGATAAAGTGTATATGCTTTCAACTTTGGTTAAAGATTTTTCTTTTAGTGTAGGGAAATATTTTTGAGGCATTACAGAGTGCTGAATTGTCATAAAAGATATTTCAAATATGTTGAAAATAAATAAGAAAATTAATATACAGCAACTTCCTTTAATTTACTATATGAAATAAAATTCCTTTTTTTGTTTTATAGCGTTACAATTGATCAAGAAATCTAGAAATTACTGGTTGGAGTTGATCGATGGCCGATATTACACCTACTTCGATTTTCGTTTGATAGATAGTTCACGTACACTAGAGGAGGGGAACTCGAACTTGAGTACATACAAGTGGAGAGGGAATTAGTTGTATACTAGGCGATGTTCGGTTTCGTGCGTCATCCAGACATGTTTTTGGGTCAATGGTTATTAGTTAGGGATTTAGATACCGGAGCTTGCACGATTGTGGATCGTTTATCAGTTTACGTCTCCCGGTTATCCGTTTTTGTTCCTTCTCTTACCTTGGAAGACACCACCATATTTTGACCTATTCCTGAGATTTATGGTTTGAGGGGACCTGAATTGGCTTTGAGAGCCTCCCAGTCAAGATCATGTGCATCTGATGTGATTCACTGTTTCCGTCCACCTTCTCGACCGACCTTTAATCGTTGTGTCTACGTCTTTGCCTACGAATGACATTTGTTTTTATTACTATTCTCGGTGGTCTGGAATGTTGTCTATTGGTTGAACATATCATTATCTTAATATAATTCCGGTTTTGTTGCTCAAAAAAATCAAGCAGTTTACTCAAGTTCTTGTTCCTATTAATCTCAAATTTTGAGGTTTGTGTGGCCTTTACAATACATATATTGAATTGAAATTTTAATATAATGACAAGATCATCATGCTCTTGAATTTGTGCTAGCACTTTGTATGTAGGAGTTGTCTAAAGTCAATATATTATAACTTGAAATTTCAACTATTTTTGTGGCGCCCCAAACGTCGCCACGTAAACAGACAACACATGACGTCATTTGTACAAAAAAATTGACATAATCTCCCCGTAATTGGACCTCCCAACAACACACAACATGACATATATAAGTTCACAAAAATATATGACGTCTACCCAATTAATTATGACATAAGTCACATGCATGAACACAAGATAACCAAATCATAGAGTAATACATACAAGCCATATACAGATGGAAACAAGCTCACATGCGAGCCACAACTAGTTGAAACATATGTATTATCCTAAGACAATTTCATTGTAAGTGACAAGGACTTAGACATCTCAGACTCAACAGCTCCTAATCATGTCTCCAACTCTAACGTCTAAGCCCGATACCTGTTTCAATAGAAACATCCCCCAAAATAGGTGAGCACACACACCAGCAATAAAAACCGCATAATTATAAACACATAGTGTCAACAGTATAAAATACTGAAACGTAACAGAAATACTCCCTGAAATTAATAATCATAATACAAGAATTCACTGACTGTTTCTGTAACTCAATT